>PVKB01000899.1:0-546484 GCA_004027205.1 Ctenodactylus gundi
ACACACACACACACACACACACACACACACACACACACACACACACGCACACACAAATCCTATTAGTTTTACTTCTCTAGAGAACTCTAATACACATGTCAGAATAAATTCAGATAGATTAAGAAGATTTAAATGTAAACCAAAGGATTTTAAAAATCCTGGAAGGAAATGCTGGAAAATGTTTTGGCAGGCATACGTCCTGGTGAGTGAAGGCCATTCTAGAGAATATCACCAGACAGAAATCACAGAGGGAGAGAAGGGCACACTGAAGCACAAAAGGTCTGTGTCTTCTAAATGTCCAAAGCAGCCATCAGACTGTGAACAGACTGGGTAGAATTCAAAAATTCACAATATATGTGAAAACCTAAAAGTATATTTATTACATGAAGAATGACTGTAAAGGAGTGAAATAAATTGGTGACTCTGGTGGAAAAACAGGTCAGAATGAGCAAGTGGAAAGAATAAAAAGTGATTGATAAATATGGGAAAATATGTTAGATATCAAAGAAATGCAAGCAAAAATAAAATGTATGTTTTGCAAGTCTTTCTGTATGAGGTGGTCAAAAACTTGAAAGCTAGCAATGCTAGGATGCACTATTAGTGATGATGCGACGCAGGGTAGCTGTGAACAGGTGTAACCCTTTCTTAGACTACCTTAGGCTTCTATGCCTAAGATTCATATTGGACAGATGTGTACAGATATTTACAGAAGGACGCTGGCCTCTGCGATATCTATAGCAACAGCCTGGGAAGCTGCGGCAGGAGGATTCCAGGTCTATCTAGTCTGGAAACTAAAAGACTTAGGGAGACCTTGTCTTGAAGTAAAATATGAATAGGGTTGGGGTTGTAGCTCATTGTGAAGTCCCTGGGTTCAACCTCAGTACCTTAAAAAGTTTAAGTGATGAATATGTTCATGGCACAGACAGTGGTTATGCTTTCAGGGATACAGACTTGTCTCCAAATTTATCATGTTGTATACAATAAGTATGAAAGCTCTCCATCAAACATACTTCAAAAAAGTATTTTTGTTTTTTAAAAATCACTAGCAAAGCAGAGTTCAAATTCAGACACCTTTAATAAATTAAAATAGAGAATAGGGATTTGTTTAGAGAAAGTGAAGAATGAAGAAGTGGAAAGACAGCTGTGTTACACAATCTGCCTAGTAGGGGTGAAAATGGGAGGCGGGTCAGGAGAGAGGCACACATGTCCACCGCAGAGGAGGAAGCAGGCAATCCTCGGGCCACAGGAAGAGGGACAGTCTTTGACTGCCTGCTCTGCAGAAAACACAGGGGCCGCGTTGTCAGAGCTGGAAGTTTGGAGATGGATACATGCAGGTGAGGCCCATCCTAAATATTTGCTGTCTCCAGAGCATGAGGTTCATGTATATATCTCCAGATTTTTTTTTTCTTCATATAGGGTTTAGCTCTGCAGTCCAGACTGGTCCTGAACTCACTATGGAGTCCAGGCTGGCCTTGAACACATGGTAATATACTGCCTCAGCCTCCCGAGTGCTAGAATTACAGGTGTGCAACACCACACCCAGCTTATGTGGTACTGCAGAATTAGCTGCAGGGCCTTGCACTCACTATGCAAGCACTTTAAGTGTGGCACTATGCCCCCAGCCCAATATGAAAAAAAAAACCTGATGCATGCTCCATCACAAAAATCCAGCAAATTTGCAAGTATTTCCAAGGAGAAAGCAAAAGAAAAACAGCAGGTCAAAGATATGTATGCACCGGCATCTTTGGTCTCCATGGGAGGCAGGGTCCAGAACCTACTGCAGATTCCAAAATCCACAAATTCCCAAATCAAGTCTTCTGTGTAAAACCTATGTGTATCATTTTGTATATTTAAGTCATTGCTTGGTTACCTATAATGTCCACATCATGTAAATAGTGTAATTAGTCTTATACAGTTTTGTTTAGGGAATAATGACAGGAAAGATAAAATACAACAATTGTTCTCTGAGTATTCTCAATCCTGGGTGGCTTCCTTTCTTGGAATGGAACACATAGATGCAGTGGTCCAGCCATACTGACACAGCTCATGGAGAAAGTCCACTTGTCCACTAGTCAAGCCCCCCATCTGCGAGTGTACCGTGCAAGCACAGCCTCCGCCAGCTTTCCAGTTCCCCACCATCAATCACGTCTGGGGCTTTCCCACAACTTCCCATGCATTCAGTGATTCTCTAGGACTCGGTACTCTGGGAAGCAGTTGTGATCACAGTTATTACTACAGCAAAGGATTCTCCATAGGATCAGCAAAGGAGAGACGATCAAGCTGGCATGGACAAGTCCAGCCCAGGCTTTGGAAGCTTTCCCTCTGGGCAGCATCAGGTTGTTGCACAAGACTGCTTCCACTCTCAGTGGGCAGAGGAACACAGGTAGAGTCTTGTGCTCACGTAAGTCTAAGCCCAGGGTCCTGGCTAGTCATTCACATCCTCCTTGCTAGTGTGTTATGGCCCGAATGTGCATTCCAAAAATTCAGATGTTAGAAACTTAATCCCTAATTTCATATGTTGATGGTATTTGGAGGTGAGGCCTTTGGGAGATAATTAGTTTTGCATGTGGTCGGAAGGATGGGTCTTCTGTGACCACTTATTGGCTTTCCAAGGAAGAGACCCAAGCTAACACCCCTGCCTGGTTTTTCCATGTGATATTCTCTACCATGTTGCAGAAGGAAACTCTCACCAGATGTTTGCACTGTATTCTTGGACTTCCCAACCTCCATAACCATGAGCCAGATAGACCTCTGTTTTGTATAATTACCTGATCTGTGATATTTAGTTATAGCAACAGAAAATGAACTAAGACTCCATATAGCCAGCCATGATGACCAGTTTCAGATTCTTCGGGACTAGCGGTGTAGCTCAGTGGTAGAACATTTCCCTAGTATGTGCAAGGCCCTTTGAGACTCAGAAATGCAACAAACAAACAAACAAACCAAATCAGAAACAACAGCAATCTTGCCTCCACCTTGTTTCAGATTCCCAAAAGGAAAGCAGGTATTCACCAGAGCCTCACATTATTTGCACAAGCAATTTAGGCAAGCTGGTACAATATAAGTCAGTGCCCCAGGCACATAAAACAACCTTACCATTTAGTAGCTCAGAGAAAATAGTAGAAGCCAAATTCCCAAGAGCTAAACCTCCTAGAGTTAGCAACATTAGGCCTATATAAGCTATTTCCTTTAATATAATCTAATGAATTAGAAATTGAATAAAATATATGGAAGATTTTTTTTTTAAGACAGGGTTTCATTCTGTAGTCTAAGCTGGTCCTCACTATGTAGCTCAGGCTGGCTTCTAACTCACAGCAATCCTCCTGCCTCAGCTTCCCCAGTGTTGGGATTACAGGCATGTGCCTTCAGAAGCTTGGGCTGGACTTGTCCATGCCAGTTCGATTGCCTCTCCTTTGCTGATCCTACGGAGAATCCTTTGCTGTGATCACTGTGTAATAACTGTGATCACAACTGCTTCCCAGAGTACCGAGTCCTAGAGAATCACTGAATGCATGGGTAGTTGTGGGAAAGCCCCAGACGTGATTGATGGTGGGGAACTGGAAAGCTGGCGGAGGCTGTGCTTGCACAGTACACTCGCAGATGGGGGGCTTGACTAGTGGGCAAGTGGACTTTCTTCACGAGCTGTGTCACCTGGTTTCTGTGATGCTGGGGAATCAAACTTAGGGCCTTGTGCTTGTTAGGCAAGTGCTTTAACTGCTGAGCTATGCCCCTGGCTCCTGAAAGAAAAAAAAAAAAATTAGAGGGGAGAATGGAAGACAATGAAATGAAAAACATCAAATTAAAGTGTAGTATTTTTAACAGAAAAAATGGATGACTTTTATGTAGTTCCTTCCTTCCTTCTAGGGATCTATTTTCTCAACTACAAAACAAAATTTTGGGACTAAATAATTTCTGAGGTTTTATATAAGTTTTGAAACAGTAGATTGTACCATTTAATGATTTTGATATATTTCATTTATTAAAGTTGTGGTGAAATGTATAGATCAAAATTTGTCGGGCTGGAGGAATAGCACAGAGGGTGGTGTTTGCCTAGCAAGCACAAGGCCCCGGGTTTGATTCCCTAGCACCGCACAAAGTGGTTGTGGTGGCGCCCCTATAATCTCAGCACTCTGGATACTGATGCCAGAGGATTGCCATGAGTTCAAGGCCAGACTGGGCTCCATAGTCAGTACAGGACTAACCTGGACTACAGGGTGAGACCCTACCTCAAATAAGAGTCACTTTTACCATATTAGTTACCCAGTTTATAGCATAATTACATTCATAATCTTTTATTACCATTGTCAGCCTTGCTCCATCACCAGCACTGCCAAAACATTTCCATTTTCCCCAAAGAGAAACTCTGTAACTGTGAATGATTCACTTAGTCTTAACTTACTAGAAACTATCCTATCCTAGACAAAACCCTTCAAAGGCCTTCAGATCCCAAGTGGAAAAAGACTAGTCCTAATTCTCAGGGCCAATGACATCAGGCCGCTGTGAGCTGTGATTCCTCATTTATATACACTCTGAGCATTGTCCTAAGCTCCATTATGGACACATCAATACCTCTAAAGAAAGGCCAAGACAAAAGGGGAGACTTAGTTTGGATCTTGTGATTATGTTCCATCAGAAATTTCTGACTATCAGTAGTAAGTTTGAGTTCATTTTCAAACTAAGCTAAATATCCCTTCAAAAAATAGTACTGGCTGGTGAAATTTGGAGCTTTTAGAGTCGATAGCCACATGTGCTTTTCAGGAAATATCCAGAAAGCTGTTTCAGAAACCTGCTCTGGAGAAAGCTTCTATTTGACGCTAGATACTCATTCAGGGTTTGTGGAGTCTGTGAATCCTTTGCAGCCCAGGAACTGGTTAATAATGTTTAATTCTTAGTCCTCAGGACTTAAAATTTTTCCTTACATAGTGGAGTATCTTCTTTGAATTGTTGCTGAATTAATATCTCCATGAGATTAGAAGGAAAGAAAATTAGCAAGAGTCACAATTCTTGCAAAATGAAATAAAAGTTCTGGGCTGTATTTTATCTCGGTATCTCAATATTCTGTCTGGATTTAGGCAAGCTATTTAACCTTTGTGGAACTTGATTTCCTAAGTAGACATGGTTTATTTACTTCTTTTTCTTCTTTTAAGATTCTTAAGATATATTTTTTTACTCCTTCTAATCAAAACAGCCTATCATATTTTTATGGGATGTCAGTTGCTTAGTAACACTGCAAGACTAAAAGGCAATCTGCTCTAGGAGACAAAGTTCTGAGCCAGGTTTTCAGCCTCTGACTTCAGTTTTGAGCTATTAATTTTGTGGTCTTAATATGCAACTTTGGCCCACTGTTTGATAACTTCATGGCAAGGTTTGTCCAACAGAATTAGAAATAGCTACATTTTTCTCTTTGCCCTCAAGGGATGGTTTGGGGAATGGTAGAATAAGTTCATTCAAGCAATTTTAGTTTCGCTGAAATAAATGGCCTCTACTAAATGTGAGGTCACATTATTTTTATGAGCTAAAAAATCACATGGAAACTGTAATTGACAAGGTTAACCCATCTCATGGTTTCTATCAATGCTGAGATCTCTGAGGGTGTGGGAAGTGGAAGGCTAGTTGCTTATCAATCCAAGAAAGAGTAGTGGACACCCTTGTTACAAAGCTGCCGTTACACATGAGTTTTTCTACCTCTGTACAGGGCTCTTTAGAATGTGTATTTTTGCTTTTCTGGGAAACTAATGAGTTTTACTCTTGTGACACTGGCCTCCCAATACTATTGTGTCATCATTTTTGAGTTTCTGAGTCAGCTGGAAAACTGAGAGTGCTAAGGATGGGAGCAACGGTGGAAGGGAGGCTTGTAAGTCTTCTACAACATCTTGACTTTGTATCCACAGGATCTTTAGTGAGGAAATGCTTAACTAGGATGTTTCCATGAGGTTCAGATGGGGAATCTGAATCTGCTGTCTAGCAAGGTGGGTTAATCTGATGCTTAGTTGACAGGAGGAAGAAGAACCCACGTTGGTAGTACAGAAGGGGAAAAGACCTGAAATACCCACGAAGGGATTGCAAGTTTCCATCTATGCACCGGAGGCCAATTTTCTCCACCCCACTTTATGAGCACTGATGACACCCAAAATTCCCAAATCTATTTTCCAGTCCACACCTCTCTGTAGAGCCCCAACATTCAGTATCCGATAACTACTAGGTTGATTCATAGGCTTTTCAAACTCTACATGTCCCTAGCCCAACTCAAGTCTTTTCCCAACACCTCGAGCTGCTCATCCACTCCTATTTTGCTCAGTTTAATCACCATCCAAGTACCCAAGACAAATAAATCTGCAACCATTCCCAACAGTTCTCTCTCCTTCTCCCTGCACTCTCAGCATTTACTTAGCATTTATTATGTATTGTAGCTAAATTCTGTGACTTAGCAGGAGAGACAAAGATGGCTAAGACCAGCTTGGAACATTAGCAACTATGGGCAACCACAATACACTCATATACAAATTTGTTTTGTTCTGTCTCTTCTTTTTTTTTTTTTCCTGAGATAGGATATCACTCTGTGGTCCAGGTTGGCCCTGAAGTCACTGTGTAGCCCAGACTGGCCTCCAACTCAGGGCAATCCTCTTCCCTCAGCCTCCTGAGTGCTGGAATTACAAGCGTGTACCACCATGACCACCTTATCGACTCCTGAGTCTATTTTCCCTGTTCATTTCCACTGCTGATCCTTCATTTCTGGCTTCATACGGCCTGAAGCATTGCTAGTTCCAGTATAGCTTCTCCTTCCCTTACTTTGGAAACACCCACTTCAAAAATCATTACAAATCATTTTGTTTTTGCAATGGGACTTTGCTCTGTAGTACAGGCTAATCCTGAACTCACTATGTAGCCCAGGCTGGCCTCGAGCTCAAGGCAACCACCCTGCCTCGGCCACCTGAGTGCTGGAATTAAAGACAAGTGCCTCTATCCTGACTTATCTGGTGCTGGAGAACTGAGCCCAGGGCCTTGAGCCTTACTAGGCAAGTGCTCTAACCACTGAACTAAGCTGCCAACTCCCTTAAAAGTCATTATTTTAAAGACACGCTCTGGTTTCAGTACACATAACTTTCTAGCATTTCCAGCAGTTCTATGTCATTTTCTAGTGTAGTCTATGCCCAATTTTAGTCAGCAGAGCTTTCATGGTTTTGAGAATTTTCTTTGCTAGAATTGCCTTCTCTATGCAGAAGACTCTTACTTATCTACAAAGAGGCAGTTTACTGTCCCTTCTTCCTTAAGTCCATTGCCAAATTCTGAGGAAGGATTTGATGGTCTCGTAGTACTTTATCTCTATTTATTTCATCTACCTTGCTATTTCTTTTGTACTTATATTTTGTTTTTGCTTATTTTTTGTAGCACTACCTCATTGATCTGTGATCTCATTATAGGAATATAACTTACTTATATTCTAATCCCCAGCAGCCAGATTAGTGGTTAGAAAGGTGTAAGTGCTCAGAAATGTTAGAATGATGAGTATCTCTTGATGAAATACATGTGTGAGATAAGTGTGGCTTGGCACCAGGATTTGGAACCAGAAAACATTCACTTCTTGGGCACTGGACCCTGGAGATGGCTTGCAGCAAGGGGTGGGGGCACCAATACTTTGAGCTGCATCTGCCCCTACAAATGGAAAACACAATGAGATTTATTCGTGGTTTTAAATGATCACTTTGGCTTCTTTTTTTTAAAGAAAATCTTAGAGAGAGGAAATGGTGAAAGTATTGAAATGAGCAATGTGGGCTTGTCAGCAATCAGGTGAGAGACAAACAGGTAGGAAGCTAGGAAGGTGGTTGCACTGGGAAGGAAGGGAAGACCTCCCCTCCCCTCTCCCTTCCTCCTTTTCTTTCTTCTTTCCTTCTTCCTTCCTTTATTCCTCTCTCTTCCCCTCTCTCTCTTCTGACCTACTCATTTCTTGGTGATATTATTAACAGTACTGTGTGATTCCAGGACTTCCTTCTTTCTCCTGCCATGGAAGTTACGCGTCACTGACTGAGAATGGGGTATCTTATGGGAGATTTTTATTTTTAGATTTTTCCTGAACCCTCCATCTTGGCTTTTGAAAGTTGCATTTCTTTTGTCCTCAGCTACAGCAGTGCACATTCATGACGCGCTGGTGAAACATTTCTGCAGATGAGGGTTGTTTGTCTCGTTCTCTCTTTGAGGAACATTGCTCAGACTGACTCCTCACTTCATACATTTTGCAAACGCACAGCTCAGTGAATGTGACTTCCCGCTGCTTGTGGTTTACAATGCTGTGGGGAATGCCTTTCTACAAGTGAAAAAATGATAATTGTCTATTATTTTAAGTTACAAAGAGTTGGGTGGCAAGGGAGTACAGAGGGAAATCCAGCTGTTCTGAATGAGTTATTATATGTATATGTCTAGCACTGAAAAATATGCTTTGTTGACTATTTTTTCATTACCTCAAATATGAATATTCATTTCTGGAAAATCAAACACCACAAAGAACAAAGCTCACAAACCCGCTCACCTTGTAATCCCCTCTGCCTTGACTTACAGTGCATTTGAAGTGATTTAAAGTAAGTGTCTTATATTTAGTAACATCAGAAATAAGCCATGTTCATTATAGATGGTTTAGAGATATAGAAATAAGAGAGAAGAAAGTGGAGTCGGGAGGGATTAGTTTAGCGATTAGAGCGCTTGCCTAGGAAGTGCAAGGTTCCAGGTTTGGTCCCCAGCACCACATAACAGCTGGGCACAGTGATGCACAACTGTAACCTCAGCACTTGCCATGACTTCAAGGCCAGCCTAAGCTGGACAGTGAGACCTCCATGTTTCAAAGAAAGAAAAAAAAAAAGGGAAACTGATTATCTTTGGACAGCTGCTGGTAACACTTTAATATATCCTTTTTAATACATATTTTATATAACTAATATAATACATCTACCTACTTTTCCAATTACTATTGCTATTACTATTGCTACTTGTGTTGCTATTACAAGATTTTCATAATTATAGCATTTAATCACTGTGTAAAGCCAAAATCTGTATTTGCTGCAATGTGCTTTGAATTCTAAATGTAAAACAATAAATGCATATGATAAAACTAATACCCTCTCCAGTGGTCTGTTGTGATAGTCAGGTAGGTTGGGTGAGTTTCTGTGGACAGAACTCTCATGCTTTTCTTTCTATGAAGTTATTAGTCTGTGTCATTTTTCCATTTTCTTGTGTGATTCCTTAACAAAAAGTATTTGTCTACAAAGCTCTTTCTGAATGGATTATTTCCACTTCTTTTAGAACTAGTGCCCAGAACACTTACTGGGTTTGAGGGTAGGCATGATGCTATTTATGAAGTTTAACACAATGTTTGCAAGTCCCTCTGGGGTCTGTTGAAGTACTGTATTACTTTTTGCACTCCTATTTGAATGTGTATGTACTACAGATTCATTCACATGTTAATTATATGCAAATTGTGTGTGTTGGGGGGATACTATAATTTCAACTCTGTTAGGAGCAGCTGCCTTGTTGCGGATTACCAGAGTAGGTTATAAAGTCACACTCGGTGACCCACAGGTTAATAATCTGTATGGAGAAAAGTACTGATTCACAATTGCAGCATAGGGAAGAAGGAATGGCTAGCTAGATATGGCAGAATAATCCAGGAGTCTTAAAAAATCAACATGAATCCTCTCTTTTTCTCTTGTCAGCATTCTTGTATTCCCTTCCAGGACAGCCTGGAGGATGGCTTTTGCCTCTGAAAATCCCACCTCCTCTGCTGCCCAGATCACTACCATAACAACAAATCACTTTCCAGATTGAAGTGGGTCATTTCCTTCAGTGAGGCTGCACAGGGAAAATTTTTGAGAAGCCATCAATGGTTTAGGCATTGACAAATAGTGGTGAGTGTCTCAGGATAGGATGCAAATGGTCCCCAAAGTCAACACAATAATTCAGGCTTACCCTGCCCAGAGAATAGTTCTGCTGACTTGTGTCACAGGAAAAGCATGCTCAGGACGAGTCAGTAAGAGGCCCAGGAAAGATTTATTAGAAAAAAAATTTTAAAATACACACTTAAATTGTGGGGTGGGGACTTAACTCAGCAGTTAGAATGCTTGTCTAGCAAGCACAAGGCCCTGGGCTCAATTCCCCAACACCATATAAACCAGGAGTGGTGGTACACACTGTAATTCCAGCATCTGGGAGGCTGAGGCAGGAGGACTGCCATGAATTTCAGGCTAGCCTGGATTACATGCTGAGTTCAGGATCTGCCTAAACTACAGAGCAAAAAAACTGTCTGAAGAAGAGAGAGTTCTGAGAGGGCAGTGAAGGTACGCCCTGCAGCCAGAGCTGGACATATTTATATGTTGTAGGGAGTGAAAATCTGTGCAGCTTGGGAACTCACAGAACATTTGTAATTTGGTTCCTCCCACGGGTGAAAAGATAATGGCTCATTTTCTGTTGTTTCGCCCACAGTAAGGTGGGTAAGCTTAGATGCTTTCCTTAAAATTATTCGTTGAGTTCGCCGAATCTGACTAAGATCAGATTCCTGACCTTCACTTTATCTGCTAAGTTATTGACTTAATGTTTCCTTAAGGGATTTTGGGTGTGATGGGTCAGGAAGAGAAGCATAGACTTACAGACTTTTTTTTCTTTTTTCTTTTCTTTCTTTATTTCTTTCCTTTTTTTTTTTTTTTTTTTTGAGACAGGATTCCAGTCTGGTCCTGAAGTAACTATGTAGCCCAGGCTGGCCTCAAACTCATGACAATCCTCTTGCCTCAGTTTCTCCAGTGCACAGATTACAAGCTTGGGTCACCATGCCCAGTTAATTTTTATGTTGTGCTGGGAAATCGAACCTACAGGCTTGTCTGCACTAGGCAAGCGCTCTAACCACTGAGCATGCCCCAGTCTCAGCTGCAGTCTTTTTAGAAGTATAATTTCTAAAATTACGATCTCCTTCGTTTCCTTTCTACTCATTTCTAACCCACCCTACCTCAGTTAGGACTCAGGGTCTAAGGCAAAAGAGGAGATATTAATTGTCCACTGTGAGCAAGATTGCTAGGTCCGAACCTGTGGCTGACCAGAGTAGTTCACAGCTTTGTTCTGGAAGGCTACCTGCTGAACTTAAATCATGTAGCATGTGTGCTAGCACTATGCCACAATGATCTCTTCACTCAGCTCCGAGCTCAACTTCCAGGCCCAGAGCTGTTCCCTTTTAACGCCTCAAACCAGATTCAGCCTGGTTGCTTTCTCCTCACAAAGCTGTTACTCCTCACATATCTCCATTTTGTCATTCAGCTTGACTGGGACTAAGGGCAAGCAGCGTCCTCGTTCTCACCAACCTGGCCAACCAGACTATTCCATCTCCTTGGCCACTACCACTGGCTCAGGGGCAGGCACATGATCAAATGGGAACTTTGTTTCTAGCAGTTATCAGGAAAGAGGAAGATTCTTCCTCTGAGGTGCAAGCTGGGTAGGTGTCAGCACCAGCTGCTTGCAGCCATTGTGATGAACTTGTCTGCTACATTAAAAAAAAAAATCAGACCAAAAGCAAAGGAAAGAAGAGAGAGGTGGAAAACCAGGGAGCTCAAGGACATTTATTTGAGTCCCTAGGTTGAGTTGGGAAAGCTGCTTCACTTTAATCTCTCTCACTCCCCAGTGTTTTTTTATTTTTTTCTCCACACCGAAAGCAATGGTCTTCCCAAGGCCAGATAATTATCAACATTATCTTTTTTACTTATATGTTAAAAAAAACCCTAGAATTTGTGTGGGCATAGACACATGTAGCTGGCAAATTCTAAGTGCTCAATTTATACTTAGTTATCAAATATTAAATAGAAGAGTAAAGGTACGATATGTAAATAATAAAAGTAAATATTAAATCAATGAACAAATGAGTCAATGGTATACTATCCTTAAGAATTCAGTTTCAGAGCCAGAGTTTTAAAGATGAGATCATCAAGAACAGGCAGGGAAAGATTGACCCATGGCATTTAATAAGATTGCCCCAGTTATTGAGAATTCTAGACAGAAGCAGATTCAGGTGAATTGAAATGCAAATTTTTATCTGGTGCCAGAAATGCCTCATCGCTGTCTCCACTGCTTGTCGAAGTAGCATCTCAGATACAGGGTCTGAAATTTGAGGAGCATTCCTATTCACACCACTAGCCGTCTCTAAACTTTTAGGTCCCCAACTGTTCTGAGTGACATGGTGTGTTTTTTGGGGAGTCTTTCTATGTGTCACTAACAAGAATGAAAATGCCAGGACATTCAAACCAAGGACCCTTCAGAGAAGTCAGCAGCAAACGGGCGACTTACATTGGAGACACTAAGTCCCAGAAAGGTGAATAACTTGCCCAAGGTCACACAGCCTGGGCAAGAACTGGGTACGATTCTATGCACCATGACTGTGTAATGGCTACAATATACTGTTCTAAGCTTTCAAGCCCCTTTGTGATATTGTGAGAGGAGACAGCGGGGTTGAGGCATTTAGGGATACAGGGTACCCCAGAAGCAGAGAGGTTACTGGAAAGCAGGTTCATAGAATAACTCCTGCTTCTCCTGACCACTCCTAGGAACTATTTAATGGATAAGCAGTTAAAAGGAAACTACATAAGGGTGGGCTTCAGCAGGAGCGTAAGGGTGGAGAACGTAGCAACCAGACTTAGCGACTAAGCTACCTAGCATAGGACAGCCCTTACCCAGCTCAAATATACAAACCCCTAGACACTGAGCCACACAGGCAACGCCTATTTCCTGGTCCCCCTTCTGACTAGCAGAAGCGTTACCCTTCTTCTTTCTATCCATAAGTTTCCCAGGAGTGTTCTCTCCACAAGCTGCCTCCCTCCTTCCACGATTTATGACTCATTCTTAAAGCCTGTGGAGACACGACTGGGCACTGAGTTCGGAGTCGGGGCCTGCCACCGCAACCACAACAGTATCAACCCAAAATGTCAGACAGGCTCCAGGCCAGTTAATACCCTGATCTGGTAACAAATGAGCTTTCCGATCATTGTGCTTATTCAGATAAATGGAAACATTTTAGTTAGTTGCCCAAAGAAACATAGAAACGTAGACTCAGAGAGGATCTTTTTTTTTTTTTTTTTTTTTGAGACAGGGTCTCACTCTAGTCCAGGCTGCTCCTGAACTCATTGTGTAGGCTGGCCTCAAACACATGGCCATCTTCCTGCCTCAGCATCAGAGTACTGAGACTGTTGGTGTTCCCCACCATGGTCCACTTTATGTATATGGTACTGGGGAATCAAACCCAGGGCCTGCTGCTTGCTAGACAAGCACTGTAAGTAGCTGCGCTACATGCCCAGCCTGGAAAGTCACCTTTTAAAGACCACTCAAGCAAGTTGGGGCATGGTGGTACATGTCAGTAATCCCAGCACTCTGAGAAGCTGAAGCAGGAAGATCATAAATTTGAGGCAACATAGCAACTTAGTGAGAACCTGTCTCAAAAAAGTGAGGGATGTGAAAGCTCAATGTGAAAGCTCTGGGTTCAATTTCCAGTACTACACAAGCAAAATTAAAAAAAAAATTCATCCAGTAAGTAAATACCTTGCGGAAGCCAGCCTTCTGGCTCCAAATTAAGTGTTATCCTGTTTCCTTTTTTAAAAAATGATATCCTATATTTAACACGTAATGACAAAAGTCAAAAAGCACAATGAATAGAAAGATTGCTGTCCATGCTTTTTTTAATTTACTTACTTATCTAGAGACAGGGTCCTTCTCTGAAGTCTAGGTTGGTCCTAAACTCACTAGGTACCCCAGGCTAGCCTAGACTCATGGCAATCCTCCTGCTTCAGCCTCCTGAGTACTGGGATTATAGGCATGCACCACTAAGCCCTGTTTATGTAGTGCTGGGGAATCGAACCCAGAGCCTTGTGCTTGCGAGGTGAACACTTTAACTGCTGAACTTTGTCCCCGGTCTCCTGTCTGTGCATTTTTTTAACTCATGCACTTTTCCTGTGTCCTGTCCCTCAACAAATGGTAGCTCAGTATTCAGGCAGAGCATACTGATTTTCTTTAAGCAATACATTTTAAAGATCTTTCTACTTCGGGATACATGATTCTCCTCAAATATTGCATAGATTCCATTGACTGCATATGCCATATATTCTTTGACCAGTTATATATTGTTTGTAAGATTCTGATATTATAAATGAGGTTGCAGAAAATATCCTTATACATTAATCATTTCAACATGTGGGAATATATCTATAGTCTAAGTTACTAGAAATAAGCTTCTTGGTAAAAAGACATATACATTAAAAATTCTGATGGGCCTCATCAAGTTACCAACAGATTTGTGTTGCTTTTCACTGCCTTTCACAATCTTGGCTGCTATATGTTACTAATTGTTCTGATCTTTGCCAATCTGATAGGCAAGTAAACAGTAATTCATTGGAATTTTAATTTGTGCAGAGAAACTTTTAAACTTAAAAAGTGTGAGGAGTTTGACCTGCAGAGTAAGATTTTAATTCAGAGTGTTTGGGCCAGTTCTTTCTTTCATTTTATTTTCATGTTAGCCTCTCTCCCTTTTTTTTTCCTAGTAGAATGAGCTCTGAAGTTTAAAATCTTGAAAACTTCAGAGATTATTCTAAAACAATCATAATTATTACACAACTATTATGCCACAGATCCAGTATAGGTAGGTGTTAATAAATACAAGTAATTTCATTCTTTTTTTTTTTGGAGACAGGGTCTCACTTTCTAGACCAGGCTGGTCTTGAGCCTACTATATGGCCTTGAATTCAGGGCAACCCCTCTGCCTCATCCTCCTGAATGGTGGGATTACAGATTTGTGCCACCGTCCTCAGTTTATGTGGTGCTGGGGAATACAACTCAGGGCCTTGTGCTTCCTAGACAAGTACTCTAACCACTGTGCTGTTCCTCCAGCACTGTAATTTCATTCATAACAAGTATTCCTAACAGCCTTCTGTGGTAGGAATTATGACCCCACCCCCAGGTTATAGCTGAATGAACAGTCTCATGTACTTGCCTAAAGTCACAGACCTAATGAGAGACAGAGGCATTTACACCTTATACTACTTGACTTAGACCATACGCTCCCCCATCCCTCACCACCACTACATCATGCTGATTACAGATAGGATATACAAACAACTTTAAAAATTTCTGGAATTCTTGTGACTTTAAAAAAATTTTTTTACTTAATTTTTTTCCTTACTGGGAATTGAACTCAGGGCCATCCCTGTGAGTTACATCCCCAGTCCCTTTTTAATGATTTTTAGAGACAGGATCTCACTAAGTCACTAAGTTGTTCAATTCTCCTGCCTCAGCCTCTCAAAATGTCGGGATCACAGGACTGCACCAGCTGGGCCGGCTTCTTGCAGCTCACTCTATTTGTAGTTCCACTTGAAGGAAAATCAAGGAGGCTGAGGACGGCCATGTGTCTGTGTCAGCTCGTCCAGTGATTTCTGACCCAGCCTGTCTCAAAAAAAGAAAGAAAGAAAGAAAGAAAGAAAGAAAGAAAGAAAGAAAGAAAGGAAGGAAAACAAAAGAAAAGAGAGAAAGAGAAAGAAAATCAAGAGTTCTTTCAAAGTTTTTGCTTGTTTTGTTTTTTTTTTGTTTGTTTGTTTGTTTGTTTTGTTTTGTTTTTTGGGAAAGGGTATTGCTCTGTAGTCCAAGCTGATCCTGAACTCACTATGTAGCCCAGGCTGGCCTCAAATTCACATCAATCCTCCTGCCTCAGTCTCATACCAGCTGGGATTACAGGCATGCATGACCATGCCCAGCAAGTTCTTTCAAAGCTTTTAAACATAAACTTGATTTTTAATTCAGACCTCATATGGCCTATCAGATCTGCCTTTCTGCCTCCCTGTTGTCTTATACCTTGAAACTATTAACACTCTGGAGTTTCTCACAGGTCAAATTCCAATCTCCTCTTTTAACTAAGAACCTGCTTCGTCCTCCTCTTCCTCTTCTTTTTCCTCATCTAAAAATTTGAAAATAACATGATATTCCATTAAATATTTAAGTGGAAAATATACCATTGTTAACTCTTAAGCTCAGTTCAGTGCTATACAGGAGTTCTCTACAAATTTTCCATCTTGCATAGCCAAAACTTTATGCACATGGAATAGCAACTGCTTATTCTTCCCTTCCTCACCCCTTGCAACCTACATTCTTCAAAAATTTTGACTGCTTAAGACACTGAGAGAAGTGGGACCATGCAATTTTTGTCCTTCTGCAAAATTATACAATTATTAGCCTAATGTTCCTAAGGTTCTTCCAGGTCCTCTTCTCCCAAATGTACAAATCTTTATGTAGTTCACTTACATGTCTTACTACATTCTTCTCCCCTTGCTAGCTCTTTTTCTTGACCTATCCTATAAATTTGGCACCTACACGTTCAAGGAGCTGGATCAGCCAAGGAAGAGAACCCAAAGAGACCACCACATCACAGATTCCTTTCTGCAAAGACTGCAAACACACATTTATTGAAAAACACATTTGTTAGAACCACTGACAGGCATCTTAGCACACAAGGGAACTGGAAGAGGGAGGTGGTGATGAACACTGTAATCCCAGCACTCCAGAGGTGAGGCAGGAGGATTGCCGTGAACTCCAGGCCAGCCTGGTCTACACAGTGTGTTCAGGACTACAGAGTGAGACCCCGCCTCAAATAAATAAATGAATAAAAATTACCAAAAACAAACAAAGAAAAGAATTTTAGCACACAGATGAGAGAAGTCAGAAAGCAAATGAGAAAAGATGTGCAGCTGAAATATTTCAGATTCTCGAACTGCAACAACCCACGTGGAACCCGTTAGCCTGTGCCCCTCTTGAGCACTTGCAATACAGCCAGTTCAAATCACCACAAATGTGAACGATGCACTGGGCTCGGGCGGTAGCTCAGTGGCTGAAGCGTTTGCCTGGCATGCTCAGGTCCCAGGTTTGATTCCCCAGTACCACATAGAGATTATCTGGGTTTGGCAGCACACGCCTGTAATCCTAGTGTTAATTCCAGTGTTCAATCAGGAATGATCCCATGTCCGGTTCAAGAACTCTTGAGATGGTCTAGAAAAGTCAGTTCAACTCACAGAATATTTAAACTGTGATGCGGTCTTATTGAAAGTGAAAACAGAAGCTCTTGGGGAAGAACCAGTGGAGGTCTCGAGTGCAACGCACACTGGGATTTGAAGCTGTTCTGTCCGTACAGACTTCTGCAAGCCCGCAGGCTGTGGCTTTCTATGGGTTCCTGTGTCACAGGTACATAAGGCCTCACAGTTTTTTGCTAGCTCTAACTTTAAGGCAAGTTTAAAGGGGGGATTTTTCTTTCTCTATGCTCAGGTGGGTGATTACCTCTGTGAAGCTCATGGGAAATAAAGGGGAAGGGGCTGGCTCTGCCTCACGTGGGGCCACTGGAGCAGCTAGTTCTGCCCCTGCCTGTGAGGCCTGTCTCTGACACCAGCAGTTGGGAGGCAGAGGCAGGAGGATTGCCATGAGTTTCAGGCCAACCTGGACTACATAGTAAGCTCAGGACTCGTCTGGACGACAGAGCAAGATCCTGTTCCAAAAACAAACAAAACCCCCCCCCAGAACCACTATACCCTGGATTTTGAATAAAAACAGAAGCATCTATCTAACAATTCTAATAGTTATTATATGCCGACTTGATAATATTTTGGATATATTGGGTCAAATAAATATATTATTTAAAAAAGTATTACCTGCTTCTATGAACTCTTTAAGAAGAAACTAGAAAAATTAATATGACCTATGTGGTTTCCATAATATCACTATTTGACAGAGCTATTCTGGAAGGGCTCTCCGCAACTCAAGGGCACAATGAAGGCAAGCCTCGACTTTAGGAACTAGGAAAAAGGATGAATTAGGGCCCTGAAGTCACATTTCTTCTGTGACTATTTTAAGGCCGTCCCCTTTTACACATACAATGCTAACATAAGCACACTCCTATACTATTTTATTATAGCTTCCTATAAATATATATTTTATTTTTTGAGGTAAATCTCCTCCCCCCACTGGAGTAGGAGGAGGTTTCCAGGTCTGCAGACTCTCTTGCAGTTAAGAAAACTGATGGAGTCCAAAAACAATGCAAGCAACAGTTTATGAACCAAACAAAAGAGAAAAGAAAAGCTGCTGGCTGAGAAGCCAGGAAGGACCCTTAAAGAGAATTTCCTCTGCCTACTGCCACCTAGCCCCTCATCTGCTTCCTTACTCCCTTCCCCACTGGGCTGCCCAGTGGATCTGAGGGCTCCTTGTGGAGACCCAGAGTGTAAGGTGGCCAGAGCAATGAGGCCACTCTCAATGACTGACTTCATGTGCATGTATCTAGAAAAAGCCGGGACTTCTCTAAGGTGGAGGGAGCATACCTAAATAACTTTAGAAAACTGAAACACATTAACTACTGGTCTGGGAAACTGAAAAACAGCCAGGCATACCAGATATACTATTCTGCAGGTTTTCTTCCCTAAACGCCTGCCTATCAATATGTTTTATAGTTCCATAATTTGACACTTAGGGAGGACTTGTAATTTCTCCCTTGGCTTCTGTGTCTTTTGAAAGACTGAATTACCATCAGTGGAAACTTGACCAAGAGACCTAAGGCTTCAGAGTCTCACTTTCCTTAATTTTAAAATATGAATAAAACTCCTGCCCTATGTGTTCAGTTAGGTTTTTCTGAGTGTCAATTGTAAATAAAGTATTTAACAATTAAAACTTGGGGCTGGGGTGTAGTTCAATGGTCAATGTGCTTATCTACCAAACACAAAGCCCTGAGTTCTAATTCTCAGCACCACATAAACTGGGCATGGTGGTATACACCTGTAATCCCAACACTAGGGAAGCTGAGGTAGGAGGATTGCTGTGTATTGGAGGCCAGCCAGGGATACATGGTAAGTTCAGGACCAGCCTGGACCACCAAGGACCAGCAAGGCACTGCCTCAAAACAAACAAACAAACAAACAAATAACAAAAAACTTGTTACCCTGCGTTTGAGATAGCCAAGGGTCTTCTTCCCTTCTATCAAATGGGAGATCAAGGGAAATTTGAAGAGAATGTTAGTCTCTACAAAGACTCCACTGGTCAGTTACTGTACCTTATTTTCTGTGTTGTGGAGATTATTTCTGATAAACAGTAGCAGGGTGGGTGGAAAGGACTGGCTGCAGGTGAGCCTGAAGAAAGACAGCTGTGAAACGATTTTGCCCGTGGGAGCATCTGTTCTGTGGGAGGAAAGCGAGCCAGCAGAGCTCTGGCTTGAAGGATGGTGATAAGTTCAACAGGTGGTAAGCACACTAATGACTCACCAAAGACACCCACACTCCCATCTCAAGCACCTGGGAATGCTACCTTCCATGCAAAAAGGAACATTTCACAGATAACCAAATGAAGGGTATCGGTTTACGAACATTGTTCTGGATTACCCAAGAAGAGCCCAAAGAAATCATAAGCGTCGTCCTAAGAGGGAGACATCAGATCTATGTTAATGAGAGGAGTTGTGATTAAGCAGAAGGCTAGTGGGCCTTGCAGGAAGGACCCTTTAGCCAAGGAAAACAAGAATCTTGAAAAAGGCAGCCAAGGCAAAGAAGTAGCTTCTTCCTCTAGCCTGGTAAAGGAAAGTCCTGACAACCCCTTAATTTCAACTCTGAGACCAATTCCGTAAGTCTCATCTCCACAAGTGCGAGATAAGGATATGTTGATTTGAGCCAGTTAGTGTTTGTTACAGAAACAATAAGAAACTTATACATACTTAAGAGTACTGAAGGAATAGCACAGCTGTTAAAGTTCTTACCTAGCAAAGTTAAAGCCCCTGAGTGTGATACCCCAGTACCACCTATACTGGGCATGGTGGCCTGTAATCCCAGCCCTTGGGAAGCTCAAGCAGGAGGACTGTCATGAGTTTGAGGCCAATCTGGACTACATAATGAGTTCAGGTTCAGTCTGGACTACACAGGGAGACCCTGACTTAGAGAAAGAAACAAAGAAACAAAGAAAGAAAGAAACAAAGAAAGAAAGACAGACAAAAGAAACTAATGCATACTTACAACTTAAGATATTAGTCCAACTTACCTCTTTCAACTTTATGATGGCACAAAAGAATACCCATACGGCCATGCTGCTGTATTCAATAAGTCACATGGAATCGTCAACATTTTATTGTAAAATAGACTTTATGTGAAATGGTTTTGTCCAACTGTAGGCTAACATAAGTGTTCTGAGTATGTTTAAAGTTGATTATGCAAAGCTATGATGTTTTGTAGGTATTAAAATGTGAAATCTGTCAGAATCAAAATGAAATCACTCGCATCAAATCCTAACAAAAAATAAATAAAGCTAGGAGGTTATAAAGAAGGGCATCTCATATATACATACATATTTATATATCTGATAAGAATTGTTACAAAAATTTTGCCTGTATAATAACCTTGCAACCTTACACAGAAAATATTTCTGCAAAGATTTCTACATACCAACTGCCTGTCCAAACTCAGATAATGTCAATGTTATTGATATTTGAAGCCAAGGATAGTTGATTCAAAACAACTTATGTAATCTCCCTCATTCTGCCTTTTAAAGCTTCCCCTTGACTCACCGCCCTTGAACGGGCTCATTACTGTGTCATGCATATTCCCACCACAGTGCCCTGCTGTTTCCAAATAAACTTCTTAATCTTTGGAGATGCTCTTTCCCTTTGCTATTTGCACTGACAAAATATTCTTTGAACTTATCCTACTTTCAATTAATGATGGGTTTTTGGGGAATGTAACACCATCATGAATCAAGGAGAACCTGCACACTAAACAATCTACCCTGAGCTAAAACTATAACTTATGAACAGCCCGGAAGAGTTCTTTCAGAAGACTTTTGTCATTTTTTTTTAAAGTGTCCTGCTCTGTAGTCCTGACTGGTCTCACTATGGCAGGCTGTGCTTAAATGCCTGGTAAGCCTCCTGCCTCAGCTTCCCTGAGTGCTAGGATTACCGGTGTGCACCACCATGTCAAGTTTATATGGTATTGGGGAATAGAACTCAGTACCTTTTGCTTGCTGGGCAAAAGATCTAACGACTGCGCTATTCCTCCAGTGCTCAGTCATATTTTGGTAACCACATGTGGGGCAATCCCTTACTAAGCTTATCACAGGAAGGGGTCACATTTTCCTTCTCATTTCACAAAGGTACCATTGGTTGGGATACATTGCCAGAGGCTACCTCCAAGAACACAGGGAAGATGGCAGTGATAAGAATGGCTTCAGGAGCACAGGACAGCTGCCATCCGGGAAGCAGGCATCCATCTTGGAAGAGGCCCTCTATGCACTGACCCTCAGCTGAAAATTTCCATCTAAGTTGGTAACACAAGCACATGTTTATATGTGGATGTCCTGAGAATTTCTAGAAGTACATGAGGACCGAGCTCTGCATGTACTACAAACCCTCCTTGAATAGAGGGGGCTTTGGAGCTGGTGAAAATCAGGAATGAATAAAGATGCAACCACATGGGTAGTTAGGAGTAGACGTTACTTGCGATATTTAGCTTATATTGTTATAATGGGTAAATTTTTGACTTGGACTTTTAACATTGGCATCTGAGATGAGCCCTTGTACAGGACCACGAAACATGCGATGCTGGGATTCCCAAACCTCTGAAAACCTAAACTTGCTTTATTTTTGACAGCACCAAGGTTGGGCATGAAAGGACATGAAACTATTCGTATGTATTTATTTTAAATAGAACTGCTTCTCTTCATCTTATTTGGTATGAATATTCATGTACTTCGCTGCTGAAACTGTACTGTGTGTGATTTTGGGGTGTTGTTCCAAACCTCACTGGAAAGTAAAGATGATATGTGATACGTGAGATACATGAGATGATACACGACATTTCCTTTTAAGAATCTAGATCTAAATAGAAACCAATTTGGTTACAGAAGTTCAGATCAAGGATTATGGAGTGCAAAGTGTCCCTTCACCGATCGAGCGCCGCGGGCTGAATAACCTCAGCATGTGACATTATTCAGAAATCAGGTCTATGCAGATATAATTAGCTAAATTAAAATGAGGTCATATTGGATTAGAGTGATCCCCGAATCCAATGACTTGGTGTCCTTACAGGCAAATACACACAGAATAAACCACGTGACGTTGGAGTCAGACATTGGCACGCTGCAGCAGCAAGCTGGAGGACATCAAGGACTGAGCTGACTCTCAGAGAGTATCATGGGTGGGGGCAGAGGGGGGCGTTCCTCCTCAGCCCCTCAAGATGGAAGTAATTGTACTGACGCCTTGATTTCAGACTTTGTACTAATGAACTGTCAGCAAAAAATAATATAAAAATTGTGTTTTAAGCCACATAGTTTGTGGTAATTTGCTACAGTGGTCCTATGATATTAATAATACCCTTGGCCAGAATTAACTTGTAGGAATAACAATAAGAAAGTCTTGAAGATTTTATTGGTTCATTCCTCAGGCTATCTCTTCTAGTAAAGGAATAACAGCAGAACTATAGCTTATATAGTGATATTATATTCTTTTCTAAAAAAGTGTTAATATAATATATATTGAAACACTACTTTTAATACAGTACATCAAAAACGAATTATCTAATTATAAGGAATGGTGAAAAACCAATCACCATACACTCATACTGTAGAATAATTACCAGCTTAAGAATTAATGTTTTTGTGACATGAGAAATTGTTCCTACTGAGTTGAAAATAGGAGCAGGAGTTGCCAGAATCCAGCACACAGAACATGTGAAATCTATGCATTCCACTGTCACACACTGATTACATGTGTAAAAAAACTATAAACAAATATTGAACTGTAGTCAATACAGTTGCTCCTTGCAATAGTGTGACTTAGCAATTCTGAAACTTTCTGTGTATTCTAAGCTTAAGCAAGGGAGTAAATAAACTGGTAAAAAAGGGAATTACAAGTGTGAGTAGGTAGAAGCCTAGAATACACTTTCCAGTGTTGAATTGAAACTGGAGGTATTAGTTGAGTCCATAGTCTTTTAGATTACATATTTAATACATACAATAGGTATACACACATGCATATAGGAATAATATAAATGTACAGACAAAAATAACTGTATGTAGATAGATAAAAATATTTCCTAGCTCTCTCTATCAAGAGGACCTAGGAGAAATTATTACATTGTTACTCCAATGAGCACACTTATTACTGAATCAGACCTGTTTTGCTTGTTTTTGTTGTGTGTGCTTTTTTTTTTTTTTTTTTTTTTTTTTTTTTTTTTTTTTTTTTTTTTTTTTTTTTTTTTTTTTTTTTTTTTTTTTGGTCCTACAGTACGCCAATCCCTGAAATGAGTTCTACAAAAGGGAAAGAATTTATTCAAAAAGCAGTCACACAGAAAGAGATAGGAGACCGAATCAATGAATCTCAAGTCCCCCTCCCCCAACTCAAGGATAGGTGTAGGGATGTTTATGGGATAAGGAAGCAGGATGTTCTAAGATGTGGGAAAGGTAATTGGAGGTGAAGTCATCAGTGGCCTGCACAGGTGCAATCAAACTTCATGAGTCTTCATAAGGTTTATGTTTACAAAATGGTGGATTAACACAATCTGAGGGCAATTCCCCAGCGCCACATAAACTGGGCATGGAGGCACCTGCTTATAGTCTCAGCACTTGGGAGGCAGAGGTAGGATTGCTGTGTGTCTGGGGCCAGCCTGGACTGTATAGTGAATTCAGGACCAACCTGAACTACAGAATGTGATCTTGTCTCAAGAAAGAAAGAAAGAAAGAAAAAAAGATCTGAGGGTAAAGTTTTGGTCCTCTGTCTTGAAAATGTCACCCATGGGACACCTGCATAGGCCCAAGTTAAACCTTGGTGGCTTCAATCTCCTGAAAGTTAATCTGGGAAACTGCTGTCATCATAACCCTCATGGTAGAGGTGTCACCTACAACAAAGAGAAACAGACAGCTCAGCTACACAACCTCCAAAATTAGTGTGGGTTTTTTGTTTGTTTTTTGAGACAGTCTTTTGCTGTGTAGTCAGGCTGTTCCTGAATTCACTACATAGCCCAGCCTCTCCTAAAAACACATGGCAACCCTGTTTCAGCCTTATGAGTACTGAGATTATAAGTGTGTGTCCCCATGACCAGATTGTGTTGTGCTGGGGAATCAAACTCAAGGCCTTGCACTTGCTAGGCAAGTCCCTTAACCACTGAGCTATGCCTGCAACCTCCCAAATTAGTGAGTTTTGAAATTAAGTAAAAGCAAGTAAGTAACCCAAAGAGGGTGACCCTGGAAGCAGCATTCAGGTCTTCCCTTGGTTTTGCACCCTACACTTAAAACACAGCTTGTAAATTCCATTCTCCAGTAAAAGTAGCTCATAGCTGATTCCAGAGCCACATCAGGAAAAGCACAGATGGACTTAATTCACCACACTGGGAAGGAAGAAATTTCTTAAAGACAGAGGGAACATAGGAAACAGAGAACACAGACAAAGACCTCCAACTGGTCAAATATGGGATAATTTGTACATCTAAATGAGTAACAAAAGTTGAGACAGTAATGAAATATAATCCACTGAATGAAAATTAAAATCTGTAAGGCCATACCATACTAACAGTATAATAAATAAAAAATGTGAAAGAAGTGTTTTTTCAGTAGGGTGCCAACTAACAGACAGGATGATGAAGATGGAGAATCACTAACAGATGCTAAAACCAGTGGGGAAAGGTTTAAAGAGAAACAAAATATTTACAAACTCTCAAAGTATCCCCACTTTCTCATTTTAAGGGGTATCCAGGTGACATTAGAGTGAAGAAAACTGACATACTCCACTTCAATCAAGTGTTCAGAGTCACCAAGCCAGGCTTAGAGGAATAGCACAGCACAGTACATAGTTTCAGGAGCACTAGTTTACCAAGCCCAGGGCGCTGAGTTCAGCTCACCAGCACCACATAAACTGGGCATGGGAGCGCACGCCTGAAATCTCAGCACTCTGGATGCTGAGGCAAGAAGATTGTGGTGAGTTTGAGGCCAGCCTTGGTTTCCTTGTGAATTCAGGACCAGCCTGGAAAATGCTAACAAGCCAATGTCACTTTTCTCTTGACCACATGTGTATGGATGCAGCATCATTTTTTGGTATTCCTGCCAAAAGGCAAAATTTGAATCTAATCAGACAAATGCAAATCAAGGGATGCTGTTTACAATGAGTGGCCTACACTCCTCATAAACATCAAGGTCAAGAAACTCAACCGCTGAGGGAAAAGCACGGTGGTTACAAGCACTTGCCTAGTATGTGCAAGGCCCTGGGTTCAATTCCCCAGCACCACAAAAGCTGGGCATGGTGGCACACGCCTGTAATCCCAGCACTCAGGAGGCAGAGGCAGGAGGACTGCCATAAGTTTGTGTGCAGCTTTAGGTGGGCTACATAGCGAGTTTAGAACCAGCCTGGACTACAGAGTGAGACCTTGTGTCTTAGCTACTTTTTCATTACTGAGACAGAATACCGGACATTCACAATGTAGGGGAGGAAAGATTCATTTTAGCTCACAGTTTCAGGTTACCACCATGGGTAGCCAGCAACGGTGGGAGCACATGGTGAAGGTGGAGGTGGCTGGAGGCAGCTCCTCTCTACATAGCAAACAGGAAGCCAGCTGAGGCAGGAGGAAGAACTAGCATACACCCACCTTTCCAGGTCCTGACCCAGCGATTCATCCATTCTGGATCAAGCCTCAGTGTTCTGCCCCCCTTCTAGGTTAAGCCTAGGAATGTGTCCCTTCCCGTCAGGCCTCACTTCTCAAAAGTATCCAGCTCCATAGGTATCCCACTATACTCAAACACATGAGATTTTTGGGAGACACTCCAGACTCCAGATCTAAACCACAGTATAAAATAACAAAGAAACTCAAAAAAACAGGTGAGAAACTATCTCAAATTAAAAGAGATAAGAAGATGTGAGATTTAACTACAGCAGATGATCCTAAGATTTCATCTTAGGGCTGGAGAAACAGGACAGAGGTTAGAGACTTGCTCAGCAAGTGCAAGGCCATGAGTTTGGTTTCTCAGTGCTACATAAGCCAGGTGTGGTGGTACAGGCCCATAATCCCAGCCCTTGGGAGGCTGAGACTCCTTGTTTGCCGTGACTTTGAGGCCAGCCTGGGCTATACAGTGAGTTCAGGACCAGCCTTAACTGCAGAGGTACAGAGAGACTCTGCCTCAAAAATAGTAATATGCATGTAAATATTAGATAAACAGAATAATAAAAGGTGAAATGTATACTTATAATAGGGTATATGAGGTAGCTACATACTCTACTATGCCTGCATCTTTTCTACAGGAAACATTTTAAATTACATCAAAATTAAGTTGGAAAAATAGGATCCAAATTCCTGTATACTACTGACAAGAGGTAGGAGTCACAAGGCAGGTAGGAATAAAGACCCTTCGTGAAGAATTCATGGGAACATAAGATAATATGTAGCCATAACTAGTGCTTACAGATGACCAAGTGACCCCTCCCCCAAATTATTATTATTACTTTTGAGACAAGTTCTCACACTGTTCTTCAGGCTGGACTTGAACTCACTACATAGCCCAGGCTGTCCTTGACCTCACAGCAATCCTCCTACCTCAGTCTCCCAAATGCTGAGATTACAGGTGTGCACCATCATATGCAGCCCCAAAACTATTTATGAACAGCAACCAGGTTGTTTAGTAAGTATCACAAGGACAATGAGGGTGGAGGGCCTGACAGGTGGAGGAACATAGCAACTGGGCCGTTTAGTAAAATTACTTCCTTGTTTGCCCAGCAAAAACACCCTGAGTCAAGGAGCCTCATGGGCAACCTTTTTCAGGATCTCTTCCAATTAGCAGAAGCTTTATCCTGCTGTTCTCATTTTCCTCTGTCCCCATCTTTACAAATAAACTACCCACTTTATAAGTGGTCTCCTTTGTCTGTGATTTCATTTTTGGACGTCACGAGACATGAGCCTGGCATCAGCCCTATGATAAAACTACGCTCATAAATTTGAAAGAGTAGAGCATTAAAAATATATTTATGTACCTTGGAAAAAAACTGAAAGAAAATACAACAGAGCATCATCACTACTTAGCCCCCACACCTGTTTGATGAAGTCCTCATAAGACTCCCAGGTACAACTAGTTCTTTTATCCTCTCTGCTCCAGGGTCTTTTTCTTCTTCTACATGAAAGAATATTTGCCAGGGGTAGGTTGAGAGCTGAGAATTTCTTTTTTCTAAGTTTCTCTTCCCCACTGAAATTGCTAGGCTTAAAGCTTTTTTTCTCAGCACAAATGAGCCACTTTCTTTTCTGAGTTTTCAATGTCTGGAAGTCTGATGAGTAGCAAAACTCAACAAATGCTTCCACAAAGTAGGAATTTCAGTCCTCAAGACTGTGGTACATGTACACAATGGAATCCCACTCTTCCACAAAGACAGACAGATTTGAGGCTTCTGTAGGTAAGTGGATGTAACTTGAGTGCCTCATGCTTAGTGAAGTGAGTCAAATCCACAAGGTTAAATATCATGTGGTTTCTCTAATAGGAGAAACCTAGAATACAGGCATTCTATAGAACCAATTGGGTGTGATAGTGGGAGTCACGGGAGATGGGGCGAGTGTGGGAGGGCCAAAAGGCGGAGGGGAAGGGACTATAATGTTGAGGAGATATGTATGCACACAAAATACTCAAGCTTCTTGTAAACATTGTGTTTTGCATAATATATATATATATATATATATATATATATATATATATATATATATATATAATGGGGGGAAAAGATCATTCTCTTTTTTTGAGACAGGATTTTCCTCTGTACTCCAGGCTGTTCCTGAACTCACCATGGATCCCTGACTGGCCCCAAATTCATGGCCTTCCGCCTCAGTCTCCTGAGTGCTAGGGTTACGGGCATAAGCCACCACAATCAGCTTACCTTGTACTGGGATGAACTTAGATGTTGCTGAGGAACTGATCTCGGGGTCTTGCATTTGCTAGGCAAGCACTCTAACCACTGCTATTCCTCCAGCCCCTTACAACCCTCCTTGCAAGAAATCTCCTCATCCTCTAACAAGAAATAATTTTACCCTCTGGTAGGAGCTCAGACTTCTCCAACCACATTCTGCCTTGAATCATAGTTATTTGCAAGTGCTTTTATCTTTTCTTTTTAATTTACTCTCCCACTGCCTCACGCAGTCACAGTCATATGATTCCTAGAACTGTGCAACCTACTCATTTCAGAAGCCCAGCAGTGTCTGTCCCATGTATTCCAGCATTTGTTTAAGATATAATTCTTCTTGAGCAAGGAGCAAGCGCTATGACTCACACACATAATACACAATGTGGTACTGACCTTTCTTCTGTGTGTAGGCTTGCTCAGCAAACCACTTCCCTATTGCACAATGGGAAGGGTGGAGCCACTCCCATATTGAAATCAGTCAAGGTTATTAGAAGTCATTCACCTGCCTCTGGATGACAGACAATTTAAAAATATTAATTCAAGACACAACTTTAATTTTGGGTCTTTCTTTTTCACTGGCAATGGCAGGATAAAACCTAAGCTATAATGTACGCACAAAATAGGACACCAACTCTGGGCAGGCCAAAGTGGTGGGGCAGAGGAAGAGATAAAGTAAAATTGGAAAGCAGTAAGAAAATTATTGTTCTCACAGAGTTTACCAAAGCGATCTCACCTTAGCCACAATTACATGGGACTACCACACACGTGATCTGTGATTAATCGCATCAGTTAGCATTGTATTATACTCATATTAAAGCCTCACTAGGAATGTTGGGCAGCTGAGCAGAGATTCTGCCAGGGTCCACCAGCACCTGGGTGAATTTTTTCTTGACTCAACAAATGTTTACTGAGTTTCTACCTGTGACAGCCCTGTGCTACAAATGGCTGATAGAGAGGTAGATGAGAAAGCCCTTGCCTTTATTTTTTATTGCTTGTTATTAAATACTCCACAGTGACAGTATTTATCTTGGTCACCAAACATACATACAGATTGCTACAAGGAATGAAGAGGATGTTTATAAAGGAGATCAGATGTTTTATAGGTATTATGAAAGAACTCTGTGATTATTTCCCCACAGAAAATTAATATGCTAAAAATCCACCATGAAATGGTATTTCTAAGACCCTCTTGCAACATCTTTTAAGTTACATCCACTAAATTTCATTTAATTATCGATTTTTAAATTAAACTTGTTTGCACCATTTAACAGAAAGCATTTTGATTATCCTTGGACTATAAATGTCCTCTTCTGTGTGATGTTTCACAGAGCTTTTTTTTTTTTTCTTTAAATATCCATATTTGGGCATTATTCTAATCAAACATTTCCTTTTTTTTTTTTTCTTATACTGGGGATTGAGCTCAAGACCTTCACACTGAGCTACATGCCCAGCCCTTTCTAATATTTTTATTTTGAGACAGTGTCTCCATACTGACCAGGTTGAACTCAAACTTGTGGTCTTCGTGCCTTAGCCTCCCAGAGGGCTGGGATTATAGGCCTGTGCCATGGGGCCTGGTGTCTGGTCTTTTATAACATTGGAATATGTTTCCTTTATGTAGACTAGAGGTCCTAGAAGATTTGTGCCTACAAATAAATTATTTTTAACTATTAATTTCTAGCATTCTATTTTCTCATTTTTCATTAAAGACATAAGTCTACTAGCCAGAGCTTCCAATTAATATGAGGTATTTAGAATCAGCAGCAGGCATGCAGCTACTGATTTTGGAACCAGACTATCTGAACTCGACTTTTCTTTCCAACATTAACTAGCTGCATAATCTTGAGTAAATTCCATAACATGATGTGCCCTGGTGGCCTTATGTGTGGATTGGTGACAACGATGGCACACATGTGCACACCTCTGAGAGTTGTGAAGACTCATGCCTTATGACAGCCCAAACAAAGAAAAGAGCCTGTTTATGATCCTGTCAAACATAATGCAGGATAAATGTTCATTTCCATGAGGATTTTTAAAGCACTGGGAACATTTTAGCATATGAATTATTCATTAAAACTTCACAAGACTTCTGTGACAAGCTGGAAATTGATATTTGAGAATAAACTTCTCTTTTACAGACCAGAAACTTGAAATTAGATGAGGTGTGCTGCCTGAGGATACTGAGCTAGTGAGAACCAGCACTAGAACACAGAACTACCAGATCGTCAGAGCCTGCACTTAGAAGGCTAGTTGGAATTGTATCTATAAAGGTCACAGACATAAGTGGATAGAAAATAGACATAGAATAAGGACATCAGAATCATTAACTTATTGTTGTAGATTATGTATAGGCTGGAAACATTCTAATACTGAAATTTACTTTGTTTAGAGACTCTTGAAATCTATAAGAGATGTACCTTCATAAGTTTGAAATTCTCAGTTATCAAAAATTACTGTGATCTGTAGCCATTTCCAGAAAATGAATTCAAGAATAGCTGAGAAATTGAAGTAACCCTGTAAGTTTACAACATTAAAGTAACTTTTAAGGCTTGTGAAGTAAATTCTTCCATAGAAATGCAGTTGACAACACATTATGTCACTATGGTCATAAAGTGAACCAGGAGCCTACCTGCAGGTGTAAAAATGATGGTGACGGGTGCCAATAGCTGTGGCTGCCCAGTAACACGCTGAGGGCTGGAGGCAGGGTGAAGAAGGGACGTGCAGAGACAAGGCCAGCAAGGGCCTCCTACCCTGACTGCACAGGACTCCCAGCTAGACTCATAAGGTGCTAAGTAAATTCCTCAGACCAGTTGTGACAGTTTCCTAGTCCTGAGTCAATCAACAACCAGGTACTGAATGCCAGGAATCTTCCAGAAGCTCCAAAGCACTAGAAATTTGAGAATGATACATCTTCTGATGCCGGCAATCTATTGTACTCAGTACTGTTGAGGATTTGTTAATACTTAACGTTTCTGGTGGGATTGTACATTGGTATAAACTGTAGAAAAGGCAATGAAATATCATGTAAAATTTAAAACCACACATTTCCTTTGCAAAATAAATCTACTTCCACAAATCCACTTTAGAAGTACAGTTAGAAACATGGAGACTTTTAGCACTATACAGTAGGGAAACAGAAAGCTACCTCAGAGGTTATCAATAGGAAACTGAGTAAAAAATTATTGTATGTTTACACAGTGGTAAACTAAATAGCCATTACAAATGATATGTTGGATAAAGTTCCTTGCTGTGGGGAAATACTTGGAACCTAAAATTGAGTCCAAAACTCAGTATATGAGTCTATATCTGAGCACTATGATCACACTTTTAAGAAATATTTTACGTCCTCAAATAGAAGGAAGGAAATAAATCAAAATGTAAACAGTGGTGTATTTTACAGGTGAAATTTTAAAGGATGCTCCTTTTCCTTCAGTTTTTACACAATAAATATTTTTTTAAGTTAATCAGTTTTCTTAAGTCAAACATGAGCATGTTTACAAAAATAAATACAGAATGAAAAGACACTCATGTACCTAGTTACTCTTCACAAAAAGACAGTTTATACTTCAGTTTGTCATTCAGCAACACGTCTTGGGAATCATTCCACACGAACAAATATACAACCACTCCATTGTCTTTATTTAAATTCAATTATTTTAATTTAAATTAAAACTAGTACATAAATTGTACATATTTATGGGGAACCATGTGATGTTTTTCACCCATGTATGCATTGTGTAACACCTTGTTAATTTTAATGGCTGCATGATAATACAGGTGGAACATTATTTGCCTAATCTGTTCTCTATAAACATTTACTTGTTTTATATCTTTTGTTACTATAAAAATGTTATAAGAAACAACCTTTAGGTAAGTCTGTACAGTAAGTTCCTTAATATAAAATTATTGTGTAGAAGGCTTATATTATATAACACAAAAACACATACATGAAATTTGAAAATTGTATCTAATCAAAGCATATAATGCAGAAGCAGTTTTTAAAAATTATAAGATATAGTAATTTTATTACCTAGCTTACTTTTTTCCAAATATTTAGGTCATTTTATTTACCAGGATGCAGCCTGTCATGATAAGACAAAATTTATACTATATTGCAGTAGCAATGTCTTCATGTCCTCTGCAAGCTTCTCTAAGTCTCTGAAACACAGTCTGACTCATAGGGGTAATTCAATAAATGAATGAATGAAATTCAAAGGTAGTTTTCTTTACTGGCCACTCTTAATAAAAGCATGTTTTTGTCCAAGATCAAGTTTCCTAGAAGCAGAGCTTGAGACAGAGATTTGGACATATTTCTTGAGAAAATGATGCCAGAGAAACCTGTAAGGAAGGAGGGATACATGATAGCTGAGTCCATCAAAGAAAAATGTAGCTTCAGGTCATGTCTAACCCCGACTTGGGGGCTCTGGAGCATAAATCCCACCACACAGTAAGTCTTGCCTGAAAGGGACGTACGAGATATTAATTTATAAACTTCATATTAGTTTTTGGTTGTAGGCAGAGGAGGACTGGGAAATGTAACCTCCTTGGGGAGCCAGGTTCCATTCCACAGAAGGCAATTTCTGGAAGAGGGGACCATTTCAGGTATTAGCTGGGAACACTCCAAGCAGTTGAGGGACAAACACACGCCTGACCTACAGGAAACGTAGGCTGGGCACCAACAGTGTCCACTACACCAATCCAACCACTTCTTAGTTTTATCCATGTAAAAAAAATTCATTCATAAATGTGCACATTGTTCTTTCTGGGCCTTAAATGTTCACATTCCTTATCTAATACACATATATGGACAGAAAGGCAAGCAAACAGATTTGTAGCTTTCCCTAATTAAGAAATGCTGGCACAATATTATCTTGCAATTGAATATGCTTGCTTCCTTTAAAACATACACTCAACATGGAAAAATAAATACACTTATCAAAAAATTAACTAGATGTAACTGTTGGCAAAGAAATAAATACCATTTTCATTGTTCTCAAGTATATATTTTACTGAACTGGGTTATATTGTTGGCTTATGATTGATGATTATGAGTATGTGTAGGAGTAGAAGTTTCTGGAATATTGTTTTCTAACTTTAAAATTCTCCATAGAGGCAGACAGCATAACTACAAATCCATACTGACATGATTAAAAGAGAACCTGTGGTTGATTGATCTAAATCTTTCAAGTTGCGGTGTGGAGATTGAGGCACAGAGAAGAGCCGTGACACAGCACAAGTTGCATGTCACATAGGATGGGGCTTCCTTTCTAAGTTGTCTGTCTTCTGATTCTCCCAACGGAAAATAAGACCATCAATGTGGGCTTAGTCTGGATTCACACTTGCTTCCTTTTCTTTTTTTGGTCCTGACAATGTCTTTTACTGATGATTAACTCTACAGAAAAGAAAAGTTCTTTGGGAATTGAAATTTTTGTGTACTCACTACAGGGAACGTGAGGAGGGACAAAGAGCAGAGTGGGTTAGACTCGGATGCCTCCTTGAGACTTCAGTGCTGGGATGATTTGGAAAATGCCTGTGAGGCTGGGTTTTCTTCTCTGTTGTTGTCCTTGGAGTTGCCACAGGCTCAAGGAAATATAAGGGCTCAAGATAATTATTTACAACAACTTTCCAGGGAGATTAGAGCAGTCCTCTGTAGACTGGCTTTAAGATCCCAGGCTTTTGCATCTCCACCCTAAGGAGGCTGTGTCCTGACAGGTTGCCCCCGGGAGACAGGGCAAGTCTCAAGACTACACAGAGGGTAATTACAGTCTTCAGAGAGAATGGGGTTAAGTTTAATTAACAGAGTTCATTTTTTCCAATGGGGCCTACACTTGTAAAAGATTTTTTGGGGAGGGGAGAAGATACGGAGGAAAAAAGCAGACATTTCTGAATCTAGCAGGAGGCTGTGAAACCTTTCTTGGACCTATAATTTTTAAAAAGTCTATGTGGCTAAATGCAAATGAATGAGGTCATGACCTCTGACCCAGTGTTGACTCAGAATGGGAAAGGAGGAAGAAGCTGCCATTCCTCTATTATGTCCTGGGTTTATCTTTGTAAGGTGTGAGAGTCATTATTTCATTGGCAAGAGGGAAGAGATTAGCCCAGGCCAGAGAGCTGTTAAGTTAGTGAAACCCAGGGCAGTAAAACCTTAACCCTGCTTATTCGGCATGGTGCCCACAAGACATCTCCTAGTGTTTTCTCTTTTGCTAGCTCTCTGAAGTCTGTGAGTAGAACATAGAGTTTCGTGTGGCTAAAGTGAGATCCACTCAGTTTGTTTATCAAAAGGCATAAACGCATGTTGGCAATCTATGCTTATAAATTCTTTTTTGAGAGAGAGAGAGAGAGAGAGAGAGAGAGAGAGAGAGAGACTCATTCTGGACTCATTCTGTAGTTCAGGCTGGCCTAGAACTCACAGTAATCCTCCTGCCTCAGCCTCCTGAGTGCTGGGATTACAGGTGCATGCCCAGCCTATATGGTGCTGTGGAACTGAACTCAGGGCCCTGTGCTTGGTAGGAAAGCACTCTAACTTCTGTGCCATTCCTTCAGCCACAAATTCCACATTTGTATCAGGCCCAATTTAAATTCTAAGGGCCTAGCCCGTAATAAAGTCGGGCTTCTGTGAGGCCACACTTCAGCAAAGCACCAGCATGGTAAGCACCATTAAATGGCAAGCTCTCACCAAAATGCTCAAAAGCACCTTCTTCCTGGAGCTCCCAGAGGCAAATGATATAGTCAAATCTCAGTATGGAAAAGGGAAGCAAGCCCAGAATTCAGGTCCAAGGCCCAAGACGCACTTCCTGAATTCCTAACACTATTCCTAGGCAGTAGAAGTCTTTCTGTGTACTTGCTAAAAATAATTCTTCTCAGGTAAGGATACAGCTGTTCATTTTCTCTTTCTTGAAGAGTTCTCAATAAGACAATATTCCCCTTTAATTAAATAAAACAAAATTAAAAATATTTGCTATTTATCAATCGCTACCTCCTCTCCCTTTTACATATTACATGTTATTTAATTTGCTGACTATCTTTAAAATTACCCAATGAATTAATTTTGCAGCCATTATACATGAAGAACCCAAGGGACTGCTATGCCTAAATATTTTACCGAAACCCATACTCTAGCAAGAGCAGAAATTCAAACCTAAGGCCTGTAATTCCAGCTGTTAGTTTTGTCCCCTGTGAGAATAAGGACCATATCTTATGCACTACCTACTCAATGCCCCATAAAGAGTAATAGCTCTTCCTGAAAAGAACAAAAAGCTTTTCCTAATGATAGAAGCCAGCAGCACAACTCATACACAACAAATCCCAGGAGGCACAGCTCAGCAGTGGGGAAGGGGACCAGGACTCACACTCTGTAAAAGTTCCAATAACTTGCCAGGGCCAGTACACTTTCCACAGAGTTCAAAAAGAATTTCAAATTTCAATTGGACAATAAGCTTTCTGTGAGTCTAAGATTAGCAAATGGTCTTCCTAAAATATTTGCACCTCATTCTGCGGTTCTTCCATTATGTTTTGCCTTATTCTTCTTCCGTTATTCAATCATTTGGCAAATATTTTTTGAGGATATACTATGTTCCAGCACAAATCTACATATTTCATCCAATCTTACTCCCTACTTTGCTTCCTTCATTCCTCTGTAAAGTCACTCAAAATTTTACCTACTGGTAGGTAGGTTATTTTGCTTGTTCAACATTTTAAATGGACATTTTCTGGACTAATTAAAGAAGAAAAGAAGAAACCTAGGGGCATTTTCTCAACCACCTCCACGAACCTGCTCCACTGGGGTGTGGGTCGCAGTACACACAGCAATGAAAGAAACCGAGTCTTTTACTGGTTGTGCAATGTGAGGAAACCAAGCCCTCAGTTGTATCTTCTATGAAATGGGAATCACACCACTTACTGCACAGGGCTACAGAGGAGCCCATGGAAATTGAAATGCCAGTGATTAGCACTGGTCCAGTGTGTCTACAGCCCTCAGCACTTTAGATTCTTAATAGGTTAGTGATGTAAGTCCCCAAACAGCTTTCTTTTTGACAATACCACTAGGCAGACAGCACACAGGCATCTTGACAGCATCAGGGAACACATGATCTCCCCCCAGTGACCTCAGGCAGGCTGCAAGGCTGGGTTATATTAGGGCAAAGACAGCCCAATCACAGCCTTTGTCTTAGCAGCAACAGTCCTGAGGTCCAAGGCCCTGACATTCCAATTCCCTGACAAGGCACTCATGGGAGGAGATTCTTGGAAAGTGATGAAGGTGAAGAGGCTGACTCGCTTCTCTGCAGTTTTTTTTTTTTTTTTTCTGTTTCCCTTGTATTTCCCTTGTGTGTGTCTTGCTTGTGAGGCCTCCTGAGGAAAGGCAGAGGGTTGGCTCTGCTCCCTGGTCTTCGTGATTCTGAGGAAGAGCTGGGGCACCAAGCTGAAGGCAGAGGAGTGTGATTGGGTTCCTGTCCCCTCTCTGGGTTATGTACTTCTTGCCTCACAGGAAACTCTGATAAGAAGAGGGAATAAGTTGCTTCCACAATGCATGAAAGTGAGTAAACTCCTAGATGCCCAGGACAAGTATGGACTGAGCAAGTGTGTTTCTTCTCCACTGGCCCACCAGACCAAAATCCTATGTGGAAACCCAGTGTGACTGTGAGAAGATGGGACTTTGGGGGGTAATGTGGTTTAGATTAAGTCATGAGGTAGAACTCTGGGTTTGAAATTAGTACTCTTATAAAAAAGAGACATATTACAGCAAAGACACTTCTGTCTCTCCTCTGCCATAGGAGCTACAGTGAGAAGATGTCTACTTGCAAGCAAGGACCCAATCAGCAAGCACCTTGACTTGAACTTCCATCTTCTAAAACTGAGAGAAATGTCTGTTCGTGGCTTCTTTTTTTTTTTTCCAGCAGATTGAGCAGACTTAGCCAAGGACTCAAACAAAATTTTTAGGAGAAGAAAAACATTCTCAAACTTTGAAGTACCCATCCTTAATTCTAGCTCTATGCACATCACAGAGCAGATGCAACTAAGCATGTTTGCTGAATGGAATCCAAGAGCCCTAAATGGAAAAGTCACAAGCAAGTAATTAGCGTCACCCATTTTTTGACAGTTGCAGCATCCCAAGGGTAATCTAGGATTGAATATGTGCCCATTCAGCTATAAACTCACCTGACAAACACAGAGTTCAACAACTGTGAGCAGTGTGCTCTGTCCTGCCCTCAATAAGCTAACAACAAAACTATTTCCTAGAAGAGTTGGTCTCTTACTAATTCTCTACCGGAAGCCTGAAGTAATGAGAACTTTGTTTTCTTGTTCATGGCCCATGCCATTCATGCAATGGAGTCTGACGCTCTCACTGGTGTCATAATATGAAACAGGAGTGGGAGAACTGACCTTCATCTCTGAACTTCTATCCCTTTGGAAATGGAGTACAAACTCTCAACTCTGCTAGTCTCTCTGTGAATCCAGAACTACTTCCTTGAGTCTCACTTTCTCCATCTATAAAAGAAAATGGTAGTACACACACCTCATGGATCCCAGGGAAGAAGGGTATAATTAACGCCTAGGAGGGTGTCTTGCAAAATACATGCACATGTCAGTTATTTAAGCTGGGGCAGAACCTCACTTTCAATAAGGAACCATTAGTGAAAACTGTCTTTTCCTGATTGGCCTAATTACATGAACTCATTGGATCCGGGTTCTTCTTTCGAAAATGAGGGGTCACATTACCTTTTTCAAAAGGTTGTGAGAATTAAAAGGACGCAAGTGATAGGCCTTGCACCATGCCGGGCATACAAATGGTGCTCAATACATGGGTCTCTCCCCTGCACCATGCCTAGACCTCATTTCCCCAGTGGGATTGGGCCACAGGATTTTCCAAGTTTGCTCACTGCTTGTACCTCACGGCGGCTTCAGGACCAGGCCTCACTTGCAGTTAGGCGAACTGTCTATTAGAGGAAACTTGGTAAAGTAGCACCCAGCAGCGCCCAGCGCCGCGCACGCGCCCTGGCCGCAGTCAGGAGCAGTGCCTCCTAGTTACCTTTCACCTAGTTCTCCTCCGCTCGCCTAGCGGGGTAACTCGAGGTCAGACGCGGAGCCCTGCGCGTGCGCACCACTGCTTGTCTGCTGCAGCTGGGCGTCCGGAGCGTTTATTTTTTGGTGGTTTCGGTTCCTCTCTGAAATGAAGGGTGTGGGCTTTGCGGACGTGCTCTAATTTCTGAGGGTGCTGGTAGAGCTGGGCGCGATCACAGACTTAGTAGACAGCGACCCAAGCCCCATCAGCTGTCATCCTGCTCATAATACCCCGATTCCTTCTCGTCTTCTGCCATCTGTTGCCCTCACACTCCACCTCTGCCACAGCCGGCACTCATACTTCTCGCCTTCCCCTCACTGCAGAAGGTCTAGCTCCGGGCTTGGGCATGGAACACGCGCCAGCGAATGTGCCCCGTGCGTGCGAACTTAACGTCCCTATTTCTGACAGGGAGAGCTAGTCTTAACGACTAGGTTTCAAACGAAAAGGGGCATATTCGCAATTTTTTTTCTTCGTAAATAGCTATGTTAAAAGACAGCCGAAGCTGCCGAGCTCAGGGTTACTGCCGGTCATTGGGCGGGGTTGCTGAGCGTGCGCCAAGGCAAGGAAGTATTTCTCAGCGCTCAGAAACCACATTTGCGAGACACACTTAACCATCTGTGGGGATTCTGAGTTCCTAACTACGCCGCCTTTAATGATGATTTTTTAGGGTCCCTGTTAGCCCGCAATGCACCCCACCGACGGTGTCGGGGTGCAGAAAATAAACAGAACCTCTGCCAAATACCTCTTCTTCGGGTGACATTGTGTGCCCTTCTCTATTTCTGTTTCCTGAGGTCCAGCAAAACCTACAACCAAGTGAAGTCACCCCTACCACCCACCTGGAGTCATCTGGTATAAATCCTTCAGTGTGGGGTTTAGTCCATACGACCTCCAGGCCCTTTAGCTAAATTGAAGTTTGACAAACTCTAAATTTTCCAGTTCTATAATGCCACATCTACTCCATTCGGACAAGGCCTGCAGGGAATGCTGCTAAGGGGAGTTGCCGTCAGTGTTAGTGGACACCTTGAAGTTTTCTAGGAGTGCCTGAAAGGCTGCATAACAGTTTCAAGACATTAATGTTGAAGGTTAAGTCTGCAGGTTATTTTCCCAAAGAATTAACAGACCCAAAGGCATATTCCCTATATTTGCGTAAGGGTTTCAAGACACTAACGTTTAAGGTAAGTCCACAGGTCGTTTCCTCAGGGCTAACAGAACAAAGGCATACATCCCCTATACCTTTTTTTTTTTTTTTTTTTTTTTTTGAGACAGGCTGGTCTTGAACTCATGACAATCCTCTTGCCTCAGCCTACCAAGAGCTGGGATTACAGGCATATGCCATCATACCCCTATATTTGCTTGATTCTATCAGTGTCCCAGCGCAACGAGTACTGCAGCTTATTGGTGTGGATTCATTCTTACTGAATAAAGCTTATTTGTGAATAGCAGGGATGGCGGTCTTTTGTCATGATTTTTATATGAATAGATTTTAAAAGAATTATGAACAGATAAAGTTTGCCAAGAGAAAAGTATGTGAAAAAAAGATGTGAAGGCTGATCATAGAAAAGCAATTTGGAAAAACACTAATCTGACAAAACCTAAATACAGTACACATTTTAGTTCTACACTTTTTTTAAAAATCCACTAATACCTTTAGGGAATGAGTGAAAATAAGATTCCAGCAAATATATGGCTCATTTACATTTCTACAATCTTCATGATAATTCTATAAAATAAGTGGAATACAAAATTATGCTTTCCATTCTACAGAAGAAACTGTGACACACATTAATTCATTTCATTTTTCTAACAACCTTATGAGGTAAACGTTATTGTCTCTTTGAGTGCAAACAAGGAAACTGGGGATTTTGAAAGAGAGATGAATTGGTAGATTCTCACTGGATGTGGTGAAACATTCACCTTGGGAGCAGCTCCAGAGCTCAGGGAAGACCCTTGATTTAGGAGCTCCCATTGGCTGAAGACTTAGGATTAGTCAGCAACAAAAGCTGAGTATAAGGAGTCCAGGCAATCTTGGGTTGCACGACTAGAAATCCAGAGTAAAGAGCAAAGTGTGTGTGTTGGGGGTGGAAGAACCCTGCTGTCCTCCTCAGACTCCACTTACCACGTATGCAGACACAGAAACAGATGAAAAGATGGTGGTCAGGAGCTCAGCTAGGAGCGGTCCCAGATGAAAGACACAGGAAGGAGCTGCTTTGGTTTCTCTGAAGTCTGCCAACTCCTGGGACACTTCAGATTCCCAAGGCAAAGCACGGCATGTAAGTCAGTGTGCTGTAGTAAAAACTGTGACAGATTTGGAAGTCTGTGGCCTTGCCTTTGCTCATCGTATCCCAATTAGACTGCTCTGGATAGTCCTTAACTTCTGTGGGTCTCATGTTTCCCAGTCACTAATTGGGGAGAATGAGATCTACTTTGCAGCATTGATATTATATATATTTAATAACATTTCTTTCCCTATTTTCTATATCCATACATACACAGAGGGAGAATGAGTTATCTTTGGTCAATAATTTAATAAAATCCTTAAAAAGGATTCTATCAGTTCTTCAGCAAGGTCATTGTATGGTGGAAGTGGTGGCCTTTATGAATTTAAATATTTTCTTTTTAACAAGAAGGGTGGGATGCAGACACTTTAAAGAATTTGTCTGCATCAGGACAAGAAGTGTTTGGAGTCTCAGACAACTGCAGAACAGAAGCTTGAGGAGGAGAGATAACAGGTCCTATGCTCTGAGTATGCATATCTACCCCCAAAATTCATGTGTTGAAACTCAATCCACAGAGCAACAGTATTAAGCGGTAGGGCCTCCAGAAGGTGATTTCTTCAGGAGGGCTCTGCTCTTCCACACTGGTGCCCTCACCAGAAGCTTACTCATCCTTTCTGCTGTGTAAGAACTCAAGGAAAGTATCTAAAAGTTCTCACCAGACATCCAGACATTTACCAGTGCCTTGATCTTGGACTCCCCCCCCCCCCCCCAGTCTCCAGAAATGCTAATAATACATTCCTGATGTTGTAAGCTACCTGGTTTAAGGTATCTTGTTAAAATGTCCCTGGTAAACTGAGACATAAAGGAAAAGGAAATGAAGGGCAAGTTAAAATACCCAGCAGGATCCTAAAACATAGACATGGACAAAGGCTTTATAAAAATATAGATGACTGATATGAAACTTGAATCAAAGCAGTAGTGGGTTGTAACATAAGCCCTCCCTTCCTCAAAGGTTCAGAAGAAGTTGCTACACACATGAATGTCTTGCTAAATTTTGTATGGCTATTAACTTGAATTAAACATCTATGAGACATGATGAAGAAGAACAAATTAATGCCCAAACAGAATAAGTCTGAAGAAGCTGACAATTTGAACTTGAACTAATCAAGAAATACAAGGCACTCTCTGAAATCCAAAAAACCCTTGGGAACATTTTTAGGTTTTCCATAATCCATGGAAAGGGAACCTTAAAGCATCTGAAGAGTCAGAATAACTCCAGCTGACATTTTGATTGTTTTTTTTTTTTTTTTTTTTGAGATAGGGTTTTGCTCTGTATTCCAGGCTGGTACTGAACTCACTACATAGCCCAGGCTGGCCTCAAATTCATATCAATCCTGCTGCCTTAGCCTCCAGAGTATTAGGATTACAGGCATGCACCAACACACACAGCTTATGTGATACTGCGGAATCTAACCCATGGCCTTGCGCCTGCTCGAGTGCTTTAACCACTGTACTAGTTCATCAGCCCAGAGTGGGTATTTTTAAGAGTAGGTACACATCTAGAAACTCAATATAGCTTTTCTGTGTGCCTGGAATTGTTCTAAGCACTTTATGTACATAACACTTTTAATTCTCATTACCACTTTATATGTATTAATATTACTATATTTTAAAGATACATACTCTGAGTACCAAAGAAGCTATCACACCTAACAAGTGGTGCAGCCAGGATTCAAATACTGGCATACCTACAGTCTAACTAGCTAATGCTGTGATCTATAGCCTCAGTTGGCACTACATTGCACTGCCAAACCCTTTGTGGGAACTGTGGCTGGAGATTGACATTGATTGGAATAACTGAAGAAAAGCAGTAAACATATGTGGGTTTGGATGTTGGTATAAATGAACTGCTCTACACCTCAGTTTACCCAAGGATAAGATGAGGATAATGACCCAGACACCCTCTCTCTATAAAACAAAATGAGACAATGCAGGTAAGCATGCTTGGAAACTATTAATACACTACAGAAATGTCATTTCCATTGCTGAGAAAAACAGTCTTTGGAACATTGCTCATAAAAGTCTGCTCAATTTCCAGCTAGATCTTGGCAATGAGAATCGAACCCCCCCCCCAAAAAAAACAAATCAGTGCCCCCTCATCAAAACAACAAAAAAAACCACTTCAATTTCTTATTAGTTTGCATCAGCTTGTTCACTAGCATGTATTTCATAAATTGCTATATTGAATCTTTCCACTGTGCTAGAGGCCAAAAAGAGGGATGAGGCAAGCCAGCTGGCCATGAGGAGGAGTGCTTTCTCATCTATTAGGGCATCTTGCTCATCCATCAAGAGGTTTACCCCTGATTGGACTGTTTTTTCATTTGCTCCAGTTTCTCCTCCTCTGGCAACTTTCTCTGTCCTTCAGTCAAACTGTAAATCATTTCCGGATACAGATCACCTTTCCTTGGGCCCCCCCACCCACCAACCCATCCATTCTCCTCCAAGTACTGACACATCCTTCCTCTCACATTCTTGTGCCCCAAGCTCCCAAATAAAGATATTTAATAGCCATTCTCTCTTTATAACAAGAAATCAATATACTAAAAGAAAATATAGATTTCCAGAGTGGAACAAAAAGGTTCTAGGAAGCAGAACATCTGTCACCTTCATAAATTGTGCCAAAGCTTCTCATAAAGGAGATAGTAAGAGTCCATCAGGGTTTCCTCCATCAACTCTTTTCACTTCATAAGCATTAAAGATAAAGAGCAATGACTATTTGATGTGCTCATTTGCTAGATTCACAATTACCAAATATGTTTATGAGAATATAGAAATGTAAAACCCCATAATTTGGAAACATTAGTCATGAACATTTCACCATCAAAAGGCTCAATCATCTGTAAAGATGGGGGACCAGAGGAAGAGGAATTGTCATCCTGAAGCTTAAAGTTGATATTAATAAAGTTTCCATACTGATAAATATTCAAAGTGGTTAATGTAAGTTGTTTTATTCCTGAATTTATAGCTGATTCAACTTCCACAATGCCACTCTTCCATCCAAAACCAGACTTTTTTTAAGACAGTTTCTCACTCTGTAATCCAGGCTACTCCTGAGCTCTATCTATAGACTACACTGTCCTTAACCTCACAGCAACGCGCCTGCCTCAGTCTCCCAAGTGCTGGAATTATAAGCATGAGTTATCATGCCTAGAAGATTATTTTTTTGAGACAGGATCTTACTCTGTAGTTCACGCTGGTTCTAAATTCATCATGCAGCTCAGATTGTCCTCGAACAAAAGGCAATCCCCCTGCCTCAGCTTCCTGATGCTAGGATTACAGGCACACATTACCATGTCCAATTCCCAGTGTCTTAAGTTATTTTTTGTTGCTGGAGAAAATACCCAGCACCCACAACTTAAGGGAGTAAAGTTTTATTTCAATTTACAGTTGCAGAAGATTTCAGTGCACTCAGAGGCAGCTGGTAAGGCAGAAATCCATGGTGGAGGTCCAGTAGGAAGAAAGCTGCTCACAGCATGGCAGACAGGAAGCCAAGTGAGCTGAAGGGTGGAACTAGCATATATCCTTCCAGATCATGTCCCAGTGATCTGCCCCTTCTAGATCAAGCTCCAGTGCTCCTCTCCTGCAGATCAGGGCCCACCTCTTCATAGCTAATGGTTCCACCAGTGTTCCATAACATCCAAATACATAAGGATTCTGGGGGACATTCCACATCCAAACCATGACAACAGCAAAACATCATCCTTGAAGAGATGAAGTGGAGATGAGAGGATGCTGAACAGTTTGCCAGCATCACCATTTTACCAAGTAGCAAAGCCAGTGAATAAACTCAGCTGCCTTAGTCTGAAGTTCTTCCCTTGAGGCACTGTTTACAGTTCCTTCCTTCCCTGTTTCTAACACCCTTCAAATTTCTCCTCCATATTTGGAGGAGAATAATTCTAATAATTTCATAAATATTGCTTTCTTGAACAAAACCAATATTTGTGCTTGTAACAACATTATCAATTACCATTGGGGGATCTATTATATGCCTATCCCTGGGCCGGCTTCTCATCAACACAGTTAAATTCAACTCTGACGAGTCCCACATACTCCCAGCCCTTCTTCACTGTCATCAAGACAATGTCAGAAAAAATTAGGAAACAAAAACAAGTAGGAAAAAAAGATCTGAGAGTCAAAAGTTCTGGAACTCTCCTTTTTTTTTCAAAATTAAAACAACAGGTACTATCTATCTCCTTTACAGAGTAACTGTGACAATTAACTTTGGTAATGCACAGAACAGTGCTCTGGAAACTGGTCAGGCCTCCACAAAGCATTATTGTGAGCTGTGAAAGCAGTCAGCATGTGATCTTGGCAAACCAACAATTCTGAAGTTCAGTTTCATTACCTACAAGGGGAATCCTTGTTCCTTCCACTCAAGAGTGTTGTGAGGATTAAGAGCCATTTGGTTTATTACATACAGGGTAACTGGATCTGAATTTCACTGATATTATTTTTAAATTTGTTTTTAAGACCACACTCTTTCCAGGCTTCTCAAGTGCCTCTCTTGCTTCTCCTACTCCTCATTCTCCTTTGTTGGCAACTGCTCACACTCATATCCCTGAGTCAAGCCTGAACACTCAGCTCTTGGGCCCTTCCACCTCTCTATCCACTTTGCCAAGGAGCTCATGGCACACAGGACCCCAGCCTGCACTCTTCCAGAACACTCCAATGCCTCCGTCTGTGCTACCAATCTCCTTAGTTCCTAACCTTTCTCTTCTCTAAAATCATCTAGCCTCTGCTGGGATTCTTGTTAAAATTTAGATTCTGATTTAGTGGGGCTGGGTTTCAGTGTGATTCACTTCTAACTGGCTTCCTGGGATGATGTTGATGCTTCTGGCCTAAGGACCATACCTTAAAAAATGAGAATTTAGCTAAGGTGCTACCCAGAAACCACCTGGTCAGCACCATATTGGTCCTGTGGTCTTCACAGCATCACGGCAGCTGGTTAGATTTTTTTTCTTAAAGCAAGGTATGTATATGCTGGTTGGTTGTTGTTTTTGTGATACTGGGGATTGAACCAAGAACTTTTCCAGTGAGCTATATCTCCCTCCCCTTTATTTATTTATTCATTTTACTTTGAGATAAGAGTCTGGTCAAGTTTCTAAGTTACCTAGGCTTGGTTTGAACTTCTGAACTTGTGATGCCTCAGTGTCCCAAAGTGCTGGGATTACAGATGTTCATAGGTTCTTAATTCCCTGGCCCTGTGTGTAGCTACTACCTACCTTTTCTTCATAGGGACAGGGCCTCTCTTTCCTCCAAGTTCAGCTGGCCACTTGGAATAAAGACAAAATATCCTCTCTCCCTCCTAGCTAAAGCCATGACTCCATCCTCCATGTAGCAGAAGTGTCTTGTGATACTTTCAGGAAGTGTCCATACGGGCAGAGAACAGGTCCTATTTTTTCACTTTTCTTATTTCCTGTTGTTGCAATGAAGTGGTTGTGGCTGATGCTCAACAATTATTTTAAGCCAGGAGGTGGATGTAGCCCAGATACCCACCATCTGATGTGTCTGTCTTCTGTCACTATAACTGAATATCACATACTGAGTAATTTGTAAAGAATAAAGGTTTATTCAGCTCATAGTTCTGAAGGTTTGGAGGGCACAAACATGTGGGGCCTCTCTGTAGAGTCCCAGTGGGGCACAGGGTTCCACATGGCTTCACAAGACAAGATAGATTTAGCATCCTAGCCACTAGGGGATGATAATGATGCCACTTGCATAATCTTCGAGGTTCTCTCCTTATATAGCTAGCACAGCCATATGGAGTGGGGTGGGCAACACCCTCTGGGCTCACATAATCTCAATTACCTCCCAAAGGTCCCACTTTCAAACACCAAAGTTAGATGAATCTTCTACATTCCTCAAAAAAAGGGATTAAATTTGAACATGAGTTTTTGTGGGATCTTCTAAACCACAGCAACTGAGTTTCTCCAAATGTCTTTCATTTCAGAAATGCAAGACTTAATTGTTTAAGCCTCTAATATTTGAAGTTCTCACTTCTCATACTTACATCCTAATGGGCACTGTCACTAATGGATTCCCCTCCATGGCTGTTTTGAGTGGAAGTGGCTCAAGGGTTCCACCCTAGTCTCTGACAACTGCGAGAGTATCAGCCTTCCTTTGGGCTCCATAAGAGTCCTTTCCCTGGCCCAGAGGTTTTATTAATTTGTTTTCCATTCAACTGTTTACTCCTGCCCCACCTTGTGTCAATGGTGGCCTTGTATGGAACATAAATAGGAGTCTTTCTAGACCCAGGCCTAGCTGGAGCCCCAAGGAATCTGCCTTTTAACATCTGTGTTACTGGTTTTGATGCAGATGCCCTGTGAACCAAATATTGGGAAACACTACTCAAAGTTTTTTGGGGGAGCTAATTTATAAATTTCTGAAATATTTTTATGCTATCTAAAAACAAAATGAGTAGCACAGCAAACACCTTACTGCCAAGTAGCTTTGCCAAATTCACTCAATTGTTGTAAAATATTCCACACTATATGAATAAACCAAAACTGATCTATTCTTCTGTTGATGAACATTTAGTTTTCTCCCCAAGTTTAGCAACTATAAATATGCTGGAATGAACCTTCTTAGCTGTAGCTCCTTGTACATACTCTGCATTAAGTTTACCACCTTCATCACAAATTATAGAAGGCACCTACTACATATATGATTCTACCTAAAGTCTTGTAACCACCATGAGAGAGAACACAGAGAAAGCCTAAAGATCCGTAAATTCTAGAGAAGTAAATGGGCTGAAATATGTGAAGTGAATTGCCCAAAATCAATCAGCAAATCACTAAGTGCCCTGCTGTAGTTACTTTTTCATTGCTGTGACTAAATACCCAACATACACAAATTTGGGGAGGAAAAGTTTATTTCAGCTCACAGTTTCAGAAGGTCACAGTCTGCTCATAGGCAGCTGGCAACTGTGGAAGCACATGGCAGAGGCAGAAGTGGAGGCAGTTCCTCACAGCTTTGCAAACAGAAAGACTAGTCAAGAGGAAGGAAGGAAGTTGCACTTATCCTTCTAAATCCTGTCCCACTGAGGAACTGGTTTAAGTCCCTAATCCATCACATGCCTGTAATCTATAATTGACTACACACCTGTAATCTAATTCACACATCTGTAATCTATAATCTGCCACATGCTTGTCTTCTACCACACACCTGTCTTCCACCACACGCCCATAATCCACCCCTCCAGACCAGGCCTCAATCCCCTAACAGCATGTTTCTATAGATGATCCAAATATATGAGACTTTTGGGGGATATTCCAGATCCAAACCACAAATATGGGCAGTTTAGCTACTTCGCAAGACTGTCTAAAAATTAAAAACCATAAAAGGGCTAGAGATGGAGCTCAGTGGGATGGCCCTGGGTTCAATCTGCAGTAATATACATGCATGCATGTATGCATACATACATGTACACACATAAAAGAAAAGTTGAAGAAGCAGAATGTAACACCAGGATCCTGGGTCTGACTGCTATGCTTTCTCACCAGCTGCACTGGTGACTTGGAGTAACCTCTGCAAAGTCTTCCCAGCATCAGCACGCCTTCCTTTCAATGTTCTAATCATGATCTGCACCTCACCTTCATGTGTCTCCATAATTCACATTTAAAACATTGGGTAGTAGACATTGTTAGTTGTCTGCACAATATCCATTTAGAATTTAGAAGAGAGGAGAACAATTTAGCCAAAGTACAGGTAGAACCTGAGTATTTGATGAAGTTTTGAGCATGTGTTTGATTAAGCATGGGGGGGTTTCTGTTCCATGAAATTCAATACTATCCCTAACTGAGCCCAATGACGTCATTTCAGCTAACCCTGTTTGCCCCCATCTTTCTTTGAGTCTTTTATGGACTGGGTTCTCTCATTAGAATAGGTTCAGACATTGTGCTGGTCTGAATATACATGATAATAGGTCAAAGTTTTTGGCCAAATAACTAAAATTTGATTTTTAAAAAATATAAGGTATCTGTGTGTAGTCCAGGAGGATTCTGAACTCACCAAAGAGCCAAGGCTGGCCTCAGATACATGAAAATCCTCTCTCAATCGCCATAAAGCTAGAATTATAACTACACCTCTAGCCCTAAAGTTTGACCTTACAGGTGATAAATTACAGGCAATTTGAGGCCATCTCAAATCCATCTAATTGACTAGTTCTGATTCTCTGCCATAAGAGAACCTAACTTTTACTTTATTCTGACTTTCACAAAAATTGCCTGGATAAGACTGTAAATGAGTTACCATAGGTGAAATATTGATTTAAACATTGCCTTCATAAACTTAGACCTCCATGTACTTCAGTTTTAAACATTGAGAGTAAAGTTCTATATAATAATCACCTATTTCCTTGAAAATTATGACTCACCTCTAAGGCTGAAAATTCAAATCATATGAAAAGAGGTTTTGGTAGTTCTGCTGAAATGCAGCTGAAGAAAACTACCATTTTAAATATTGTGCGTTATTGTTCACTGGTATTTCATTTGGATCCTATTAGCATCTTTCTGATAAGTACACATCTATTTTTATGCTTGGCTTCCATAATGCTGACCTACCTCACAGGAAGGCTTTGAAGAAATACTAATGAATATTATTGGCATACATTTTGCCAATACAAAGTACTAACAAAAGGCACAAGACAATAACATAGCACCACCTATGCTGAGAGATGCTATCCAATGCAACACTGAAGAGGCACTAATGGGTCATAAAAAGTCATCTAGTTATGTCCAATTGATAGCCAAAGCTGGAGATCTGGATTGTATTTCAGATGTACCATGATAAATAAATAATTTTAATTTTTCATTTTTAATTGTTACTCTTTCATAGTGCATTGGTGTAATGTTGGCTCTAATGAAACAATTATTCACTTGTGACTGTCAGATTCACACTTAACAGTACAGACATTCAGAGAACTATATGTTTGTAAAAAAACCCTTAAAATTAGTATTAACAGTTTATAGGTGGGATTTATTTATGAAAAAAAATTAAAGTAAGGTGTATCTTTATAAATACTAAGACTTCCTGATCTTTCTCCAAATAAGGCATTCTTGACTTATCTGACTACATACTTTATTATTATTTTAGCAAGTATTTATATGTCAGTTATGAAAAAATGAACTAGGTAGGTGTGGGGATTAAATTTGACATCATCCATGAAAATACCTAGAAACCCCTTTGTATTAAAGGGAACAAACAACATTCAGGACTCAGAAAAAATAATGTAGTCTAGAATAAATAGAAGATGGGAATAATGCCTTAGTCTTTCAAGCAGGGGCTCTGAACTGGAGGAGGAGAATTTGAAGATGGGTCCCTGTAACAGTAGGCAAACAACTACAGCACCTGCAGAAGGTAAGTGAAGTCAAGAAGGAATACAACTGTGATGCTCAAGTGAATGGAGGGTTTGGAATCATGGATCAAAGAAGATGAACATCTTCTGTAGACAGTATGAGAACACATTTGTCTAATGACCACCCAGGATAATTAAGAAAACTTTTAAACTGCCCAATAAAGATGAGGGGAAAGATGCCCTGATAAACCTGTTAAACCTGATGCCACAGAATAGGTAGAGTACAGAAAGAAAGAAAACCCTGTAGGAGCTGCCCAATGAGTCATAAAAAAGTAATTGGGAGGAGAAATGGAAACAGTCCTTTGAGTTTCAGGTGTTTGATTGACATACTTATTACTTGGGTAATAAATAATGAGCATTATAACAGAGATTATAATGAAGGACAATCAATACAATCTTTTGAAATTCATTGAGTTTGGTAATGTGGGAATCAAGCTGCTACCAACCTCTGCAGCATCACAGAATAGGGTCTCCAGACACAAAATGCAAATCACCTAGTATGGTACCTAGCACAGTGTTGTTATTTGAAATAAAAGATGTTTTACAACCCTTGTAAATGTCTGATTTTCCCATCAGCCTTACTCTCATCCTAGTAAATGAACCATAATCTTTTCAATTTTGCAAGCCTAGGACTCCACCACTCATCTTTGTGAAGCAAACATCAAATTTTATTATTGTACATTCTATGTATTTATGGCACCTTTCTATTTCTCTGCCTCTGTACTATCACCACCCACCATCATTTCTGGGTCTATTCCAACAGTTTCCTAACGAGACTCCCCAGTCCCACTCCTACCCTACTCTCATCTTTTCATCACTATGCAGTCAGGAACATTGTTTTCAAACAAAATCTATTTACAGCCCCTTTTACATAAAACCTATCCACTATGTCCCATAACTTTGAGTAAAGACAAAGATAACATCTCAACACAGTCAATAACACCCATTAAGTCCACCTGATACTCCAGCGTCATCTCTCAGCCCTTTTCTGCCAACTTCAAGCTCCTAATATATGCCAGGCTCGTCACCTCAAGTCTGCATGGTGTTGTGGTTTTGACGTGGAGTATCCCCCAAAAGCCTCATGTGTCTGGATGTGGTAGGATACTTATAGAGCCATATGCTACTGGGAGGTGGGGCCTGGCTAGAAGGAGTGGATATCTCAGGAGGGGCAGAACACTGACCCTTGAGTTGGAAGGAGTGGATCACTGGAACAGGACTTGGAAGAGTATATGCTATTTCCCCCTTCCTCTTTCACTTGGCTTCCTGTTTGCAATGCCTTGAGGAGCTGCCTCCACCTCCACCCCCATCATGCACTTCTACCCATGAATGGACTGTGATCTTCTAAAACTGTGAGCTAAAATAAACTTTTCCTCCCCTTCTTTGTGCATGTCAGGTATTTAGTAACAGCAACAAAAAAGTAATTAATACACATGGGCTATTTCATTTGCCTGAACATTTTCTCCATTCCCTACTTACTCTTTAGATCTCAGGTTACCTGTGATTTTCTTTAGAAGGCCTTTTTTGGGCTGAGGGCACAGCTTAGTGATTTGAGAGGTTATCTAGGAAGCACAAGGCTCCAATATAACAGCACCATATAACAGCTGGGTGTAGTGGCATACACCTGTAATCCCAGCATTCGTCAGGCTGAGGCAAGAAGATTGTCATGAGTTCTAGGCCAGTCCAGGCTGCACAATGAGTTCAGGACCAGCCTAGACTACAGAGTGAGAGCCTATCTGAAAATTAAATAAATAAATGTAAGAAAGCCTTTCTTGACTACCACACAAAGAGAATAATTCCATTGTGCACACTTCATCTTTCCTTCATCAGAGTGTGTAACTAGTTTTTCAGTGAAATTATGTTTTTACTAGATCTCTCCACCCCTAGACTCTAAACAGCATAAATGTAGAGACCTTGGCCATTTTGCTCAGTATTATTTCCCCAGGATCTAGCAAAATGCCAGAAAATTGTGAAACACTGCTATATGTCTGTTAAGTAGACAAAGCATGCACAACTTGTATCTGATCAAAAGTTTAGATAAAAAATAAACCTACTACAGTGCTGCCTATTGGCAGTAGGGAAGTCACACATGTGTTAGAAAAAAGGGTTTATCTTTCTGTTCAATTTTGTTGTGAACATAAAGCTGCTTTTAAAAAAATAAAATCTACTAGAAATTAAAAATAAAATCATAATGGAGAACTTGTAACATACAAAATTAGAGAGACTAACACAACGGATCCCAACGACTAGTGAAATAATTTCTTTTTAAATTTATTTAAGATTTTATTTTGGTCTCTGATGGATCCCAGTGTACTTTCACAGATATTTGAGTTTAGTGGCACAGCAGGGTTCATGGTATTGACCATTTCACTCTGCCACTGCATGTCAAAACACACGAATCTCCTTAAGAGCATTTGTAAACAATATGAAGACTAATTCATTTCAATGACCACTCACACTTACATCTTAGCACCTCTGAACAAAAGCAAGGAGAATTAGTCAGTTTGCGCTATAAAAATAAATAAATAAATAGTTCGAAAATAGAATGCCATATTTAGATCTTGAATGTCTTCCAAATGCTGCAGACTTGGTCCCCAGCCCATGGAGTTAATAGGAAATGCTGGAACCTTAGGAAGTGGTGTTTAGTGGAAGGAAGTTAAGTCTCTAGGGAAACACCCTTTAAGGGGATGTTAGGAAACTTCCTCTTCTTTCTTTTTCTTTGCTTCCAGCCACTGTGAGGTGAACAGGCTGCCTCTGCTGCTAGCTGAAAGCAACAGAGTCAGGTGACCATGGAGCAAAATATCGAGCACTTTTTCCTTTCGTAAGTTGATCTTCTCTTGTGATTTGTTATAGTAATGCTTTTCATTATGGCTTGGATCTAGGTGTCCCATGAAAGCCTTGTGTATTTGGATGTTGCAGATTACCTATGGATTCTACATGTGTGTTGTTAGAATAGGGGCCTGGTCAGGTGGGGTAGATTACAAATGTGTGGTGGAAGGTCTGTATAATGTATGAATTAAGAAACAACGAATTAGCTTTGGAATTTGTGAAATCTAGGTTTACATATGACTAGAACATTTAGTGGTTGTGGGGCCTTAGGCTACTTCTTGAATCTCAACCCTGGCTTTGTCACATTTTAAGTCAAGACACTGAGCTCTATATCACAGTTTTCATAAGGATATGAAAAATTATGAGTATAAAGGAGTACCTAGCTAATGCTCCATAAAAATGTACTGAACAAAAGGGATGAAAGAGAAAGAAAGAAAATAAAGAGAGAAAGGAATTAGAATGAATGGTTGCACAGGCAAAAAGCAATCAAAACTGATTTCCAGAACAGTTATGAGATTCTTATCCCTATATAGTTAGCTATGGACAAATTAGGAGAAATGCTTACATTTTGAAGTTGAAAAGTACATGTTTATACTGATCTTCTATGAAGGAAACATGCTTTTCAGTTCTATAGGGGAATTCATTGAGCTGCCTTTCCATTTATCTTATGGGTTTATGTGATTTGTTTCTGCTGCTCTTTAGTATCTTTGGACTCACCCATCTCTGGTGAGCTTCACATCCTTTATTAATAGGAAGATGACATTTATTGAGTCCCAACTAGTATAGTGTACTATAGCTAACACAACTGCGAAACAACATGAGCTTGTCATTTGTATCTTTCCCTTATCCTGGAGTTGGCAACATTAGGCATGCATGAGCAAAGAGGTGGGTTAACAGATCCAGTATGTGTAGCTCACCTATTTGGATATATTATAACTAGAACAGGGCTCTGAATGATGAACACTTTCACCTTTCTCAGAAAAGTTCTATGGTGAACACCTGCCACAGACTGACACTCAGGCAACATCAAAGGAAGAGAGACCCTAATCCTGTCCTGGAAGAGCTGACATGGAAAGATTAGAAAATGAGTCAATACAAAGTAGAGAAAATGTAACAGGAGAAGCACAATGAAGGTGCTTGAGGCTTCAAAGAGGAAAAAGGGTATATCAGGTTAGAGATATTATCAAAGGATTTCTTTCATTCATCCTGTTACTCATTCAATGAAAAGTAATTATTACATCCTGTTATATACCAGATACTATGGTAGCTATTAAAAATGTGATATAAAGAAGCCACCATCCCTATTCGTACAAACTTAATAATAAAATGCAAGGAACACATGAGTAAAGAAACCACAAATTTCATTTCATTCATTCATTCACACGCTCATTTAACTTTTAGTGGGTGTCCACTAAGTTCTAAGTTTGGGAGAAAAAAGAAAGTGTGCCCTTGTGGTAAAAGATCACATGCATGAGCTCAAGAGGTGGATGTATAAACAACAGAATCACAATACAGTGCATCAAGTGTCCTGGTAGGTAAGCTTGAAACCTTCTGAAGTCAGGAGGTAGGAGGTGAAAGGGCAATGAGCTTTGTCTGGGGTCCGTGAGACTGCTGAAGAGAACGCAGTAGAGGCAGCACTAAAGGACAAAGGGGTGACAAAAAAGAGCAGGATGTGTGATGCGCCTGACTCAGAAGCGAGGGTGAGGAGGTGCTAAGATGGAGGCCCTGTGGAGGTGAGACGCTTAAGCCCTAAAAGAATGGAACATCAAAATGCAGTGACCGCTCAGAACAAGTGAACAAGTGAGCTCAGAGGATGTGGAGGGAATGTCATGGAAGTTCCACAGTGGAGCAAGTGTCGGGATGTCCTAAGTGATGTGTAGGAACACTTCTTAGGAGACAGGAAGACAAAAGATTCATTTAAAAAGAAGCAGTATAATTCAGGGAAATTGTCCCTTTTCTTGGATTTTATAGGTGAAAATAACAAGAAGGAATTCTAGAAAGAGAACAGTTTGAGTTAAAACAGAGGCGGCAAACCCACCTCCACGCAATCAGGGAGCAGCAGGAGCAGCTTTTCTTGTGCCTTTAATCTCAGTGAACTCTACGTGTGTACAAATATGTATGTGGCCCCGACTCTACCTGATATACAAATAAACACACCAGGGTTGTCCTTCGGCTGCTCCTTTCTCCTCTGCAAGAGAAGGGCTTGGATATTCAGAAATTTTTTTGAGGTTAAAAAAGAAAAACTGCTTGTTCTCCAGATCAGTCGTGGCTATGATATGGCTGGAGGGCCCCATAGCAAAAAGGGCCCCAGGACTCTCATTTAGTACCAACCACCAGGCCGAGCACCTGCTTCCAGACTGATGCATGCCAAGGCCTTTTGTCTTGTGGTGGGGGCTGGAGAGGCCAAAAAGGAATATCCCTGTTTTCTCCTTCTCCGTTTGGAGCCAACTGAGAAGTAAGGCCAGGAGGCGGAGCGAAGGGGATCAGAATACCAGCTTTCTATATTGAGAAAGCTGACCTGGGCAGTGTGGCTTGACCTGTAGCCAAATGGGTTTTCTGAAAGCCTTTCTCAATCTTTGATCACTCTGCAAAACTGCTGGCTTCTCTAACAACAGGGCAGAAAGAATGCAGGTGACTTAGGGACAGGCTGGCTCTCCTAGGAGAGAGACAGAGAGACAGAGAGAAAGAGAGAGACAGAGAGACACACAGAAGGAGAAGACAGGAGCAAGTTCACTCGTCATGGCAGTTGTCTCTCCCTTTCAGGTAGGGAGAAGCACCATACTCATGCTTTACTGGAAAATGGAAATTCCCTTCTCTCTGAAGGACATGAAAAAGTGAGGACAGGAACTCATTGTTTCCACCCACTTCCTACTAACCTCACCTTCTTTCCTTTGTAGAATTCTGTCTTCTAGGACCTAAGTGTGCAGTAATTTACTTCCTTACATGAAAATTCTCTACCTCAAGGCTGCAAACTCCTTAAGACAGACAGCATCATCTTGCGCTTTCTTTTTCCCCTTTCCCCCACACAGACTGGGAAGGAGGAAGGAAGTAAAAGGGAGAGGAAGGAAAGAGAAGGGAGGGAATGGGGGGTGCAAAAGCACAGGTAGGCATTATATCTGAGTAGGCCTGAAAAATAATAACTTTTAGTATCGATTATGTTTCACAAATCATGACTCATTATAATTGGTTTGGATATGAAAATATATCCCAGAATGTGATGGTGTACCCTATTTTTCCAAGACTTAAAAATATTGTGTCATGTCATAAGTGCTTTTATGCTCAAAACACAATGGTCGATACTGAAGAAAACTATATTGACATTGGTCCTATATTCAGGAAAATTACCAACTCAGGAGATGTATATCAAGTAAAGAATACAGGAAAGAAAACAAGCATGTGCACTCAAATATAAAGGCTCTAAATCATTCTGTTCTTTTCTTTTAAATTGACACATAAAAGCATAAAAATTGCAAATATTAATGGGTTACTATGTTACGTGTTCATTGTGTACTGTCTAAATCAAGATAAATATATCTCATTCATCATTTATTTATGGTAAAGATGTTCAAAATCCTTAAAACACTGAGACGTACAATGTTACTGTAACTTATAGTGGCCCTGTCGTGTGGTAACACACTAGCTCTACTTATTCCTAACTATATCTCAGTACCCATTAGTCAACCTTTCCTAAGTAATTTCATTTCAAAAGCACAGACATAATTTTTGAACTCATCATACTCATCAACAGAACAAAAATGTTAGCTCACATAATCACTAAAAAAAAAAAACCTGTTCAACCCTTAAGCAGCAACAAAGAGAGAGAGAACACACCCATGGCTGTTAGGCACTCTGAATGACTGGCTCTTCTGCTTCTCTCTGACTCCAGATGGTCCTCTGGGTTTCTTGTCACTATGGCCTGATTCAGAGCTCCTGGCTGCAGTCTCCAGACTAATCCTGATGGCATCACTTCTGACATTGTCTCAAGGCATCCTGCATCCTAGTGTCTTGCTATATTCTGGATCTGGTGTGTTCCACAAAAGCTTCATGTATTTGGACATAGTGAGATAACTATGGAACTGTGTGCTATTGAGAGCTAGGGCTTTCTGGAACAGGCAGATGCTTGGGGTTAGATCTGGAGGGATGTGTCTATTTGTTGAGACTTGGTGGGGGTCAGAGCCCAGGGTAGAGCTTTCAGGTGTGTGTTGTTGACTTGTGGTCTAGGAATTGAGGCAGGGGCACTGACCCTGGATATAGGGGCCCAACAATGAAGAAACACTGTTACAGCTTTTTTCCTGGGAAGGTTGTGCTCTTGCCTGAGTCTCCAGACATTCACTTGGCTCCTGCATCCCTTGGCTTCTGTCTGAAATGCCAGGAATAGCTCTCTAGCCTCTGTCATGTGCTTCTACCAGTTGCCATGAATGGCTGCATGAGACCTTCTGAAACTGTGAGCTAAATAAGTATTTCCTGGGGCTGGAGGAATGGCATAGCAGTTAAAGTACTTGCCTTCCAAGTGCAAGGCTCTGAGTTCAATTCCCAGCATCACAGAAAGCCAGGCATGGTGGCACACACCTGTGATCCCAGCATTCAGAAGGCTGAGGCAGGAGGATGGCCATGAGTCTGAAGACAGCCTGGGCTACACAGTGAGTTCAGGACTAGCCTGGGCTACAGAGCATGACCCTGTCTCAATATTAAATAAATAAATAAATATCTCTTCCCTTAAATTGTGGATGTCTGGTATTCTGTCACAGCAACAAGAAAGTAACTAGACATTTCTACAGTGAAATTCCTGCTTCCTCGGCTGCAGACCCCACCGTACAGTTCACCTGGCTGAATTCTGTCTACTCCACCTGTTCCTGAACCGTCCTCTAGAACCTTCACTGTTAGGCAGACTCCTTGCTCCTGGCCATCTGTAATGTCTGCCTGCACTGGTAGTTCCTGCCCCTGGCAATATGGTACTAGAGCACCCTCTCACCTCTTTTAGGGCTTCTCTTCTTCCTCAACCAGATGTACCATTCTGAGTTACAGTTTTTGAACCTCTGCCTTTCCTCCCTGATTTGGCCTGTTAGATGCCTCTAGATTCCCACAGACATCTAGGAATATTGACAACAGGGACTCAATTTCGCCCACAAGCACTAACATGTCCAAATTAAGACTATCAATTGAAAGACTCACCTGGAAAGACTATATTATATGCCTAGGACAGGAATGTTGCTATTTGTCAAAAATTTTTCTGAAATTCCTCTGTTGGACTTTCATGGAATCCAAGGCAGCACCAAAGACCTCATCTGCTCAGTTGTACCCTCCCCTTTACATGTGGTGACACAGAGGCCCCAACAGCCCTGCAACCCAGAGGCCACACATCAAATTGCAGCCAAAGCTGCAACCTGCCCTCTGCTCTCCTAACTTCTGACTTTCCTTCAAAGCCAATGTACAAGCCACAGAAAAAAGTGATCTCATAAGTCTTGAGTAGTGATTGTTAATCTTTTCAGAATCATAGAATCTTTGCAGAATCTAATAAAAGATAAAGGCACCATCCCACATACACACAAACTGTCTACATATTCCAGGATGCAAACTCCTGCTTTCGGTTAACACATACCTTCCCCTAAATTTCAACAGCAATGATTGTATGGCATGATTGTCTTTCTTGTCCTTCAGACCTACATCCAAATGACTTCTGGCTGTCCCCAAACATCAAATGCTTGGAGGAATGAGATGTTCCCATGTTGAAGAGGTTCAAAAGAATGTCATATACACTCAAAAGGCATTTCCACAGAGACTATTCCAAAGACATTTAAAGAAAGCCAGGGACCCTGCTCACAGCAGCTTCTTCAAGGGAACAGAAGAGCATTTGTGTGCCTGCTTTGTTTGGCTGTCGAATCATCAGCCCCTTTTCCCTTTTTCTCTTAGGCAAAGCTCATGTGGTGGCTTCGGTATGACAATTTCTTATCTGTTAATGCAATGAGGCACAGTTCTAAAATTTAGCCGAGACTCTCCCTCAGCAAATACTCCTTCTCCATGTAGCTTTCTGAGACCTCTCCAGGCATTTTTTAAAACTTTTTTTTGAGACAGGGTCTCTCTCTGTAGCCCAGGATGGTCCTGAACTCACTATGCAATCCAGGCTAGCCTTGGACTCACAGCAATCCTCCTGCCTCAGCTTCCCAAGTGGTGGGATTATGGCATGTGCCACCATGCCCAGCTTTAAGTAGTGCTGGGGAATCAAACACAGGGCTTTGGTGCTTGGCAGGTACATGTTTTAACCACTGTGCCATTTCTCTAGCCAGTGTGCTCCATTCTTGTTTCCAAGTTTTATATAAATCTGTATCTCTGCTTTCACCTCTACTTCTAACAGCTTTTGAGCAGAGCTCAAGGGCGCAGACCAGATTTCAGCATTTTGTCCTTTATTCGCCTGTTTGACATTTATGTTTGTACCCTGGCTACAGTGGAGGAAACAGTGCTGCAAGCCTCTGGAAACAGGCAGACAAGCAACCACACAACAACATGACTAATCCCACCACTTGGAAAATACAGGGCACGACAGTCCGTCCAACCTGCTAACTTTGGGGAAGATTACCTCTTAAGCTAAGCCTTATGTACATCTTTCCAGGACCCAGCACAAGGCATGCACTTAATATTAAATGTTTCCCTAGGCAAAAATCCTCTAGGCCCACAGACCCGGTCATTCATTAAAGGGCAATGGCTCACTAATTTCAGGGATGCTTTAGTAAGGGACTGATTGCTAGAAAGGCAGCTAGGACTAGGTCTCCTCGCCAACTCCTCTGGCTCCTTCTGAGACATCTGTTGGTTACCTAAAAGCAGCAGACTTAGAATGCCCATAGGTTTCAGTCATGGAGCTGCATATAATGATGCCACCTTCCCAGTGCAAAGGAAACTATGAATTTTTTTCAAACTCAAGAACATGCAATCAACTGTCTTATCCATCTGTACTCTATCCATCTATCCATCCAGCCATCCTATCGATCCCTGGGCTGATCCCATCTCTGAAGGGTAACTACATATTTAGGAGAAATGGCAGTGCACTCTTTAGTGCCTGAAGCTTCTGCTCCCTCGCATGACATGGGTTTGGCAAGGAGGGGGCAACTTGAATTCCAGGCAGGCTACAAAGGCCTTGGCTGAGAAGCTCTAGAGGATTTCACAACACAGCAAGGGCAGATTTCCTACGGAGAGGCGGAGTCGGGGAGCTGCCGTTACACAAATGGGGAAAAAGACAAGAATTGGGAAGCTTCCGAAAGGCACAAGGGACCGCAAGAAAGTCCTTGACTCTCTCCTCTCACCGCGTCTGCGAGCTGACAACCGAAGCCCATAGCTGTGTCACCAACGTGCGCCGCAGGGCCTACCTATCAATATTATACCCTTGGGCCCGGCGCCCGGAGAGGCGAGGGTGGAGGGGCCAACCCACGACCTGAGGGTCGCGCATGCGCACCGCTTGCACCGCTGCCAAACACATCCTAAATGTTATCGCCCGCGCCACTTGCTGTAAACCGGGGATTGCCAAGTACTCACTCCACAGTCGCTTTAGAGTTCGCAGGCTGCTGGGCGGTCGTCGGGGGTCGGGAAGTATCACGTCAGGAAGTGCTGGGGCCCGGAACTACAACTCCCGGCAGCGCGCCCCGCCGGCCCGCCTCCTTGTGGGCGGGCCCAAGGCCCAGGCGGCTTAAAGCGGCGAGACCTGCGAGGCGCGCGACGGCTGCCTGCAGAGCGGCGTACTGTTCACAGGTTGGCGGGCAGCAGTGGGTGACCTATTTTTTCTCGGTGGACCTGAGGCATGTTTGGAGGCCTCTTGTGGATTCAGCAACTTTTCTTTTGTGCTTCACAAATCTACGTTGTTCATTTAGCAAGTGAGAAGCAGAAAAATCACCTGTATGCTAAATTTCTGTAAAATGAATGATTCTTTTAATACCCTATCAAACCAACTTTAATTTTTCCCCTTATTTGCGGGTGCCAGTGAGCAATATTTAGAATCGCTTATATTCTACAAACACTTAACACGGTTACAGGAAAGGAAGACTTTAAGGAGATCCTGCAGTTAAAAAGTAAAAAAAAAAGTACTGATTTGATAAATCTCTTTTAAATTGTAACCTAAACTTCATTTCTTACAGCCCCTAATAAACAACCTCCACATGCTAACAGTGAACTGCAGCTTTGTTTTGTTTTGCAAACAAATTATTCAAAGGCCTGAGGGGAAATCAATTCAGAAGTTGAATGCTAAATAGTTTTAGAGTTGTGTTTTTTCCTTTGTTTTTGGACTTCTGTGTTTCGGTCCACTGAGTTTTATGACTATGTGTGTGTTCAGTCTGTTTAGTGTGACATTTGCAGAAAATATGAATTTAGTCAACTGTGCAAAAAATTAATAAGATGTATAATTCTTTATTTGTTCTTTGTGTGACACAGCCCAACAATGAACATGTTAGAAAATGAAAATAATAGCGGATGTATAGTGTTGTTAGAGACAACGGAAGCTGCTTCTGTGTTCAGGACAAACCCTCCACACATTCTGGAACATGAAATTCAGGAAAGCAGATATCGTGATATTTGTTAGTACTTAGACTTTCCAGAATTCTCGAGGGTTCTTTTTACAGTCATGATCAGAATTAGTTTTCTGGCTACAAGCTTTTCTTTTAAACATTCAGCGTAGCAAGCTCTAGCCCACGCAGCAAGACAGGAAAGCATAAGATAACAATGTCAGTGCATGGAAGAAAATGTCAAGAAAACTTACAATCAGTATCATTTTTAAGAGAGGTCAGCTGGAAATAAGTGCAAAATGCAATAAGCAATTGCATATTTGTTACTAGCAAACATTAATTTGACAAAATATACCACTTACAATAGTGCCAAAGCAATCAGGAATCTAGAATAAACTTAAACAAAGGAATACAAGATCTTTATGGAAAAAATACAAAATTTATTGAAAATCATTGAGAAGATATTCAAATATATTGATGAATGCATCATGTGACTAGATGAAAAGTTTCCTTTTATAAAGTTATAATTCTCTCAGATTAACATGTTGTTTACAATAGTGCATGCTGGTAATCCCAGCACTCTGGGAGGTAAAGCAAAAGAATTACAAATTTGAGCCCAGCCTGGGTAGTTTAGTGAGACCGTCTCTCAAAATTTTTTTTCAATAAAAGCTGATGTTGTAGCTCAGTACAAAAACCTGAGTTCAATCCCCAGTAGAAAAAAAAATGCACGTTTTACACAACGTGAATAACTTACTTTTAAAAAAATATCCCCAGCCCATTTTTAATTTTTGATTTTGGGATAGGATCTCACTAAGTCACTAAAGAGCCCAGATTGGGCTTGAACTCAAAAATTCTGGCTCAGCCTTTCAGAGTACTGGGATTACAGGCTTGTGCCACTGTGCCCAGCTAATAACTTACTTTATGAGGAATAACTTGGATGCTCTCCAAGATATCAAGCATACTTCCTACTAGATATTAAGACGTAGCCTATCTGAACACTGTAGTCATAAAATACTGTGATATGGTCACTAGTACAGGCAAATTGAGACCAGAACTGGGCATGTGTGGTGATGAGAACTTGCTATATGGCCCACCCTTAGGAGAAGACCAACTGTTCAGTTATTGGCTCTTAGGACAACTGGTTAAATATATGAAAAAGTTAATAAATTAACTAATTCTATTTGAATTTAAAACTTAAAAGCAAAACTCTAGGGTTTTAGTTGTTCTTCTCTTCTGTATGCCTTCAGGTAGTTGATACTATTTCTTAAATAGTCTCAAGTTCAAACTATGAAGGAAAAGACAGGGAACCTGACTGTGCAAAAAACAAGCTCTTAAATGAAACTTCTCTACTTAGAGCAAGGGGCAGATGTGGAAGGCATTTCAAAGACAGATAAAGGACTGGTATTCAGAACATTTAACTACCACCAGAAAAGAACAAATGATGCCATGTAATAACAATGCAATATGAAATGAACTAAATGCAGCTTGGAAATTCCCAGAAAAGGAGGATGGAAGAGCCGAGAGGTAGTGAGGAGCTGTGCATTCTCATTGGTGATCTGACATATACTAACTAAAACAACAGAAGTCATCGTTTCCCATTTATCTGACAAAATATTACAAAGCCCAGTGACACGGAGCATTGTCAGTGATGTTGAGCTACTGAAACTCATATGGCTGATGTTCGTGGAAATGAAAGACAAGATTGTGGAGCAAATCTATGCTGGGCATAGGTTCCAGAAAGGTTCTTGTGCATAAAGAGACATGTCAAGATGTATTCACAGATGACGATAGCCAAAATGGAAACTGATGAAAACATCCTCTGAGAGAATTATGGCTAATCCACTCAGTGGAATACTACAAAGCAGGGAAACTGAATAAGAATCACATTGTCAACAAGTGTAAATCTCAGAAACAACTTGTTCAAGAAAAGCAACTTACAGGTTGGTCTGCACAGTGCCAGTGTGATACCACTTACGAAAAGTTTGTAATATGCAAAATTATAAGCTACTGCCTATAGATATTTTTGTATGTAGAGAAAGTATAAAAATAGATCAATAAACAGTAATGTCAAGAAGAAAAAAGGAAAATGAGTTGTAGTAAGGAGGCTACAAATAGGTTTCTAACACTTTGTTTCTTGAGATGGTTCAGTAAAAAGAAAAGAAAAAACTTAGCTATTTGGGCTACTCAAAATAACTGGCATTTTAAAATAACTCCCTGAGCTTTCCTTATAATTTAATCCCATGAGCCATTATGCTCTACTGATCTCCTAGGCATGCAGGACTAAGGCACGCAAGGTCTTGCTGACTGACACCTGTGCCTAGCTTTCTGCCTCCACATCTTATAACCCAGTGACACTAGCAGACACCAGCACATACTCAGTTGATTAAAAACAAAATTCTTGAACACTTTCTGCTCCTGCAGTTTTCAGTTTTAGAAAATGTTCTATTTTAAAAATTAAAGACTGGAATTATAAGAAATCCACCTGTATGGAACATATTTTGATTTATTAAAGGGACTAAAGTGTATGAAAAATCTAATTCTGCCAAAAACTTTTGATCTTATTAATTTGGTAGAGTATTGATGTTCTTATGATTGGCTATTGGTAAATGAGTCTTATTTTTGATTTGTTGGCTTGTTATCACCTCAACCCTTGAATCACAGGTCCTCCTGGATTCTCCAGTGATGTGTAATGGCCTGGGAATACTTTTTAATTAATCAGTAAACCAAGTTTATTAATTGGGTCCCCCATGTTTGCACAGTTCTATACCGAACAACTAATAAATTGTTTTTTAAAAGATACTATCGATTGTGGCTTGGCTCTGGAATGTCCCCCAAAAGTCTCATGTATTTTAATGTTATGGATTGTCTATGGAACCATGTGTTATTGGTAGATTGGGGCCTAGTTTGGAGGGGTGGATTACAGGCCTGCAAATTAGGTTTAACGGTGTGTAGTGGCCATACCTTCCACACCTGGATGCAGAAGGGGCTGATCGCTGGGCAAAGACCTGGAAGGATATATAAGCTGCTTCCTAGGAATAGGACTTGGACTAGTCTCAACTAGTCTCAACTTGCCTTCCTGTTTGTGATGTCATAAGAAGCTGCCTCCACCTCTGCCTCGGACATGTACTTTGAATGCTGCCGGCCACCCTCGAATGGACTGGGCCCTTCTGAAACTGTGAACTAAAATAAACCTTTCCTCCCCTAAATTTGTGGATGTCAGGTATTGAGTCACAGCAATGAAAGAGGAATTAAGACACTATCCTTGCTCAATACATTCTGTATCACCTGTTACATGGTTTTGTGTGTGTGTGTGTGCGTGCGTGTGTGTGTGTGTGTGTGTGTGTGTGTGTGTGTGTTTTGAGACAGTGTCTCACTATGTAGTCCTAGCTGACTTGGGAGTCACTGTGTAGCTCAGATTAGTTTTAGACTCATGATCCTCCTGCCTCAGCCTCCCAAGTGCTGGATTTCAGGCATGTATCCCTATGCCCAGCCGTATGGGCTTCTTAGTTTCTTTTTTTTTTCCTGCACTACCACTGCTCATCTCTTTGTAGCCCCAGGTCCTTGGGACAGTTTGAGCCCCAGACTATTACCCCCGTGCTGCAGGCTTGCACTGCAGGCTTTGGCCAAGGTAGATCCCTAGGGAGAGTCTGCTAAACTTCTGCCTTGGGTGATTGAGTTTTCCCCTTCTCAGCTGGTTTAAAAATGAAATTTTCTATGAAGCGAAGCCAATTATATCGTGTTTCAGTCAAGTTGTGCCCTGGGAAAAAAAAGTAGCTAATGTTTAGACCTAAGCATAGAGCTCCAGCAACCAAAGTCATTAAGGCACTATAGGCATCTAGTAACACCCACCCACCCACATGCTTGAACTCACTTTGTGGGGCTTATTCCCATAAAAAGACCAGAAAATATTCACCTGTATAAACATGATAAAGTGCTGTTATCATACCATTCTAATAAGTAGCAGCAGCTTAGAAAATACTTTCTTAACAGAACTACACTCAAAACAGTTTAATATGAAAAGTCCCACTCGAAAAGGAAAGAAGAAAGAAAGAAAATAAATGAAAGAAAAGAAGGGAAGAAAGAAGAAAAGAAAGACAGAAAGAAAGAAGGAAAGAAAGATAGAAGTGATGATTTTCAATTTAAAGAGCAGTCTGCTTCTTTCTTGTTCAGTTGCTTCCCATTCTGACAGGGGTTTCAGACTGCAAGAAGGCAGGGAGAAGGACTTAACTCTCTCAGAGACGTGATCAGGTGGGGCTTTCTCATGTGAGTACATAGGAAGTCAGGTGCCAGTTACTAGGACTCACGGTGACTCACGCAGCCAGGGCTTGCGAGCCACACTGGGAGCCACGATGACCTTCCACGTGGATACTGGAACTCTTGGAGAACAAAGGGAGGGAAGAAATTTTTCTCTTTAAACTCACTCTCCTGTCCAGAAAGCTAGGAATGTGTTTCACAGCCTGATTATCTCAGATTTACAAGTGTCCTATCCACATGTTGTTTAAAAAAAAAAAAAAGAGTTGCTCCCTTCCTAGTGCTCCTTCTTTATTTTCATTCACTTTTCCTCTCTCATCTTTCCTTTCTTCCCTCTCTCCTTCCCTTCTATTCATCCATCCATCTTATATTTACTGAGCACTTTTTACGGCCAGCTTCTTAGACCAGTGTCTCTGACCCAGAAACGAAGAAGACGGAAGTACATTTAAAAGGTCGGAGATAGCAGGGAATGGAAAGCAGGGCAAAGGAGCGAGACGATTGGTGGAAAATAACAACCAATAGGAAATGAAAGCTGATGCAGGAGAGGTCAAGGCTCACTCCTGATTGGCCAGCTTTTCTTCCGAACTTGTGGAGGTCTACTGTGTCTGCGAGAAACCGTGGAACTAGAGTCTACTTGAAATAAACAAAAATGGGACAAGGATTTTAATCTCTTCGTATATTTACAATTCTTAGCCATGCCACCGCATGCTCTACAGAGTGTTCTCTTGATAACTACAGTCAACTTGTTACCATCCAATGATGTGTACCAGTCTTCATAACTGAAAGTTAGAAAGGGTCTTAAATCACAGCTCTTAAAAATCAAACATGAAAAGGTAATAAAAGAAAGCAATCAGGTGTCCAGGAAACTAACTCTTTAGGCAGAGAACAATCATGAAAGAGAACAGAAACTAGAAGGGAGACACACAAAAGAAACCCGGGGACTAATCATACACAAATGCTGAGGATCATCAACAAATCCGGGAAAACGTAACAACAAATATTTTTATCAAAGAGCATTTCAATGCATGGGAATGTTTGTCATGATAGGAGACTTTATTTGACCTACTGATGGAGATGCTCATCTCTCACAAGAGCTGTTTCTAGGGGACACCGGCAGAGGTGACAGCTGCCGAGGCTAGACACAGCACAACTTACTGTAGGCATCTCTGTGTTGCTGAACGCAATCACAGAACCACACGCTGCTCTCTCAGGTGCTTGGTGACTGTTCATTAAGTGCATCTAAGAATGTGATTGTTAATTTTCCTTATTATGAAATGTTTGAATAAATTAATGTATTAAGACTTTAGTAAAAGCTATGAATATATGATGTTTTAGGGACCTGCAAACTCTCAGAAAAGGACAGAGAAGGAGGAAAGAATGGGGACAGGGGCGGTGGCAGACAGCGGCTGTGTCAGGATGATACATTATGGTTCCCATGGCATTGAAGTATCAAAACCAGTTGACTTTTTCTCCCCTCATGTTCCATTTCCTAAGTTAGGTACATATTCCAGAGTAATTGCTGCAAAGATTTCTAGTGATAAGAACAAAGTAACCTCTGTCCATAGTGGACAGAAGGGAATCGACCAGGCAGGGCTGTGACTCACATCACCTGCATCCCAATAGCAGTCTTCTTGCTACATTGCGCTGCAACTTAACATCAACACATCTTTCTTTTCTTCTCTTTTCTCTCTTCTTTCTTTCTTCTCTCTTTCTCTCTTCTTTTTTTCTTTCTTTTATTTATTATAGTAAAATTCATCCTTTTTAGTGTAAAATTCCATGGACTTTGGTAACCAACACAAAAATCAAGATGCAAAATAGTACTGTCACCCCTCGTAGACTGTTGGGTTGACCTTTGTCACCAACTCTGCCCCTCACCTTTGTGCCCTGGAAGTCACTGTTCTGGTTTCTAGTCTTTAGTTTTGCCTCTCCTACAGTAACACAAAAACAGAACTACACAGCCACACAGCAGCCACTATAGGTTAAGGAATTTAAAACAAAAGCAAGCGAGCAAGCAAAAGCAAACAACCCAGAGTTCCACTGCCGGAAATGCTTGTTAAGTTTACAACGTGAGTCAACACATGCCTTTTGAAGGCTTCCCAAAATGTATTTCCTGATGGAAGCAACGTTGTTTTTCGGTTTGGGTGGTGTTCTCCCTGGACTGCTTCAGGAATCAAGGAGGCAACTGTAGCTGCTTCCTGATGGGGCAAGGATGGCAAGTCTGGCTGTGAGAAAGAAACTTGCTTTGAAGTATTCTGTTTGAGAGAAAGGCCATGTCTGTTCTCGTAGTAACTCTTATTTTTAAAAAAATAATCTGAACAAAAGAGGAAAACTCATTCTACTCGGCTAAATTAGTATTCTCCTGAAAGATAGTGGATAAGAAGAGTGGGGGAAACACAGTTTGGCACCCACAAATTGAGAAAAAACTCTAAAGGGCTTTGCTTGTGAAGGTCAGCTTCCTACATGAAAGACCTAAAATTCCTGAAACAAAAAACCGGAAGGCCCAGAAACAAAACAAAACAAATCAAACGAAAACTGGTGCTTGTCAGACTGTTCAGGTCCTCTCACAAACCCGACTGCCTGCTTCCCTGCTTCCGGCAGGCAGCTAGATCCTGTCTGGTATGGCAAGAGTTAGTTGTCTCATTTTCCATTACTTTCTGCTCTTTTATCTTCCAGATCTGGAGCACATTAAATATAAAAAGAATGATATACGAGCTGGATTTTGCCTTGAATCTTCTTTGTCTAAGTATTTTTTAAAGGATTTGGGGTTGTGGGCTTTGTCTGTCTTATGTCATAAGCTGTGCAGTTGGCCACAGGACACACCAGGGGTGAAGAGGGAATAGAACATGCTGCATCCAGCATCCTCCATTGCCCAGGTAGTGTTTCTTGTACATCGATGCTGCACCAGAACAGGTGGTGTTTGGCTGGTACTATTGCAAGCCAGTTATTTTCTTTCTAATCTGTCACTTAGTCTGTTCTCTTCTGCAACAGAACACCACAGCCTGGGTAATTTATAAGCCATAGAAACTTACTGGTCTCACAGTTTGGGATGCTGGGAAGCTCAAGAGGATGGTGACAACATCTGGCGAGGGCCTTTGTGTTTTATGTGAACATGGGAGAAGGGCAAGTGAGTTCATATGAGACCAAGAAGAAACTGGGCCAAAGTTATCCCTTTATCAAGAGCCCACACCTGCAATAACTAACCCACTTTTTCCATAATGGCATTGATCCACTTATGACACCAGAGTCTTGTGATCTTATCACCTATTAACAGCCCTACCTCTCAACACGGTTGCACTAGGGATCACATTGCTAGCACATGAGCTTTGACATACAAGGGCCGATTATAAGATACAATGTGTTTACATTTTTTTAAAAAGTCACAGTAAAAGAAATATTATCGTATATCACTCTCAAGATACTTCCTTTCACTTCAGACACATTCATCTCAATGTATTTAGCATTTTTTAAAAAGCAGATCTAGAAATCCTTGTTCATGAGATACAATCAAAAACATGGTGGATGTTGCTGCTGAGTGCCATCCAAGAAGAGGGCAGACTTGGAAAAACAATTCAGTGTGTCCTCATCTAGCTTGTCAAGTGTATCTGGCCTTGTGTGACTTCTGACTCTTCCTCGAACTCAAAATGACAATGAAAGGGAAGTGTATTGAATTCACTGAGGCAGCTGCAACCATGCAACTAAACAGTCTCATCATAAAGGACTTCTAGAACGGCTCTAGAAAATGTCAACAGTGATGAAATAAGTGTGTTTGAAGAGAAGGGGAGCATTTTGAGGAAGACTAGTGGCAATGTCTTTCTTACTGTTATACATTATTATTTTTTTGTTTTTGAGGCAGGGTCTCTCTGCAGTGCAGGCTGGTCCTGAACTCACTATGGAGCCCAGGCTGGCTTTGAACACATGGCAATCCTCCTGCCTCAGCCTTCTGAGTGCTAGGGTTACAGGCATGCACCACGCTGAGCTTATGTGGTGCTGGGAAATCAAACCAAAGGCTTTGGCTTGCTAGGCAAGCACGTTAACCACTGAGCTATTCCTCCAGCCTTTCTCATATATTTTAAAAATCTAATCATTTACTATAGTTTCCGATCACAACTTGTGTGCCACAGCAATCACTTAGCTCTCTACTGTTTATTTTCCTCCAACAGTGGGGATTTGGTCCAGGGCTTTCACACTGAACTACATCTCTAGCCTATTTTTATTTTTGTCTTGAGACAGGGCCTCATTAAGTCACTGAGTTGCCAAGGCTGGGTTCCTCTTGCCTTAGCCTTCCAGAGTACTTGGGATTACTGGCTTATGCCTCTGGGCCTAGATTTTTACAATTATTAAATCATTAGTATCAAATCATAGTTATGTCTGAGGGCTTGGTCTCTGTCTTTGTGCCTGTTGCCAGTATGAGACCGAAGAGTAGTGAAAGGCACACCACATGAGCACAGGGGAGGATACGGTGGCACAGTGACCTGGGGAGGTGGCAATGTATGAGTTAAGAGCCAAAGTGAAAGAGGGGGGTAAGGTGGGGGAGGAGGGAGGGCGAGGTGGGTAGAGGGAGGGACAAAAGGAGAGTGGGAAAGCCCTTGTCACCTTGACAAGGTACGTATGTGCACAAAATGCTCAACTCCATTGTAAACCTTGAATTTTGCACGTATACATATCAATAAAATGTGGGAAAAAAGGACCCCATATTTTCTCAACTCTCGACCTGGGATAGAATCAAGGCCATGGAAATCATAAGCAAATAATGTTACTTGTAAGTTTACTTCATTCAAAGTCTTGCCCACAGGTACTATAGCTGGCTAAGAAAAATAAAAAGAAATCCCGTTTTTCACACAGTACATCTGACTTGTTAGTAAAATGTAAATTCACAAACTAGTGACCTTGATGTTCAATTTTTGGCATTGGATGAGGAGCAGATGGTTTGTGACCATGTAGCAAAGACAACAGTGTGGGGTCACTGAAAACCAAGCCTGCCCAACTAGCCCTGCTTCCTTTGGTGCTCCTTTGCTCAATGCCAACAGAAAAAGGAAATTTCCTTAAATGAGTGTATCTTGATTTTCAACAGGTTACAATATTTCCTTATAAAAAGGTCTCAACTGAATGGTAATGCCGTAGACATGTTGCTAGTTAGGACGTGGTTAATGAGCCACAATTTTATCCATGACTTCAATAAAAATATATATACATATTCATATAATATTTTCCCATAATATTTTAGTAGTATATGTTTATGGTCCATAATAACAGTAATTAAAATTTACATAATATTTTGAAATATACTGTATACAATGTATATCTAAATTTTTAAAGAAGAAAAAAATAGCAGGCTGGAGCACCATCCAGAAGTAAAAAAACGAATTTTCCTGAAGACAAAAGGAAAATTGTAAGCCAATATATTTTTTTGCAAATATAGGATGGGGGAAAGATGAGTCATTAATTCATGATAAGAAGATGAGGATGTTTTAGTTCATTTCACATTTGCTGAATAGTAAAAGCATAATATCTTTATTGTGATTTTTTTGAGACAAGGTCTCACTTTGTAGTTGAGGCTGGTCCTAAACTCACAACAATCTTCCTGCCTCAACCTCCCAAGTGCTGGGATTGTAGGCCTGCACCACCGCATCTGGCTTACGTAGAGCTGGGGAACTAAACTCAGGGCCTTGCAAGCTCTCTAACTGCTATGCTATTCCTCCAGCCCCAGAAGCATAATATCTTTATCAGATGGGAGCACTCACCCTGTCGTACTCTGTAATTTTGTTTATGCAACCAAGTATCTGACTTTAGGAAAGACATTAACAAACTGGAGCAGATCCAGAAAAGATGGACAAAGTTGATGAGGATCTAAGTATCCCATGATATCAAGAATAGGGAGAAGGCACCAATGTGTATTGAGTGTTTACTTAGAGCAAGAGGGAAAAAGAAAAGGCTGGAAGTTGGAGGGAGGATGGAATATGTAGAGGTCAGCTTCCTTGAAGTTTAAATCATCAGTAAAGCATAGTAAGTCAATACTGTAGGAAGGAGCCCCAGATCAGAAAAGGCAGAGAAGGGAGGCCGGCATTCAGCACTGCAGCTGCTGTCCTTGCCGGGAATAATGGTTTTGTGTGTGTGTGTGTGTGTGTGTGTGTGTGTGTGTGTGTGCCGTGTACATGTGTATGTGTATGCAGGAGTGCACGCATACCTTCATGGGGTGGGTGTATTCATGTCCCCGGTAATCTCACTTGCTGCTCAAGAAAGTGGGAGCTAATCCGAGTGTTCATTCTTGCGCTTACTGCTCCGGGAAAGAGTTATTTTAAGGGAAACTGATTGTTTTTGAACATTTTTTTCCACTCATTCCATGTTCATGTTTGTCACTTACTTTGGTCCAGCACTTGAGGTCAGAGTTGGAGGTGCAAGGCTGAATAAACCAGGCTGTACACAAAAGGAGTTCATAGTCTAAAGGGACACACGACCATTATGATCACACTTCAGCCCTTAACAGTTTGAGAAAGGAAGTGGGCAATCCAGAGTGACACAACTAAACATCATGTACACAGGCTGCCAGAGCTGGAGGGAGTTTTGAATACTGCTCAGCACATGGTTTCCAAACAATGCCTTGTGAAATGCCGGGGCATTTGCAATGCTTTTTTAAGTATTGCGTGTGAGAGAGGGCAGATCAAATCAGAAAGTGTGTGGAGTTCTTCTCCAGCCACACTTTCAGCACAGAAGCTGTCCTTCTGTCTGTTATATTTCATCATTTTGCTGACACAAATTAACTTGAAGAAGGTGTACTGCTACTGGTCAGTGTTTGACTATGCCCAGCCCTCATGAGAGGATAGGAAGTAGTAACTAAAAACCTATCTTTGTTGTGGACTTATTATGTGTCTAGTAGAGTATGAAATCCAATCATTCTAAATTTGCTGAGCTAACAACTTAGCAAAGATCCTTTGTGCTTTTTTTCAAATATACTAAGATTGTCCTTCATATGGTTGATCTTTTCAAACTTCGTAGGGGCAAAAAGTTTGGCCCACCCATTTCTCTTTCATAAGTGTCTATCACAATGTTGGACACATTCAGGATTTCCAAATGTTTGCTGAAATGTTTGCTGAGGAAGGGATTAGAATACCATGCTATATACACCCAGACTGTATCTTCTGATTGACTATAGAAAAGCAAATAATCTCAGTAACCCAGGAAACTGCAGGAAGGTACATATACCATCACTAGTGCTGATGGTGAGAGTAGGGTCTACGGAATGCATGGACAGGTGATTTGAGCGTTGTGTGAACAGCATATCATGCACCTACACCAACCTGGATGACATAGGGCAACACCTTAGTCACTTTTTCATTGTTCAAAAAGCAATGGTGAAGACCGCCGACTGGGGCAAATCTGTGAAGAAAATCAGCGATGTAAAGGCAGAAGCAAGTCGATGTCTGGAGACAATTGTGAAGGCCAGAGCTTTCTCAGGAAGAGCTGTGTGATTCTTTTATCTTCCTTCCTTTTATTTAATTCAATCTGTCATTTGGACCACCTACATCTGGGGTGGGTGTTCTTCCCTCATTCACTGGCCCACAGGTCATTCATAGACCCTATAAGCTCTACCCTGGTTTCCTAATCTCTTCAAGTTCACATACTCCATCAGCAGACAGAATCCACCCCTTGTCAATCTGACAAGCAGACCTGTCTTCTTAAACCATATTTAATTTCCAAACACAATTGCCAAGTTCCTAATTACGCTTAATATAACACTGCATACAAATGGAAATTCAACGCATTCTTTCCCACAGTAGAAAAGAGACTTCCCCTTTGGGAGATGCTTATTCTCTTGATATTCAATTACTTAAACATTGGATGTAACTTAACACATTCCAATAGCATGGCAATTAGTAATATATATATATATATATATATATATATATATATATATATATGTATATATATTATATATACACATATATGTACAAGCATAATGACAGCATACAAAAATTCTAATTACAATCCTCATTTCAGTAACTGGTCAAGTGATCATAGCTGGTAATTATAACTACCTTCTTCTACTATCCATTCTGTATTTCCTTGGTCTTAGCAAGCGCCTAGAAGGTCTTGGGGTTTTTTTTTTGGTTTTGTTTTCTGGTGGGGTGACCTGGAAGGGTGGATCGCTGGGATGTGGAAGGACTCTTGCTACCTTGACCCCTTCCTCGCTGACTTGGCTTTCCATCTGCCGTGAGGTGAACTGCCCTCCTCCAGCTACACTACCACCATGTGCTTCCACCATTGCCAGCTGCCCATGAAGGGACAGAGTGAGACCTTATTCTGAAACTGTGAGCTAAAATCAATCTTAAGTTGTGGATGTCAGGTCTTTCTGCCATAGCAAAAAGAAAGTAGCTAAGACTGTGTTATAACTTATGGTCTTGCCTCAACCTCCCAGAGTGCTGATATTACCATCCAGCCAGTATGATCAGGCCTGGCTGTGATGAGCTTTAGCAGTGCAATAGGTTTGATTCCAACAAACATATGAGTAATGCTTGGACTATGACTTAAAATGGCTCTGACATCACTAAACGGCAGAAAAAATTCACTCCATTATAATTTTATGGAACCATGGTTATATATACCACCTCTTATTAACTGGAAAGTCATGTGGTTCATGACTATGCATATCATATATATTTGTATGTGTATATACACACATATGCATATTCTATGTATATACTTTTAAGAGTATGTATATATAAATAAGTTTAAATATATATCATTTTCTTTGTTCAAGTGGGAGCTAACTACACTAGCACTAACTGCAGAAATCAAATCACTTATTGATCAGCACCAAAATGCTGAACACAGGGCTCTGAAGCACTTTTATTTCTTCCATTTGTAAATACCCAATCTCCCATCACTCCTTAGTGAAGACTAGAATCTAAGTCATAAATAATGACAGGATTAGGCCAAAGACATTTCTCAGAAGAGGGATATGTAGCTCCCTTTCCTGTGAGGCACTGACTCACTGAGCAGCTACCCTTGTTAATTCCAATTAGCAACATTTCTTATTCTTCCTTCTCAGACTTTCCAACAAATGTCAAACTTTAAGATTCCCTCTCTAGCCACTTCTAAGTGTAGTCAGGAGATACAGACAGACCCAGAAACGATCAACAACCCAACTGACTTCACTGTGGTCTGGCCTGGGCTTAACCAGGTTGAAACCACACATTATGGCTCTCCTGAGAGGAGGTGCTTTTGGTGTGAAGTAAAAACAACGTTATCACCTGGTGCATGGAGAGGGAGCTTTTTCTCAGCGGACCCAAGTGCTAACATGTACAGCTGCTACGGTACCTATGCACGAGTAACACTGACATACTCCTGAGAAATAGCCTTTAATATAGAATGGAACCTAAAATCTTATGGAACAAAGAAGGTGATGTGTGAGGTTCTTTGAAGACAGTTGACTGGAGGTAGCTATAAGCAAACTCAAGAAAGCAAAGAAAGGCCCAGAAAGCTCTGGGAGAGGTTATGGACTCTGAGTTTTATTAGCAACCTATTGCTTTTACATTTTATAATCTTCTAGGTTGCCTTTTATCTATAGTACACCATAAAATATAAATACTACAAACATTCCTGAGGCTTGTATGTATATGTTCTGAGTCCACAAGTTTGAGTTAACAATAATAAAGAGAACCTTGAGTCATGTGGAGATTGGGGATCTTGCCTTTCCCATGAACATCAAATACAAATACTGTAGAAGGCAAAACCCCACTGTTAGCCATGAGTATCTCTGTGGAGGGTATCCCTTTTTTTCTGATTCCTTCTCAAAATTTCAAGATGGCTTCCATAATTCAAGTGATGCTCATTCATCAATCCTCTGAACATGTTTTTCAAAGCCAGAACCATGTTTCATTCTTTAGTTCACATTTATTTGTTTATTTGTTTTTGAGTTTTGCTCTGTAGCACAGGTCAGCCCTGAACTCATGACAACCCTGCCTCAGCTACCCAAGTTCTGGGTTTATAGGCACACATCTACCATGTCTGGCTGCTGGATAACAGAACATGGAGCCTTGAGCTTAGTTGGTAAGCACTCTAACTGCTGTGCTAGTCGTCTAGCCCTCATTAATTCACTTTTAGTACATACAAAGTTTCTAGTTTTTGCCAGGTACTACAGATGCATTAGTTAATTAGCTGTAGTTCTTATCTTCAGTGGATCATGCTCCTGGTAGGTATTTTTGCATTAAAATTACCAGAACTTTGTGCTGAAAACAAAAGAAATATTTATTTAATCTCACAGATCTGTATTTTAAGTGGGGCTCAGAGCGTGAGCTCTCATCTCTGCCCCATGTCTTCTGGACAGTGCACAGACTATGGAAGAAGCTACCTGGAGATTTGATCACTAACCTATCTGGAGGTTGATAATGGCTGTCAACTGCAGACATAACACGTAGATGTAGCCTGTCCACAATTCTTCCATTTTTGCACCAAATCATGACTGATTGCCAAGAACAATCATCACAAGAGAAACCAGAGTAGAAGTTGCATGGATTTTTTGTTGACATTGTTTAAGAAGTCATGAAATTGTACAAGACGTGAAGTTCAGGAGTATAGCAGATCCCTAGGAGGTGTGAGGCCTTGGGTTTGAAGTCCAGCCTTGCAAACAAAACAAAAAATGTGATAATAATAGCAATAATAATCATAAGAAGAAGATAAGAGGAAAAGCAGATTGTCATTATAGAGTACCACTTCTGCTGCATTCTCTTCCTCAAATAATTGTCAAAATAACTCCAATATCATCAATGAATAATATAGAGTTTTATAAAAGGTTTTGAGGATAGGTCAAGATTTAGGGAGCAGAAGTGATTACATACAACCTAGTGAAACTTGATGAAATTCTTTTTACTTCTTGTTCTTCCCTCTTCTTTTATTTCTTGTCTGTCCTATATATAATACCTCCCAGGCATTTCTTATTTTATTCTCTCTTCCCTTTAAGACCTCTTAAGGCACCTTGCTCTAAGAGGTCATTAACAGCAACAGAAATTGATTTTATTTACTAATCGTAACATATGTATTTGCTAACCTGGAGGCTCATTACTAAGCCAAGAATAGATTTAGTGTCGCAGTGGGATTAGGAGGCGCAGGTTATAGATGTTGAGAACACATTACAGTATGTGCATGTGTGGATATACAACATGCTGGATTGATCACCTGCATGCACAGTCACCCTCGGTTCAAACATCCCTACAATGACAGTTGTAGCTTCATGGCAGTAACATGCTTTCCAGATGCCCTGTTCTAGGGACTATGCTTGTCACAGCTTCAGTTGCTCCTGCTCTACATCTACTGTCACATTTGTGCCAGGGTCACACCTTCCTGAGGGCTGTTTCTGATGGTACATGGTGAAGATTCTAATGTAAGCCCAATGCTGAGGGAGTCAGAACTTCTCCAGAGAGAGACTTTGGCTTGAGGTCTCCTTCTTTTCAGGATCCAAGACTTGCTAGTTTCCTAAAGTTCATATTTCTGAAGTCTTCATTGTTTTCATTTGGCACCTTCTAGGGCAACATTTTTTTAAATGCGTTCAACTTACTTTGCACATAGTGAATTACAAGAGCTTCAAATAACTTAGCAGGACTGGGGGTCAGCACATGGGTTTTATAATTTTGCTATGTGCTGGTGATACTGCTGGTAACTCTGGGGTAGTAGCATAGTTAAGGCTCTGCTTCTCTCACCAGTACCTACTCACGCTCACTGGCAGGTGTGGTAGACAAATGCTTTAGAGAGTGGGCAGCTTCCCATTTCAAACATCTACACCTACTTTCCTTCGTCTAGAGGCTTTCTTGCCACCATGGGATGTGCCATGGTTTGGATCTGGAATGTACCTCAAAACCCGCATGTATTTGGAAGGTGATTGGGTCATGAAGGGTTAATTGGAGCAGGTGGATTAATCCATTAATGATGTCCTGTGCTGTAAACTGTGGGGTGACTTAGTCCCTTTCTCAGATACCTGACATTCATAACTTCAGGGAGGAAGGATTTATTTTAGCTCACAGTTTCAAAAGGTCATAGTCTGTTCACAGGTGGGCTGTTGGAAAATGGTGGAATCACATGGTGATTCCAGGACTGGAGCAGAAGCTGGAGTCAGAGATTCCCTACTGCATGGCAGAGCAGAGCCCAGTCCTGGAGGAAGGGCAGAACTACCCTTCCAGTCAAGCTCCAAGCCTCCACCCCTTCCAGCCAGGCCCCACCTCCCAAAGGTACAAGTATGCACAGGTACATGAGGCTTTTGGAGAACACTCCAGATCCAAACCACAACATGGGACCAGTTGGGGTTATGGATTACTGGAAGGGTGGCCAATAAGGGGATTTGTTTTTGTCACCAGCACCATACTTCTTGCTCTCTACTTCCTTTCCGCCATGCCATGAGCTGCTTTTTGTCATGGCATGCCCTTCCACCCTTACTGGTGCTTGACAAATGAACTGAGACCTCTGAAACATGAGCTAAAATAAACCTCTCCTACTTTTAAGTTAAAAGAGTCAGCATTGTGTCCCAGAGATGAGAAAATAACAAACAAAGGGCCCTTATAGGACCTCAGACAATCTCCCTTAGAAGTCAGGGGCAGTAGCATCTCTATGCAGGGAGTGATTCTCATCCAGTGGGAGATAAAACTCAGCAGGTAAATGTTGTCAGGTTCTTAGCCTCCTGTGGGATGATTCTGAACAGAGCTAATTCTGCTGTGCAGCTCCTGAGCTCACCTGACCTGGGAGTCAGTGACTCCTGATACTGTGTCCTGAAGGGCCTCACTCATTCCACTCTAGTCCTGGCTCTCCTTCTAAAGCAACTTTTTCGCAGCTTCTGAGAAGTTCACAGCAAGATGAAGCCCCAGTAGCCCATAGTGAATAACTTAAGAACAAATCTGTCTTAATTTATTTGTGCTGCTAGCAAAACATTTGAGGCTATAGAATGAGTAAACAACAGAAGTCTATGTCTCGCATGTCTGGAGGCTGGGAAGTCCATGGTCAAAAAGTCAACATGGTTGTCTACTGAGAGCTGAGCATTTGCTTCCAAAATGGTACCTTGCTTCTACATCTTCTAGAAGAGAGGATTGCTGTCTTACAGGCCAGGAGTGAAAGGGACCAAATCCCCTTTATCAAACATTTCATTAAAGGCATTAATCATAGTGATCTAAATACCCTCAAAAAAACCTCTGCCTCCCAACACTGTTGCACTTGGAATTATGAATTTGGGAGGGGCACAGTCAAACACAGCAATACTCTCTACTAGTGTTTCTTTCTTTCTTTTTTTCTTACTCTCTACTTCCTCCCTGGCACATTCTGGGATGGCATTTTAATTAGTGTACCTATACCCAATGTCATTCTTATCTCTTCCTTCCAGCAGGACCCAAACTAAGGCAGGCACTGCTTAGAACTGATGCCCTCCCATTGTGATTTATTTAAGCATATAATCATTTTATGACATTGTTCCAACAGGTTTTCTTCTCTAAGAAGAGTTTTTTTTTTTTTAAGAGCTAAGGCTCAGGTGATTCTGGTGCTCAGGGTTAGGTGATTACTTCATTCTAAAGATCTCTTTTACAAGTTCAGACACACACACATGGATACTTTTGTTTTTCGGTAACTGGAGATGGAGGTGTTTGGTGTTGTCATTCCTACTGCTCTCTCTCTCTCTCTCTTTTTCTCTGTAGGTGTGTGTGTATGTATGTGTCATATGCATGTACTTATGTGTGGATACATCTAGGAAAGTATAAGGAGTGATGAAGATTGTGGAAGAACAGAAAGGCAGAGAGGCAAGGATCCAAGGACCCAAACTTTCCTCGCACATCTGCCTAGTGGCTCAGGATCTGTCTGTGAGTTCTTGCAGAAAGGGCACCAGGGCAAATTACAGAGGAGTTGGGCTCATGAAAGACCCAGGAGGCTTGGGATTTTCTCAATCCCATTGAAAGAAGAAAAGTGACAAAAGTAGCATTCACAGGATGATACGTGCCCCCTCCTGGCCTAGTCCCAGCCTCCATCCCTAACTGTGGAGCTTATTCTGACCCAGAGACTGGTCAGCAGAAAGAGGAAGGCCCAGGGCTGACAATACATATGAGATTTTGATCATGAGTCCCAATCTATAGCCATAGACAGGTGAAACTTGGGCTGCTAGGTAGGAGCTGTTTGCTCTAAGATTGACAGCCTCCAGAGAGCGTGATCATCCTGTTGTGCAGAAAATCTGGCAATTAAATGTCCTGGGCTCTACTTCTGTCACTAACAACAGCCCTCAGAAAACCATTTGGCTTCTTGGGCCTCAGTTTCCTTTATCTTATGTACGTTCTCATTGGGTAAGATTAGAGATAAGTGATAACCCCCCCACCCCCCCACCCCCCAGGGTAATCAAAGCTCTTTCACCAGAAGATGCTTTGGAAATTCTGAGGCCTAGAAAATGTGTCATTAATCAGCTCCTGCTACTGAATTCTGAAGTGGCCCACAAGGGTCAGTTATTTTTAATGACCCTTCTGGATGAAATGAATGCCATTATGTCCAAGCACAGGAATTGTGGTAGTTTCACAGATTCTGCATAAATGCCCACGTTGGGACTTTATCTTAGATGTGTACGAGACCGTTTGCAAGTTAGTGTTTCAGGGGCTGGAGGAGTAAGACAATGGTTAGTGTACTTGCCTAGACAGCACAAAGTCCTGGGTTTGGTTCTCTAACACCATATAATCCAGGGATGGTTTCATACATTTGTTATTCCAGCACTGGGGAGCTGAGGCAGGAAGATTGCTGTGAGCTCAAGGCCAGCCTGGGCTACATAGTGAGTTCAGGATCAGCTTGAACTACAGAGTAAGGCCCTCTCTCAAGAAAAAAAAAAAAATTACATTTTTATCTTGCACCAACCCACCTTTGCAGAGCTCATCCCAAATCATAAGTGTGATTGAAACACTGTGCCAAACTGGCAACTTCCCACACACGTTTATGGTTAGCTTGGAGGAAATTCTTAGGCGCACTTGCAGCTGGTCTGCTCATTCCCTCCCTGGTCTCTGGTTTCTCTCCCAGGCTTTTTATTATGTTTACTACCCACAGAGCTGGCAGATTGCTGTTGAAGAAAGTTAAAGGGAAGGCCTCCAGCTGGGGTGTGACATCATGGTGTCCTGCTTTCTAGAATGGAAAATCTATCTTCATGCTGTCATATTCTGGGAGCTCCAGGCCCAGACTTCTCCTGCCCAGGCTGTGCCCAGTGGCACAGCTGAACTGGTGGGGAGCTGTCCACTCCAACCACCCCGGCACTAGCAACACGCTGTTCTGCGTCAGAAAAAAATTTAAGAAAGGATATTTTCCTTGAGGGGCAGGCTGGACTCAGAAAATAAAACAGAAATCACTTGTAACTAAATTGAAGAGCCAGTAGGAAAACATATGATGAAAAATAAACTTTTAAAAGCATATTATTAATTTTGAAATATTTCAATACTATACAGTAATATAAGCTCTAGTATGTCCTGTTGCTGGCTACTTACCAGCTAGGTTCCAAGTACCTCTACATATATTTACTTAGTCCTTCCACATACCAGTGGGGCAGGTGCCATTATTTTCTTTTCTCTATAAATAAGAAAATTGAGGCACAGGGACCGAAATAACTTTTCCAGGGTCAGTCGATGACTGAAGGGTCAAAGATAGGGGTGGAAACCAGACTTTTTTTTTTTTTTCAGACAATTCCCATGTAACTACTTGGTGGCCTGTATAGCAAGGACATTTTCAGTCACAGGAAAATGAAGGGAGAAGCCTTTTTCATTGTAAGCACATTCATTTCAGCCTTAAGAGAAGTGGAGGGGCTGGGGGTGTGTGACAGCAGTTAGAGGGCTTGCCTAGCAAGCACAAGGCCTTGGGTTTGATTCCTCAGCACCACATAAGCCAGGCATGGAGAGGAGGGCTTGCCTGTAATCCCAGCCCTTGGGCAGAGCCCTTGGACTGAGGCAGGAGGATTGCCATGAGTTCTAGGCCAGACTGGGCTACATAGTAAGGTCAGAAGCATTCTGGAATACAGATGAGAGAGAGAGAGAGAGAGAGAGAGAGAGAGAGAGAGAGAGAGAGAGAGACAGAGAGAGAGAGAGAGACAGAGAAAGAGAGAGAGGTAGACGGGGCATAGCAAATCCATCCTCCCCACTGCCCGGCTTCTCAGCACCTCTGGAGCTGGCCTTGGACTGGCTACCCCCTCACTTGGCACGATTCCCACTGAGCAGCTTCCCTGAGCTCCCGGTTACGAAGTGAACTACACTGCACCCCTCGCTTGCTTGCTTCCCTGTGCTTTTAGACCAGTGCACGCCCTTCCTGGAAAGCTTGGGGAAATCCTCAGCCTTCCAGGCTCTACTCATTTGTCAGCAAAACATTCTCATGCCTTTCTGGCTCACACCTGTCTTCATCAGAGCTGGTTCTGCACAAAACACTGGATTACTGTTCTCTTTCTGTCCCATGAGTTGTGAGCTCTGTCAAAGCATGGGTTGGTGCTAGTGTGATGTATATAGCACATACATTGTGCCACATTAATATTGACTGAAAAAATTTCCAAAGCGATTATTACCATCTCAGATAATTGTGAACATCCAGAAATTCTGACTTCAAGCTTTAGCAGAGAATTTTATTTCTGGATGTAATTATCCTGATAACTTCCTCAATCTTTTCACTTCTGGCTATGTGAGCACATTGTTGAAACTTCGTAAATATTTCTTTATTTGACATTGATGATACTGAAATATGAATTAAGTAACTACCCTAAAGATAACAATGCTGGTGATAAAATTTATACTCAGGTCAAATTCTTATTTTCAGAACCAGATAGGCAAGGGTGTGGGTGGAGCCCATAAGGGGATGTGTTTGCTGTTCCTAGTCACGATATGATAGGAGTCTGAAATTATTGATATAACTAACAAGTTTCAGGAGTTCTGATTCAATGTCTTTTTAATTTTTTTAAGCCAGCAAAAGTTTATTGCATGAAACAAAAGAGAAAAGAAAGGCTCCACCAATCTGGGGCAAAGACAACTGATAATAATAAAGTCAAGAGTTTAATCATTAATGCAAGTGCTTGAAGAAATTTGGTTGAATATTTAAAATGAAGGTGGAATCTTCAAACATCAAAAACAAAAAGTACAAAGGAAAAGATTGATATATCAATAAAAAAATGGCAATCTGGGACAAATAGTAACACCATATGCTATAGTCAAGAATTAGAGACTTAGTTTAACAAGAACCTTAACAAAAATTATTGTATTAAATTAGCACACATCAAAAGATGTTCAATTTTACTAGTAATCAAAATATAAATTTAAAAATAAATTATCTGGAGTAATTTAGAGACTCATAAGAATATTGATCAAGAGATGAAAAACTAGGCCTGCTCAGACTTCCATGTTTCTTATAATAGCCAAGGTAAAAAAGACTGAAAACATGACGGATGGATAAGATGTGTGGCCACTGAAGTTCTCAGACACAGCCAATGGAAATGCAACCTAGCGCACCTGTCCCAAAAGATAGCGTGGCAGTTTCCTGTAAAGTAAAACACGCACTTATGGCTCAGTAATCACAAGTCTGGGAATGGAGTTACTCTAGAAAAATGAAAATCTATATTCACACACATGGAAAAACTTGTATGTGGATGCTTGCAGAAACTATTCACAACTGCCTAAAACTAGGCTGAGGCTACTACTTAGCACTGGAGCTCTTGCTTGTACATGCAAAGCCCTGGGTTCAACCCCCAGTGTTGCAAAACAACTGCCAGGAACTTCAAAAAATACTTTTCAATGGGTGAGAGTATAAATAAACTGACCCCTCTACATAAATGACATAAAAAATTAAAAAACACAAATTCTTGGTACAAGGACTAATGTGGGTGAGTTCCAAAAACTTTTATGCTGAGTGAAAGAAGTCAGTCCTGAAGTTTCCCACTATGTGATTTCATTTATATTACATCCTTGAAATGATGATACAATGGGGACAGAGAACAGATCAGTTGTTGCCAAGGGTTTAGGTGTGTGGGAGGATAAGACCATAAAAGGATTCGCACAAGGCAGTTATTCTGGGGGAGATGAAACTGTTCCCTATCCTGATTATGGTGGCATTAGCAAAAGTCCATGCCTATGTGAAGATTCCTACAAGTGTATGACAAAAGGAAAAAATTCAATTTGACTCTATGGTAATTGAAACAGAACAGGACAAGACCTTCTCATAGTTTGATCATGAGATTACACATTGGTACCATGTTTTATAGAGGTCAGTTTAGCTATGTGTATCAAAAGGTCAACCTTCCCTAGTCTACCATCTAGCAATCCCACTTTGCAAAAGTGTTTAAAGGGATCTTTGGGCATGTGAGCATGAGTCCAAAGATGCATTTTTGATTAAAAGAAGATACAGATCAAGTATCTGAAGGTGTTTGCTTTTATGTTCTCATAGTTACACACTGTACAATGTGAAGTATTCATTTAAAATAATGATAAAAATCTACATTTTGTTTATATGGAAAATATCCATGATATATTATGTAGTAAAGAATAATAGTTTACCAAGACCATATATGGTGTGAATTGCTTAAAAATGAGGACGTGTCCAAGTATACAATGTGTACTCACAGAAAATAGTGACAGGAGTGATCACTGGGCAGAGGCCAGAGATCACATTAGTCTCATTTTCTTCATATTATTCTCATTTTCTTCTTTGTTTCTTTGTTTCTTTTTTTGTTTCTTTGTTTCTTTTTTTTTTCTTTCTTTTTTTGTACTGGGGATTGAATTGAAGGCCTTGACACCAAGTTACATCCCCAGCCTTTTTAAAACTTTTTTTTTTTTTTTTTTTACTTTTAAAACAAGGTCTCAGTAAATTACCAAGTGCCCAATCTGGGTTGGAATTTGTGATCCTAGCCTCCTAGGGTACTGGGATTATGTGCCACAAGGGGCTTTGTGCCTCCACCCCCCACCCCTTCTCTTTTTTTTTTTGGACAGGCTCTTACTCTGTACTTCAGACTGGTCATGAACTCACTGGTCAGGCGCCTAGAAATCATGGCAATACTGCCTCAGCCTTCCAAGTGTTGGGCTTACAGAAATGCGTTACCACACCTGGCTAGTATTTATGTGGTGCTGGAGAATTGAAACTGGGACCTTGCACATGCTAGGTAAGCGCTTTAACCACCAAATTATGTCTCCAGCCCCTTCCGTGGTTTTTTTTTTTTTCACTTTTGTTATAATCTGAACATTTGGTTATAAGATCGTAGTACTTACACATATTTAAGTTTCATTTTTCATTTTACAAAATGCCATGCAAAATTTGAAGACTTGATTTTTAGACCAAGTTAAAATTTCCTCAAGTCAAAATAAATCTATTCAACTACTATGTATTTTTCTCAAAATTTTGTACCAAATATACTACGAGAGAGCTAAATTTTAGCTGCATATTTCAAAGGCTGCTGAGCTCTACAATGCCACTTTTGCTGTTTGACTTTTCACCTTCCAGTGTGTGTGTGGATTACAAACACTCTTCCACATTTTCAGGAGTTGGCTTTGATATTTAAAATGCAAAATCTCCGGCTGAATGAAAATAACTCCCAAATGTTTATATGGTTAAAAACCAACTGAAGTTGCCTCACTTAGCATAAAGGATACTTTTATGTATATGATGTTGCGAGGGTCAAATGAAAAGGTTATCTATTACTAAATTTAGAAAATTTGTCCTGATGGATTAATGGTTGACTTAAATATAACTTCTTGTCAAGCATCTGTTTTTAGAATCAAATTACTATGACTCTACAGTTTGGTTGAAAACTCAGTCTCATATTTCTGTTTGCCTTTGCATCAAAAATAAAGAATTTGAAACTACATAAATTTTGTCTTCATTGTGTTGTAGCTCACAAGACACACTGATAATTTCTCAAAAGTGTAAAATGATAAACAAGTTGCCTGCAGAAAAAGCAGTTGCTTTTATCTCCTTGAGTCTGAGGCCACTGAGGATTGCCTCTTGCCCACGTGTGCACTGCAGATTCCTTGGGAGCATTGTCCCCTCCTCTGCTGCCCACATGTTTTTCTGATCGCTGGCTCCTCCCACTTTGTCTTGGTGGGCTCTTTTTTTCATCTTGCTCTCTGTTTATCTCCAGGGTTTAGTCAATAAACAAAAGGGTTAGGGTGAACTTTGGACCCTTAGGCATTTGGATATGTTCTTTGTCTCATTTTTTCAATGACAGAGACCTGCTTCTGATCTCCTTGACTCTTTCCTGCTGGTTTTGCTAGGCCTTTGATTCTGGTGAAGATCCGGACTTTTGAGGAAGCACTGTTGTTTTTGATAATGAGAGTAATGTCTTTTCAGGGCTTTGGAACTCAAGCCTCCTGCAGTTGCGGTCATAAACAAGCTATATGGTAAAAGCATTCTCAGTAGGCTTAGCTTCACCAAGACTTAAGTTAATTCACTGCCTAGACACTAAAAAACGGAGATGTTTCTTCTCCCAGGACATTCTTAGAGTTCAAGATGTGTTACTGCAACCTATTCCCTACCTCCCATCCCAACGTCACAAGAACTTCTAGGCCACAGACTACCAGAGGGCCCCTAGTGTGTTACTTCTGATAGGAACTAAAGTTCATGAACTCCGGAAGATTAGGAACAGATACTGAGGAGGGCTGCTTGGAGGTCAGGACCAGCTTGGACATAATTCTAACAGTGGACAAGGGTTTGTTTAATCTTTCTTTAGTATAATGATAATGTGTTATTGACAGCATAATTGGTCACTAAGATCATTGAGCCTGATGATAAATAGATTTATCTTTCTAGATTTCTCAAGTCCCAGGGCTTTTAGGTATTTAGGGTACCTGGGATCTCAAGAAAAAGACAGGCAACTTTTTGGTAACAGACAGGTATTTGAATAACTAAACAAAAATTTAAAAAGATATGACTGTATTTGATCACCCTGGTAAATAATAACTTAATGAAAAATATCAACTTAAACATTCATAGATTGTAGTTTTGGGAAGGAATTAATTTGATAAGGTATTGTAGAATGTTGTAGAATATTTACATTGTATGTGAGTGTTAGCAAATGGCAATAGTAATAACAGCTGCCATTGTGCATGTGGCCTGTGCCAATGCCTGACAGGTACTACCTCACTGTGACCTTACTTCCCTTGCTTCCATGTAACAGATGAATAAACTGAGATTCAGAGATGTGAAGTAACCTGCCCTGGGACACACAGGTCCTACCAACATGAATGTAAATTAGAAAGCCAGATAAGTACAAAGATTTAAACACACAGGACTTTTCACTTAGTGAGCTCCCTGGGTAAATTTAAAATCTCTGTCTTTTTTCAGTTTACAGATCCACCCACAAAAGTGTTCTAGCTCTCTCACCATTTTTACCTCTGCAAATTCTCTTCTGTTCTTTGTTACTGCATGCTCATGCTTTTAAAATAGATTAGGATTTGCTGTTTCCATGTGGTAATTTATGGTTTGCTTTCTGTACTTGTAAACTCTTTCCTCTTCCTACTCATTTACAAACTGTTTTATAGAATTTTGCATAGTTGCAATAGCATATGTTTGTCTTAGAAATTTTGAAAAATATAAACATATCTGAAAAAAATTATTCCTAATCCTCCTCAACCATAAAAAAATTGCTGCTAGCAACCAGGTGAGATTCTTCCTGGTCTTTGCTGTGCACATATGTTCATTGAAAAGACTCCAAGTATATTCATAATTATTTTTTTACTAACAATGTTTCACAGACATGCATAACTATAGCTTTCTTTTTTCAGTTAACATTCACCATGAATAATTTCCTATATCAGTAGTCCTTGAAGGCATTAATTTTTCTTGGTTTGCATAACATTATATGGCTTTACCAGAGTTAGTATGTTTAATGATTAACTACTTTAAAAATGTTCACTTTTATAAGCATGGTGAAAAATATTCTTAAACAGAAATCCTTTATCATATTTTCAGATACTCCTTTAGGATAAATTTTTTCATGTAAAAAACGTGGGCACAAATTACTAAATTGACAAAATGTTGAGTCATTATGCCTTCTACCTAGTGCCCTCAGTTTTAATGATCATTATTGCATTGTTTTTTTTTTTCTCTTTTCTCTAACTTGTTTTGTTTTCTTTAAAGTCTTAGGTCTGGATCCCCAATTTAGATCCATCCCCCCTTTCAGTCCTAAGGATCAAACCTAGGGGTACCCTATACCTGAACCGCTGCAGCCCTAGCCTTTTTAAAAACATTATTGATTTAGTTTTTATTTTTTCTTTGAGATGGGCTCTTGCTAAATTGACCAGACAGGCTGTGAACTTGCAGTCCCCCTGCCTCAGCCTCCTGAGTAGATGGGATTACAGGCCTGCACCATGTGTCCAGAGCTGTTCCACCCCAGTGGTAAGCAGGCAGACCTGGAGACTCTCTGCTAGCCCCTGGTGGGTGAAAGAGCCAATCAAGAGCCAAGAACTCATCTAGGGGAAATAAGATAGATTTAGGGTAAGTTTTGTGGCAAGTCCAGGAGGAAGGAACTTGTTCCCCGTTAACTTACATACTGGGAGAAGCAGCCAGCTAAAAGAAGAAAGGAAGGAAGGAAGGAAGGAAGGAAGGAAGGAAGGAAGGAAGGAAGGAAAGAAAAGAAAAGAAAAGAAAAGAAAAGAAAAGAAAGATGCAGAATTCACTGGATGACATCAGTCACCAGGAACAGGGCCCCAAAGAAGGGAAATTAAGGCCTGCTTTCGTGGCCTGGATACAACGCACATGGACTTTGGCTTTTTGAGAAGGCATGATTATTTGTTCTGTGCAGACATTTTTTTTCAGAAGCCCCGGAGGGCCCTCGAAAACAACACAGAACCCCTAAAGACAATGACAGAATGGCAGGAACTCCCGGAGGGATGGCTCCAAATGGTGAGGGTGGAACAGAAGCTGCCTCTCTAAGGACTCAATAGGACAGGGAACCTAAAGCATTTCTTAGGATTTCTTTCTTCCTTTCTTTTTTTAGAATGACATTCTCTTTTATTAATATGTCAGAGAAGGAAAGCTCCTAGCTAAGAAATAAAACTGTCCTTCATCCCAGAAATTACAGCCAGGAATACGGATTCTTAGGTGTCAGAAAAGTACTTTGAGAAAGGGAAGAAATTCAGACACCTACTTCTATTATAATAAATGCTTGATTTCTTTTAATCCCCTGAGTTCTGTTATTTTCTTCTCTAAGTTACGGTGACTGACTGCCCTCTGTGAATCTATTGCTAGGCTTGTTAGTATATCTGAACTGGGGGAAACACTTGCCTGCTCCTTTGGTTGCTTCAAGTGTCACTCTTCTTTACCTCTTTATCCCACATTCTTCCATCCCTCCATGGCTTCTGGGGCCTTTCTGTACTTTGTCTGTCTTGCCTTCTGTTTTTGTGTGAACACACAACAGGAGGATGGAGGTGAAGGTCAGAAACGTCATGGACCCAGGGAGGCTGATGGAGAGCTGGTGGGGTGGGGATGGCTAAGTGGAAGGGACTCTGGGGGAGGGAGCACTGTCCACACTGAAGCTTCAAAAGCCTTTGACATCACTTCAAAGGGTTTGCTAGGTCTTCTTAAGAAACTCTGAGTACATGTTTTTCTTGGTAAGCAAAGGATACTATAGGAATTTTGAGAGGGAAAATATGATTAGATTGCTTTTGTTTTTTAGTTGGCTTGTTTAGCTTCCCACTCCACCCTTCCCAAGAAACGATTATTTACTCCATTAGAGTTGGGGGAAGATATAGAACTAGAGATGGTAGAACAGTTTAAAGGGACCTGTGCTGTGGAAGTTCAAATATCTGGTTTGAATTTAGGCAATGAGGATGCAAAGGACAGATTTAAAAGATTCTCTTTCTCTCTCTCTCTTTCTTTCTTTTTTTGTATCCAGGCCACGAAAGCAGGCCTTAATTTCCCTTCTTTGGGGCCCTGTTCCTGGTGACTGATGTCATCCAGTGAATTCTGCATCTTTCTTTTCTTTTCTTTTCTTTTCTTTTCTTTTCTTTTCTTTTCTTTTCTTTGCTTTCTTTCTTTCTTTCTCTTTTTTTTGAGACAGGGTCTCACTGTAGTGCAGGATGGTCCTGAACTCATTATGTTGCCCAGCCTAGCCTTCAAGGCAATTCTTCTACATGAGCCTCCCAAGAGCCTGGATGGATTACTGGCATGTGTTACCATTATGCGGGGCTTTTGTAATGCTGGGAATTGAACCCACTGAACCCTGGGCCTCCTGTTTGCTAGGCAAGCACTATAGCCACCAGGCTACAGCCCTTGCCCTCAAAAGGTTTGAATAGCTACTAACACCAGACTTTGATGCGTTTTTCAAATAGAAACAGTAAAATGGAAATAGACATAAAAGTCAAGCCAGAGTGACTGTGACTTCCCATATTTAGATTGTAGTGTCATTAAATAAAGGGTTTTTTTTTTCATTTTTGAGACAGAGTCTTGCTCTGTAGTAGCCGATGGTAGTCCTGAACTCACTATGTAGCCCACCTAGTCTTGGAGTCATGGCCTTCTTCCTGCCACAGCCTCCTGAGTGCTGGGATTAAAGGCATGCACCATCATGCCCAGCTTTATGTGGTGCTGGAGAATTGAACAGAAGGCCTTGCAGCTGCTAAGCAAGCACTTTAACTACTGTGCTATTTCTCCAGCCCTTAAATAAAGATTTTAAAGTAGAAAGATGAAGGAGGAAGATTTAAAGAGAAGATTAAATTTTGTGTGTGTAGAGTTTACCTGAAGAATGTTCTGCTAAATTTTGTGCTGATAAATGTTAGCAGGTGGCTTTCCAAAATGACCAAATCAGACCAAAAACAAAGAATGCAATATAAAATACAGAAAGAGAAGGCAAGTAAGTGAGTCCTGATTTATAATTTCCAGTGGTGTAAACATTCATACTGTTGATGATTTCAAGTTAACCCCTGGGACAGGCACAAAATTAGCCCTTCTGAGCTGGTGTGAGATGGCCCCAACATACCACTGGGCCACCTGGATGGTTCAAGAGCAAAATCAGGGAGCTCTGCAAGATGAGTTGGGCCACATAGCTTGAGTGAAGCCCAAGGTCTGGTAGCATTGCTTCAGGGAATAAGTACACATAAGAAAATATATATATATATATATATATATATATATATATATATATATATATATATTAAAGGAAGCTGGGCCTTAATTCTAGCACTCTGAGAAGCTAAGGCAAGAAGACCACAAATTTGAGCCCAGATTGGGAAATTTAGAGACTCTATGAGACCTGTTTCAAAAATAAATAAGAGAGGTCTGGGGAGGTAGCTTAGTGTTATGGTCCTAGGTTCAATTTCCAGTACCATGCTTTAAAAAATGTAAGTAAAGAAAGAGAAATACACAGGAGTCAGGAAGAGTGGTTGAGACCAGAAGAATCAGAAACCAAGGAGACTCATGAAATTCAAGAGAAAAACTAGTTTGAGAGAGGAAGGTGAGTCAATCGTGTCAAATACCAGAGATCAAATAGCCAAAGGACTTAAAAAGAGGTCATCAGCATTACCAATTAAGCAGTCTTTCTGAACTGAAGATTTTTTCAGTGTTCTTTAACATTAAAAATAGCTTCTAATGAAAAAAATCTAATCGAATCATTTTTCTCAGTAGTTCTCTCTTTTAAAGAAATCATTATTTTGGACCAAACAGACTCAGAGCTGTAGGGGAATTAATGAAAAACACAAGGAATAGATAAAAAGAAAAGTTTTCCTGTTTGGCTCTTAGGGAAAGCTTGAAGGAAGGGAGGCTGGAACGGTAGCTTATAAAAGGAGTTACAACTCACTAACACACTGCACATTTGGAGGAATATATGTAGGTTGAGTGTTGATCTTAATGACAGAATAGACATACTACTCAAGCCCAGAAGTTAAAGTGGTTTTGAATCTTGCTTGTGAGTTAACAGGACTCACTAATCTTAACATAAAAGCAGATCATATTGGTCCATCCAATTAAGTTGTATTGATATTCTATGCAGCATAGGGCCCAACACACATAATAATGGTGTTCTTTTTGTTTATTGGTGCTTGAGGATTTGCTTCTGTGTCTAAGAACATATTAAAAATAAGCTGACTTAGGTCAGGCTGTTGACCCTTTTATTCTTCCTAATTTGAAAGATGGTTTCTCATTTTTTTTGTTTTAATCTTAAGCCATCTCTCATTCTCCAGGAATTCTTCAAGATTCCAACCAGTAGCAGGTCTTCTTAATCTAACAAACTTATCTTGAAAAGTCATTTTGGCATACTTTCCCTTTTATTCTTCATTGACTTCCTACTCTCTTTTTCCAGTTTCTGAAAACCAAACAGTGTGAATCTCAAGTAGAATACCTAAGTGTGTTATTTTTATTTAAAATAATGTGTATATGTACATTAATACAGATTGGTTAAGAGATATGTATCGAAGCAATTTCCAAGTATTACCTTTTAGATAATCTTAATTTTAAAACTTTAATAGGATAACAAAATGATTTTTTTTGTAACTCCATGACCTATAGCTTGGTCTCTAAGTACACAGATGCCTGAGGACGATTCAGTAATTAGAAGATGCCAGGGTCATCTCAGAATAGAGCTTCAAGCTTCCAAGCTACATTTATGGAATCAGCTCCTTCAGAGCAACAGCAACAAAGAGCTTTCCTATTTCCTATTTATTTGGGAAGGGTTCCATAATATTAGGGCTTGGAGTTTTTGTGTTGCTGTTGCAGGAATCATACGACTTGTGGAAAAGCGCACTGAGGCATACTCAGGAAAAAAAACAAGCTAGAACATTCAAGGGCTAAAAAGTGAGGAATTAACTTCTCCCTCCAGGGGCATCTCTATAAGACACTCACTTTTGAAATCTACTATGTTTGTGGCTTGTAGCTGTCACACTTTCAGAAGATGCCACTTAGTACCGAGAGACATAGGACTCTGTGTTAAAAACCTAGCCAAAACAATTAATCCTCTTTGGGATTTTAGGCTCTCTTGATGGTTGAGATCAGCCAGGCCAAAATATCTATTTCAGACTTTGCAGTGTATTCATGTATTCATTGTGGAGGTTGAGTAGATTTGACCACAGTTGGTCTTTGCTAGACTCTATCAATTTAGCTTGGGAGTCTTCACAAATATACATTTACATTTTTAGAATCATTGGCTGGGGCTAGAGGAATAGCTCAGTGTTAAAGTGGTTGCCTAGCAAGTGCTAAGTACCTGAGCCACCACATAAACTGGTTGTGGTGGCTCCTGCCTCTGATCTTAGCACTCAGGAATCTCAGGTAGCAGTATTGTCCTGAGTTCGAGGCCAGCCTCCGCCACATAGTGAGCTCAGAACTAGCCTGGACTGCAGAGTGAGATACTATCTCAAGAAAAATAAAAGGCTGATCGCTGTTCTCTCTTTAAAGGGGCCATTACCACCTTTTTCCAGGGTCCTATTTTGTCTCACATGTGTAGGACTTACACCATTCATTTTATGTTAGAGAAATCTAAGGGATTATCTTAATAGACTTGTTCTTCAGATGAGTATCCTTCAAAAATCCCAGAATGAATGATTTTGGTGTGGAGATTTTAAACACAGTCATACGTAGGTGACAGAAGGACATGGAGAGTCAGAGAGACCCTAATCACTTCTTAAACTCATGGTAGGAATGGTAGCTCCTCCCCAAGGAGGTTTCTTTAAAAAAAAAAAAAATATATATATATATATATATATATATATATATATATATATATATATATAAGAGGGAGGGTCATAGGTTTTTTTTTTTAAGTCTTTGAGAATCCTGGAGTTCTAAAAGTCTGGCATGGTAAAATTTTTATAGGTCATATGTGGTATCTAAAAATGACATTAATAATCAGCTAATAAAACCTACTTGGCTTATTATAACATTCTTTCAAAAGGCTCAAGATTTCCGACAAAATTCATTTTCAGAAAACTCCTATGAGGCAGGAAGAACATCTCTCTCCTTTAAAGAAAAAGAGATGAAGACACAAAGATTTTAAATTGTGGATCTCATGGTCTTGTCCTGTTTGACACCTGAATCCAATTTCTTGCCCTTTAGGCAAGAGAGACTCCTCTTCTAGGCCTGGACTTCAGAAGGCTTGGCTCTGGTTCTTCTGAAACTCAGTCTCTGCCTAAGAGCAGGCAGCAGTCCACAAAGGAGCTAAGCCATTCAGAGCTATGAGTACCTAGGATTCCAGAATTTCTTGCCCTCCGGAGCACCTACTCGATCCTCATCTCACAGTCTATCTTGAATGTTGAAAGAAACATGAATGTGTGTAGCTGTGCTTGAGTTGTGGCCCGCTGGTGCCCGCTGACTGAGGAGGATGTATGGGCAGGTGGGGGTTCCACATTCAAGCAGTGGAAGTTGTGGAATATGATATAGTTTGGGCTGGGAAAATAAGGATTCTGGGAGCACTTATTTCATTCTCCGAAACTAGTAACTCAAAGTCAGGTCAAACTACAAGGAATCTCAATGTGAACCTTCTGTTCAAAGCTGTTGCAAAATTATTTATGTCAAAATAGGAGGCATTGACTTCAATTTGTTGGTTTGCTTTCAACATATGGAATATGGGCGTCCATTAATATGTGACTGGCAAAGTCAAGAAGAAATTGGAGAACTGGAGTGGTTGCGTAACTCCATACAGCAATGATTGGCCGCTCTTTGCAAATCCATACAAACTAAAATCCATGCCCTTTGTATTTATCACTGGGGGGGGGGGGGTAACAGAATTAAAATAAAAGCAATATGGTCCCTCTGGCCCATTTTTTTTCCCCAACCTCCCTCCTCCAACTTAGAAAGAGGAGTTGCATGCAGCAAGTCCATCTTCATAGGTCCCCCCAGGAGCGTGGAGGGCGCACACAGACTGGGGAATCGCAAAAGCAGGAGGTTTGCAAACCAAAGTCAAGGTTTATGTTAGAAATCAAAATCAGGCGATTATTTAGAGATTATCCACTTAAACCCAATCTAGATCTTTGAAAGGAAGAGATAGAAGAATTGGTAGCCTGAGGGGTGCCAGCCTCTAGTTCTCTCGCCCCCAGTCCCTGCAGTCCCTGAGCAAACTAACAAAGGGGCAGAGAGAGAGAGAGAGAGAGAGAGAGAGAGAGAGAGAGAGAGAGAGAGAGAGAGAGAGAGAGAGAGAGAGTTTAGAGGCCGCTACTTCCTCCAGCGCCTTTGGCTGCGGGAACGCGGTCTCCCAGGCCCAACTCAAGCCCGGAGTTTCCCGCTCCTCCGAAGCCGGCGGGTCAGGGCCGGGGCACGAGGAGCTGAGAGTCCCTAGGAAACCCCAAGATGCCCCGGTGCGTTTCACCCCCCGCTCAGCCCGGCCCGCAGCCCGGCCGAGTCGCCCGTTTAAGGGGCGGGCCCAGGCTCCACGTGCTTTCCGCTGAGTGACTGAGCTACATAAACAGAGGCCGGGAAGGGGGCGGGGGCGGAGGGAGCGAGCGGGCTTTGACCGATAGTAACCCCTGCGCTCGGCGTAGCCGAACGTATAAAAGGAACTAGTCGCGGCAAAACCCAGTAATTCCGAGGGAGCGTGAGTGGGGCCGAGACGGCCGGAGCCCACGGCTGTGCGCTGCGCGCTGGTCCGCAGGGCAGGGGCGCCGCGGGACCCCCGGGCCGGAGCCCATTTCTGCCGATCTCCCCTGGCTTCTGCTCCCCTTCTCCGGAAGGGTTTCCCACGGGGTAGGGGGAAAACAAATACAGAAAGTGGCCAACAGGTAAGAGGCTGTCCCGGGACTTGGGCGCTATTGCTTTGTTTCGGGGCCGGCCGAGGAAGCGCCGGGCGGCGCTCGGTTTCGGGGTCTTAGGTCCCGGACCCCACATTCTCACCTCTTGCAACGGTGGGGGCGGCGTAAATGAGGGGAATCCGCTGCAGGGCGAACCGTGCAGGCCGCGGGAGGAGGCGCTGCCGGCCCCGCGCGAGCATCCCTGGGCGTGGAGACCCGGGCGCAGTGGGGTCGCGGTCCCCGGGGCGCTGGGTACTTTACTTCGGGCGTGGGGAGAGTGGCAGGTCCTACACCGAGCCCTTCCCTTTGTTTGGGTGGCCTGCGCCAGTTAGGGTCCCCCTGGCGGAGGGCCAGCCGGAGCCCACCGGGACCCACGCCCTGTCCGGAAGAGCTGGAGTAGGACGCGTCCCACGCCGAGTCCGTTAGCCGCGCTGTGCCGGTCCCGGCTTCGTGTGCCCTGAGCGCCGGGTCCGCCGGCTGCGCGCCTTCGCCGGACCTGTGAGCCCTGGCGCAGCAGGGAAGGGGGCCGGAGACGAGTTTTGGCCTTTTCAAAGACAGAAAACTTAAGAAAGCCCGAGAAACTGGAGCTGGGGTGTCAGTTCTCCTCACCCCGTGCCCCATCTTCAGGCCCCTTGCTGCTGTCCCTTGGGGCAGCTCGGCTGGGCACGGGTAGGGAAGCTAGGGCGAAGTGGTGCAGAGGAATGACCGCTAGTAACCCCGGCGGGCGGCGCGGAGCTTGGAGCTCGGCGGCTGGGCTGGGCTTTGCCGTGGGAGGGGTGGGGGCTGGGCGCGGGCGGCGGGTGGCCCCGGAGACCGGCCCGCAGCGCCTCCTGGCCGGGTGGCCTAGGTATCGGCTGGACGCTGGACTGGAGCCGATCCAGGAGGCATCTTCGCCAGCAGGTTCCGACTGTGAATCCAGTGAGGATCAGTGGCTCCCAGCTGCCAGCTGGTAGGAACCCAGGGGCCACAGAAGAAAGCCTGTCTGGTCAGGTTAGGTTTTTTTGTCTTTTGTTTTTTGTTAGCGAGTTGTCTGGCTCCTGGACCTCTGCTAAGAGAGAGGGTTCTCAGGGCGTCACCTGGTGCTCTGTTTGTGTGTAGGTACCTGTTTTTCTTTTTTCTTTTTCTAAACACTTATCAGAAAGGGGAAAATCAGAATAAAAATAAAGAAGAAAGAAAAAGATGTATGGTGCCAGAAGTAATTGCCCTTTCTCACTTGCAGCATGATGCCATTATCTTTTAAAGCCCCAGACTTTAAAGTGACGTCTCAGAAAGGGAGTGGGTGGTATGTACGTTTGTATAATAGAAGACAGACTTGATATTTAAAAAAAAAAAAACTTCTGTAGTGATGAGAGTTCCACAGCATTTTCCCTCCGCAGCTCAATCCTTACCTCCCACAAAAAACAAACACAAACAAACAAACAAAAAACACCTAACAAAAATTTCCCCCAAGTTCAAGAACAACATTTAGTTCTTTTACAGGGATAGCTTGGAACCCAGACCCCAAGGTTTTGTCATTTGTTTGTTTTGTGGTAGTGGAGATGGAACCCAGGGCTTTCTCAAGGAGCCACATTCTCAGGGAGACATGGTCTCTCTAAGTTGCTGAGTTGCACAGGCTGTTCTTTAACTTGGGATCTTCTTGTCTAGGGAGTGCTGGGATTACACAGGCTTGCACTGTTGTGCCCAACCCAAGTTTTGACTTCCTTTTAGACAAAACTGAAATGTTAACTAAAATATCAACACTTAGTTTCTCATCACCTCTCTTGGACTGTTATATTTCCCTCACACCTATCACAAAATTGTGGAGATTTTCTGTTCATATTCTTTTGAGAAATTTCTTCCACACCAAAGAAAAGTCTGAAAGCAAGGAGAGTATTCCTGAGTCCAACCTCTTTAGTTAATACAGCAATTTTCAAGCACAAAGTTTCTTTTGTTCCCTTGTGCCCAAGTGCTCCCCATAAACCACTAAAAAATTCACAATAGGTTTTTTTGGGGGAGGGAAAACATTGTATACATAGACAAAAATCAGTGTCTGTTTGAGAACAATGGATAGAGTCAGAGGGACCAGGGAAAAGTGTCTTCAGCCTTGATGACCACAATCCTTTATGGAGCAAGAACTGATGCCTTGGAGCATTCGTGAATCCTTTTGCAAAAGCCACTATGGTATTGCAGAATGATGTCCCTACTTGTGACTACGACACCTTTGGTATGTTTATGTTCTCTGCAGATGAGCATTTGAAATCTTAATCCTTATGAGTACTTCTGTTGGCATCTAAGTGCAGGCTTGTAATGGACCTGGACACATTCTGGCTTCGAGCCTATTTACAGTTCATGTGAGACAGCGCATTAGTCTGGAGTTTGGAAAAGGTGATTAAGGCTTGGTTGTTTTCAACCTCTGTTCAAGGAAGTTCCAGTGCAAACAGTATTAAAAATGAATGAAACTGGATGAAACTCAGCAACTCAGCTTATTATCTTTTGTAGTGCTTATCCAGATGGAGAGGAGCTGGAATATTTTTCCAGTTAGATCTTGTTTTTCTAGGGATCCTTTTCATAAACCAGGATTCCTTTCTATATTTGTAGCGACGGCATATTGTTAGTTCTTTGTGATTTCAGTCTTTAGCTTCTGAAATAAATGGAAATTGCCTTAAATTCTTTTGTTATGAGCCTTTTAGATATCTAGAAAATACTAAAATGCATGTTTTTGCATATTTAGAATCTTCTAAAGCTTAAATACATTGTTTTTGCCATGTAGGTACTAAATAAATTATGCAGTTACAGTGTACCCCATGGTCAGTTACTGCAGCATCAGAATTTTAAAGGTCTTTCTGAACTCTTATCTTATTTAATTGTGCCGGGAGAGGGCTTATCCTAAGACCATCCATCCTCACATCCACAAGGAGGTGTAGCCATGAATGCCAAAGTTATTGAAGTATTTATGTAATAGACACTTGCATAGCACAAGTACCAGCTACTGTTCTAAGTGCCTCTCAAGTGCTACTTTACAAGAAACCCATATACTACCCTCGTTTCACAGCTTAAGAAGCTGAGAGGCTAATTTCCTCCTGGCCACACACCTTGCATGTGGCAGAGCTTAGATTTGAACCTGGTCCCAGGGCTCTTTAACTCTCACATTAAAGAGGTGGCACAACTTCAGCTGTACTCAGTACATTCATCGACTATAGTCCCTCTTGGAATCTACAGCCTGGATCGTATTTCCCTTGTTACCTTGAGTGGGCCAGCCAGGTTCTTTTTGGCTTGTTGCGATCTTGGTTGCAGAGGGATTGCAACACTATGGAAAGAATGGAGTAACCTTCACTCAGCTCTATTTTTTTTTACTTAGTTTAAAATGATAATGATATAATTGCTTCAATCAATTATTTGTGAGTAGTCTGGGATCTCGAAAGTGTTTCTTGGGTGACATACGACGCAGAAGATGGAATGATGAATTTGGTTTTGAAACACAAGGAACAAAAAAGGAAAGAGAACTGTTTAGCTGGTAACCCTAATTTTTTTATTGATTATGATACCATATGATTCTCCCTAGGCCTATCCTGCATTAGGTTCTGAATCTTTTGACATATGCTATTTCTCTGTTATTGCTGATACTGTCCAGAAATCAAATTGAGCCTTTTCCTGGTCATTTCTCTGAAAATACACTTTCAAAATCTTAACAATGTAGGCTGGGAAATTATTTTCTCTTTAATTAGTGTAGCAAATTAGAAATACTTTGAGTATATGTCTCAGCAAAATAATTACATTTACTACTGGCTTACTGTATGCTGGATATTGTTTTAAGGGTTTTGCAGGTAATAATTTGTTCACATGAGAACCATATGAGGTGGGATCTCTTTTTATCTTCATAGATGGTGAAACTGAGGCATCAGCAGCGTAAGTAGAGCCTGGTTGTGGAGTTTTTAAATAGGGACACTGGTTTATATCGTACGTAGTTTGACTTGTGTCAGTTTACCAACCTCAGGGTAAAAATTTTGTCAGACTATCAAAGGTTTGACAAATGAAATACTGACAAAAGGAAAGGGATGGGTTTTCCTTTTAATTTGGGTGTTTTCACCTAAATAATAAACTCCTTGTTGGAGAGGTACATTTTAAAAATACATGAAGACACCAGATGAAAACCTCATTTGCACAGTTGCTTTCATACCAGGACCTTTAGTTACTGTGCATTCCTTGAAATATCCTCATTAAGGCAGAGAACACTTACTGTTAACAATAGAGGAACAGCCTGTTGGGCTTCTAAAGCAAAATAAAGCTCAAAATCCTATCCTTTTCCATTTTGAAAACTTTGATGCCTGATTTTAAGATCTGATTTAAATGTTACCCGTCTGGGGAAACTCACACGGAGCCCTAGCACCTCCTTGCTGAATTAGTGTCTCCTCTTTACTTCCACAGGCTGTGGATCACACTAGGCTTCATGTCTGGATTTAGCGTTTTAAAAGTTATAGTTGACATTTATTTGTGTTTCTCCCGTGTGCATGCTTTTCTAAAGGTTGGTCTTTGATTCATTCCTCCCGTCCTTAAATCATCCCCTTTAATACAGAGGGGGCGTGACAATGCTGATTTAAACTAATCCAAAGATGACAGGATAATCATAGAAAAACATTATAAATAAAATTATATAGCAAGTAATTATACTCACGGCCAGGTTTCTGATAGATTGATGAATTTATTATAGGCAAGTTGCTAATCTCTTTTTGCCTTGGTTTTCTTAGCTGTAAAGTAGATATTTGTGTATGTGTATATACATGACCCAAAGCATAGAAAGCATACTTGAGTTGTTTAGGCCAGATTACTTGTTGTCAAACAAATAATTCTATTTCTTTTTATTCCTTTCCCTTTTGGAGGCAGCTGTGATTTGAGAAAATGCTGTAGTCAGTGACCTTCCACATTCAAGCACCTTGAGCTGTACATTTTTTGTATTTATAAGAATGAAGTAGTAATTTAGAAGTTTAAGCATAATAACCTCATTTGTTTGGCTATATCGTTAGTGTTCTGTTGTTGGTGTTTAAAACTTTGCGGTGTTTCCTATGCCAACTCCAATATTCAAGAAACATTTAGAAGTCAGAGTATTTTATCTGGATAATTTTGAAGTCAAGATGTTTTATGATACGTGATGTTTATGATATTAAAGGACATTTTCTAGGTGGAATTTTTAAGTTGCTGATCCATTTATAAAAGGGTAGCTTTGGAGCTACCATTAGAGTATTTATTTTAATTCTTTTTAAATAAGTAAATGTAATGGTTTATCAGTTTGAGCATATCTGAAATGTAGGTGCAGGTATTAGCGGACATGAACATGGATTCCAAAGTGAAATTAGCATAGGTTAGAATTCTATACCTGTCACCAATGAGAATCTTTTTTTTTTTTTTTTTTTTTTGAGATGGGGTCTGGCTCTGTAGTCTGGGCTGACCTCAGACTCATTGCAGGCATGTACCACCATGTCAGCTTGTGTAGTGCTGGTGAATTGAACTCAGGGACTTGTGCTAGGCAGGTGTTGAAACCACTGTGCTATTCCTGTGGCCTACTAGTGGATATTTTATTTTACTGTTGGTATGTTGCTTCTCTTTTTTTTTTTTCCTTTGGTTTTCTTATCTGTGGATATTTGGGTATGTGTGTGCATATGACATAAAACATATAATACAATAGTTGGCTTATTGCTGTATGTTTTTGCCAGGTTTTTATATTAGTGTTTTCAATAATTTAAAAAACTCAATTTTTACTTTACTTTCAGCTCAAATTGTTTCTGTCACTAGTTTCATATGTTGATTTCTCACACCTGAAAAAAGTAGATGACAACGGTGACAGTTTGAATTAGGTTACTATCTTACACTGGATCACTAATTCATATTCCTGTTCAGACATGGAACTATGAGATTTCAGTTTGGCTTTTTTATATATGTAGGCATATAGTTATAAGTGGCTAGTATTTTTGGGAAGTAATTACTGATTTCCTTCAAAATATATTGAAATCTCAAACATTTTTTTCTTTTCTTTCTTTTTTTTTGAGATAAGAGTCTCACTCTGTAGTTGGCTTTGGATGGAATCGAACTCGGGTACTTAGCATTTGCTAGGCAAGCTCTTTAACCACGGAGCTATTCCTCCAGCCCGCAAACATTTTTCTATAAAAATATTCACAGGCTCATATGCTCCAATCTTACATTTAATTGGGGGTATTTATCACAACCCACAAAGGAGATAGCCTTGGTCATGTCATTTTTGCTTTCTGAGATTGAAGCTGTTGATCTAAAAAATTTAATCCATATAAACTTTTGAAGAACCTTTTTAAGCTTTCATATTCTCTAACTTTAGTTCTGTATTTAAGAGGAAGAGTGGTCCTTTGCTTCCAGCCACCAAGAGATGTGCTTCGAGGGATGTGTGGAGCTTTAGAGTAGCACATCACATGACTTTATGTGGTTAGAGGAGAAACATACAGAGAAGCATCAGGGTATTCCAGATGAAAGTGGAGATGAAAGAAAGGAAGAGGATGGGAGGAGAGGAAGGTAGAAGCGAGGAAGCTACCGAAATTGCCTGTTTATGTGCATTGAGTGATAAAGACTTGGTTCTTACACCTGAGGAGAATTTGTCTTTGGAAAACAAAGGAAAGAGGAGCTGGTTCAATTAAATAAAATTTAATAGAACTAACATGACTTGGTGACATACTGCTCTTACCTCTGAATAACCATTTGGAAAAATCTCTGGAAATTGAATTAGTCTGTCTCCATCTCACACATTTCCACTTTGGGTAAGGATTTTTAAAAAAAAAAAAAAACTAGAGTACTGTTCTGCCAATATGTCATCAAAAGAAAAAGTGAGGACTACAAAGACTCATTCATGCCTCCAAGAGAAAAGTGCCAGTTCCCATCCTAGAAGGAGAACCGAACTATACCTTGTAAAGATATTTCTAAATAGCTCATAAGAATTCCACTTGGGGTAGATTATCAAGCCCCACTACTTTTTAAAATGGTGTCCAGAACTTGTTGCTTTAGACATCATGGCATATTAGTACTGGAAGAAAGGAGGAAATTAAAGATTCTGGACAAGGTCAAAGTGGGGGTGCAGAAGCTGCTAAGTTGTTTGGGTATCAGACTCCTTTCTTTTCACTTTTACTTTGAAAAATTATTTTGGGATGCTAATTTGGGAATAATTTTTTTTTTTTTTTTGCCAGAAGAAGTCAAACTAAGCTTACTTTCTTGAAGGAGCAAGTCCTTGGGGAGTGACAGCTTGCAATCAATTGGATCTGGTGTTTAGCTGATCCAAGTTTGACAAAAAGAAAATATTGATGAAAGTAGAAGTATTGGGAAGTCGGAAAGAAAGTGAAGCCTCAGACTGATGGGTTTCTACTGACATGAAGGCTACTCCTTGCTCGCAGATGCAGAGACTTGAAATGAAGGTCACGGTGTTTACTTTGGTGGAGTTGTAGTTGACCTTTGGTACTGGAAAGAGAAGAAGGGGGAAGACACACTACTAGTAGCAAGAGCAACAAAATGTAGTTTTTTTTGGTGCTGGGATTGAATAGAGGCTCATGAACACTAGGCAAGTGCTCTACTGCTGAGCTACTTCACCAGCCCTATGCACATATTTTAAATTTGAATGTGCTAAGGTACAAACAGAACTATTAAACTAAAATTCATTTGCTCAGCAAGTATTTATTAAACACATGCCCTATAAATTTCTAAGTTCTGAACAAATGTCAGAAGACTAAGGATCCACCTCTATTAAGGATTTCCTTAGCTTGGCATTCAAGACTTTTCAAAAAAAAAAAAATAAGGCTTTGTTCTACATTGACAGCTTTGCTCATGATTATAAGAGGCATCGGAAGGGACTATACTTCTTTTTTCTCATCAGAGTGGTTGGTACATGGTGTGGCTCAGTAACTGGTAAATGAGTCTTCAACAGCTTTTCATCTTTTCTCTGATGTTTGCCTTAAGAACTTCTTCCTGCTGTATTTGGCTCCTCGTGAGATTCTGGAATCTCACATCCATCTTCCTTCTGTGCCTTTGTGTGCAGTTCCCTAAACACATCCTCTTTACCCATTTACCATCCCACGGGTAATAGCTAAGCACAGGACCACACTTACCACACTGTCTCTTTTTCTTGTTAATCTTGACTTGAAACAGGTAGCATTTAAGATGGCTCAAATTATTGATATTGATTTACATTTTTGCAGTCATGAATGAACTTTTAAAATTACTATTATGTTAGTCTTACAATTAAAAGCCAGTATCAACTGTCATAAATAGAAGGTAGTTTTACAAATAATTAGAATGAAAATGAAATGTTTGGTGCAGTCTGTCTAACAAAATAAAAGGTTGCTCTCCAAAAGCAGGAGATGTCTCCGACTTGCTGTCATCATATTAAAAAGGGAAATTAGCAAGTGTTAAAAGAGGTATCAACAAGAAGACCTCCCCAAAAAGAAATAACTTCTCTTCTTAAAGTAATACCGTTTTTATAAAAGCCAAAGAAATGATGAAAAGAATGAATTTTTCCTCAGTATGTTATTCAGTGATTGCATGCCCACCCACCTTAAACCTCTCAGAGCACCACTTTACTTCTCATGGTTAGGAATCAAAAAAGCAAGCTGGAGGAGCCAGGATCCCATAATACCTTCTGAAGAAATCTTCATGACCCAGAGACCTCCCAATATGCCTCAGTCCCTGAGGCAATCACCTTCCTAGTCATGCTACTCTGGAAACCAAGTCTGTAAGTCATGGTCCTTTGAATCGCCCAGATCCAGATGCCAGCACAGTTTCTCATGTGGCTGCCTCCATGACCCCTTCCCTACAGTGTTTAAGAATCCCTCTCAGATCTCTGTGACCCATAACCACTTTCATATCAGTTCCCGAACAGTGCCTGTCTTAACTTCTGCCAGAAGGAATGAGGAAGTGGAGACATCTTTTGGGGGTCTAGTGTTGTGTTTTCTCATGCTCTTCTGATTTTGCGTGGCTCCTGGACACCTCATCTCGAGACAATTCTCTATGGAGACCATCTCCTCCACTGTATCCACCTTGCTTTCCCTCCAAAGTGGTAGAATAACTTGCTTTCTTCCCAGATATTAGAAGTTAACGTTTGTCTCTTCTCTGTAAATCAGGCTTCTTGCTCCTGTTGCAGAATTTAGAGTAATCTTTACAGTGCCCTTTAGGAGAGAAAAAAAAGAAAAAGAAAAAACCCTACCTTCTCTCTCTCTCTCTCTCTCTCTTTCTTTCTTTCTTTCTTTCTTTCTTTCTTTCTTTCTTTCATTCGTTCTTGTACTGGTCATCAAGACTAGGGCCTTCACACTGAGCTGCATCCCCAGCTCATTTTTTAGTTTTGATTTTGATACAGGCTCTGGGCTAGATCACTAAGTTATCCAGGCTAGGCCCAAAATTGTTGTTCTCCTGCCTCAGCTTCTCAGAGTGGTGAGGTTACAGGTCTGCACTACCAGCCTTGGCATGAATTAATGTCTTTAGAATTCTGTTTATCTCAGTTTAAAGTGGACCCTGAATCCTTAAGTATGGGACTGGGCTCATTTATTTATTCTGTCTGTTGGCCCAATTAGAATCTTAAGGGGTTTTTCAACTGAAACCTTTTTTTTTTTGTCCTCTCTCTCCCAAATAAAAATTGCTTTTAAGGTTTAAGTTCAAATGAGAAGGAAATCTGTAAAGAAATCCTGAATGTTGAGTGTTTCCTTGGCACTGTTTCTTTGCCCAAAAGTGTGAAGTCCTTATGAATTTTGACTAGTTAAGTTTAACTGTGCTCTGAAGCAGGGTGTGGTTTTTTATTTTAATGATTGTGTTAACTTTAGTAAGGACCTTGAGTTGAAAATAAAGAAAGCCTTTGGTCAAGTAGTGTGTATTCAGTTGTCAGTCTCGTTGCAGTATTTGTAAATTTAGTGGAATTACTTTCATTTTCCAGTTTACAACGTTAGCTACATCATTTTGCAACATAGCTTTCTTCTCTGTGGATCAAATGGAGGGTTCTCTGACACTTGGTTCACATAACTTCCATTATGGGGATTTACTGTGACCAGAGAGGAACAGGGTCCTTTGTCCTCAGGTGGAACTCCATCTGGGGCCCTGGAAGTCACCTGATGCAGATACTTAACCACATTATTGCTTGGAGTACTGAACTGTGTGAAATTTTAAGTACCACCACAAGAAAACAAAACAAAACAAAAAACCTGACAGTTGAAAAGGAGGCTTAGCAGAGGTCGTACCCTTCAGTGTGTTCTTTGGCATTGGAATATTTGATTTATGAAAGTCTTAATGACAGTAGCATTGGTATCTTAGTTATTTGTTGCTGGGACAGGATGCTTGACGTCCATAATTTGAGAGAGGAAAGTTTATTTTAGCTCACAGTTTCAGAAGGACTCACACTGTCCATTCATAAGCAGCTGTCAAGGGTGGAAACATATGGCAGAGGTCTAGTTAGAGAAAAGTGTTTCACAGCATAGTGGACAGAAAGCCAAGGGAGGGAGGAAGTTGGATGTCTGGACACAAGGCAGGGCCAGACCTTTCGCAGAGATCTGGAACAATGTTTCTTCTTCAGTTCTTTTATTTAGGTCAATCTAATAATGGGGCCTCCCACACCTACGGTGGATATTCTCTTTACTTCCTGGCCCTCAAGTCAATCACATAACATGAAAACTCTGCCCTAGGCATTTCTTAAAATCAACAAGTTGTCAAGCCCCAAGAGTCTACATCTTCCAGCCCATCCCACTTCCCAACAGCACAAGGTTTGTACTATTCCACTGTATCCAAATCCATGAGGCTTTTAGGGGACATTTCAGATCCAAACCATAACAACAATACACAGAATTTTGATAATGCTAGAGTAATACAGTTCTATTTCCTTTTGGAGCATCCTCCCAGGTCTAAAGTAATAATGTTCATGTTGTGAATATTTTTGAAAAGCCTATACTCTTAAATTTTTGTTTTTCAGAATCATATATATGTGGATTTGAAACTGTGGTCTTCTTTTCTTTTCTTAAGTTATTGAGGAAGCCAGCAAAGTGGCTGTTTCTGGTTTTTCTAGAGAAGAATGTCGGTTGTAAGATGTGGAGGAGAGGGCCCGTGCCTTTCTGCCTAGCATGGCGGCATGGTAAAATTCTCTCATCTGGTTAGCTGGCCTTCACATACTGAGGAAACAGGTGTTTCAGGCACATGGTGTATGCTTGTACCACCTCCAGAAAGAGCTAGTGAAAGACCTTCTGGAGAAGGATCTTAGTGGTGGTCATATCCTTCATGAGCTAGAATTAGATAATCTATAACTGGGTGTGCAGATTGCCTGACTCCTTTGGCAGAAGTCAAGGGAGTAAGTGTTAAGATGGAAATATTGTATTTAGGATTGACAGGCTTCTTTGAGTGTGCTCTTGACTCACTATTCAAGATTGAGCCTGTAGAGAAGGTGTTCTTGTTAGCTGGCTTGTTCCCAGGGTTTCTAGAACCTCAACCTGATCAATTTCAGTTCTCAGTCTTGCTTATATGAAGTTAGTGAAAATTAATGTTCTTCCCAACAAACTGGAGAGGCTTTGAGGAAAATCAAATTAAATTCTCTCCCTCTTGAACTTGTGTGTGTGGTGTTTTTTTGTTTTGTTTTTTTTTTTTTGAACACAGCTGGACATTTTGTCATGGTTTTGGGCTACCTGAACCTTTTATTCCAATGACATTTCTGATTTGTTATCATGGTGAATTTACTTTTCTCACCCCTGAGGTTTTACTGCAGGGGTTCTCCTTCTACAAATGTTTACAGAACACCAGGTCACTTGGACTCAGTGTGGTAGGGAAGAACATATGGAAACACAGTAGTTTGCTGCAGGGAGCTTATCGTTTAGCAGGAACCACCTGATAAATTGTTCCACTGAAGAAGATTATAGGTAGACCTGTGGAGAGATGGGAACCTGTAAGGCCCACACTTTTAATGTAATTGACATAGCAGCTGGAGAAACTGACTTGGAGAGGAAACCCGAGACAGGCCTGGAGACTTGTAAGCCACAGTGGGCTCCACGGAGTGCCACAAGAGTGTGGAGAGAATGGGCAGGTGAGTGGCAACCCCGTAATGATTACGTGGTGAAACAGTGGCCAGAAGTGGCGCCAGGAGATGAGGTAACCCTTTCACCTCTCTCTGTGAGCCAAGCACCAGAAGGACCTACAGGTTGCTCTGGGAAGCCTTTTGAACTATTATCCTCTGTGGACAAAGAAGATGTTTCTGTCATGGCCAGCCCACTTTGTGCCCCACCCTGGATGAAAGGTTTACTGTGAAGTGGCAGCACGCATCGTTATAATGGCTACCTTGGCACTTTGTTCCAGGAACTGGATAAATGTTTTATATATGCTGTTGGCTTTGTTTTGTAGAGAGGATACCGGGGTTCAGAGTCCCTGGGGTCCCAGAGCTAGTGAGTAGCAGAATTGTGATTCAAGGCAGCTTTTCCTGACTCCAAAACTGCTTCTTCCTGATGGACCAGTCAATTCAAGAAAACAGAAGAGTTAAGATTTGGAGAGTTTATGGCATTTGCAGAATAGGGCCAAAGGAAAGGAAAGACAATGAAAGACTTGGTTTTGCCTGTCTCCCCAGGTCCTTTGAGCAGTTTTGTAAATACATTCTTTAGGCCAGGAAAAGCTTGACTATCTTAAGATCCTTCAGAGATGTAAGCTAAACCTTTTTTTTTTTTTTTTTTTTCCTGATATAGTTACTAAATCTTGTCCTCTAAAATTCTCTTCGAAAACTCTCTTGCAATAACAGGGAATAAGGGAACATTTACTTCAAGTTTTTCTGCAATTAAGGCTTCCTAATACACACACACACACACACACACACACACACACACACACACACACACACACACACACACAACTGCATCTTTGCAAAGCTCCTTTTAGAATAATGGAATTTTGGGGGAATGGTGCACTTTATGTTATTTTATCCCTGACATTCACCTTGGAGGACTTCTCGTCCTTTTTATCTCTTCACCTTTGAATATTAAAATACAACAGTTTAAGAAGGGAAACAATTTCATCGGTGACCAAGTAGCAGCCCATGGCCCTTCTGTAAGGTCTTTTCTCTTTAACTAAGGGAGGTTTCACTGGAATCATGGATCCACAGGATGGTTGGTAAGTTCAGAGAGGTACAGGGACACTAGCAAGGATGAGCTTTAGGATAGAGAACCCCTTAGTATCTGGAAGCTATAAAAGTTACACCAAGACAGATTATAGTCAGGCTTAATAAATCTAATGAGTCGGCCTGGAAGGAACTGTAGGCTGACTCCAAGTCCTCTCCAACCCTGTCACAGTCACATCCTGTCCTCAGTCATGGGTGCGCTGAACCTGTTGCAGCCATCTTCTGGCCTTTAGTAACTTCCTTTGCCTTTTCCCTGAAAGTGCCTGATGGTGCAAAGGCACGTACACAGAGAGACGCTTAGAGAGCAGGCCTTTTCAAAAACGAGCAGCTCTGCTGAGCTTCTGAGTTTCACTTCCTAATCTTAGAGGCCCCGTGTATCCTTCTGAAGATGAAACATGTGAGTTGGGTCTGCGATTCTTTGCATCAACGTCCCATCACTAGGCTATCAGCGGAGTTTTAGTGTTAATGCTGTTCATCGTTGATATTGCTAAAATCTAAGCTAGCTGTTTCTATATCTACAGTGCTGTAAATATGTATGCTTTTTTGTTCGTTATACCTCAAGTAAAAAAATATTTACAATTTCATCAAGAGAGATTTGAAAACTGCTGGCAGAATGTCAGCTTCCCTCTCACTTCGGGTAACTGTGTGAAAATCTGTCTTAAAGCAAAAGGCACACTCACACCCAAGAAACAAACAGCACACACATTAATTTATTTAAGAGTAGAGAGATATATGTCTTATAACCACTGGTTTTGCTGGGCGCACATCCTGGGCGTGTGAACTCTTTGGATAGAATTTATAAGAGAAATTCATTAAGAGGAATTTTAAAAAATGAGTCATAGGAGAAATAGCTTAATGGAGAGGGGCATATGAGGGTCACTTAAAAAAGTGATTTCTGGAGCCACCTAGAGTCAGCTCTACACCTGGGCAAGTCATCTGCTTCCAGGCCCTCAGCTTTCTGGTAGTGGTGGGAATGTGCATGCCTTTGCCCTCGCTGCATTTCTTTACACAGAGCAAATGCTGCAACAGGGCAGGGGCCAGCTAGGAGGAGGAGTTCCTGTTTTGCTTTTGGCTGTGCGAAACTGGGGTGGTGGCGACAGCGGGGGAAATCCTACCTTGCCTTTTTAGGATATCTTCCTCTCTCCCCCTTTCTTATAATTCTCTTTTCTCATCTCTCTTTGGCAAGGACACACGTAGTTCACACGTAGTGTTCAGATCAGGAAGGAAGCGAGGCGGGATTACTAGGTGCCTTACAGATAGCATTTTTCCCTCCCCACCAAGCTTCCTGTGAAACAATTTTGTTCTTTTGCCAGCATCTGAGTCTAGAATTTCAAGTTTTAGCTTAGGAAAACGAATTCGTCGTGCTTGCTCTTACTGAAGTGACTCTTCATGGGTAGCGTGTGATTGGTCCACTTTTTCACTTCTTGTCCTAAAGATGCTTTGTCAGGTAGAAGCTACTGGCCTGTCCCCTTACTCTGTCTCTTCCTTACTACTCAGGCCATCTGCCACCTTCACACCCCCCTACCACTGGTCTACTTTTCATGTCCTTTCTTAAGATAGAGGCCCCATAAAGGCAGGAACTTTGTCTATCTGGATCCCTGCTGAATTTCTCAGATCTGGAACAGCACCCGTCACATTGATAGTTGCTTAATATTTGTTGTGTTTGACGGATGCCTTGCCGAGTTAAAGCTGCAGTTGTTTGTGCATTTAATAAGAATATTTATGTACTCTTCCCCTTGTGAGGGGAATACCGCAACCATCAGGCTGTGTAATGTGTGGTTCTTATTTCTTCCGAGGCATAATGTGACTTGTTGGGTATTTTTTCATGTTAGATTTTTTGACATATAACTTACACCTATTAAAATCCACTGCTTAAAAGTGTATGTTTTCAAAGATACAGAGTTGTGTCACTGTCAGCACGGTCCCCATACAGACTGGTTCCTGGCTCCTCGAAAGTCTTTTCTCTTTCCTGCCTACAACCCCTGACTATTACCGACCTGATTTCTATGCGTTTTTATCACCTTTTTCTGAATATTATATTACTTGAGTCATACAGTATGTAGACTTTTTGCATCTGGCTTACTTCTCTTTGCTTGAGGCTCTTGAGATTTTTACATGTTGTTATGTGTATTAGTAGTTTCTTCTTTTCGCTGCTTCATAGTTCCATTTTCTAAAATTTCCTCGTTAATGAACATTTGGGTTCTTTCCAGTTTTTGGCTATTCCATAGAAGGTTTCTACAAACAGTTACACATAGGTTTTGCTGTAGACGTAAGATGTCATTTTTCTTTTTCTCTTCTTTTTTGAGACAGGGTCTCGCTCTGTAGTTCAAGTTGGTCCTGAGCTCACTGTGTATCCCAGGCTGCCCTCCAACATACAGTGCTTCTCCTGCCTTAGCTTCCCAAGTGCTGGCATTATAGGCGTGCACCACCAAGCTACCTTATGTGTAGCTGGGAAATCAAACCCAGGGCCTTGCACTTTGTTAGGCAAGCCCTTTAACCATTGAGCTATACCCCCAGTCCCTAAGCTGTCATTTTTACAGGGTAAATATTTAGGATAGGTTGCCTGGGCACTATCATAAGTATGTACATAACTTTGTAAGAAGCCTGCAAACTTTTCCAAACTGGCTGTTCTAGTTTACGTTACCACAATCAGTGTATTGAGTTCTGGTTGCTCCCCACTTGCTACAACTGCTTACCTTCTCAGTTTAGTGAGTGGGTAGTGGTAGCTCATTGTGGCTTTCATTTGTAACAAATGGTGTTAAGTGTTTTTGCCGTCTTTTGTATTCTGTAGATAGGAGTAACTTCAAAGTATCATTGGCATGGAGAAGTGAAAATTTTTCAAAAGCTAGTTAAAGGCTTGAACATTACTATCTACAGGTCCGTACTATGCAAAACAAGCATGAGATGCTTTGGGTTATCATTGTTAAGTTATGTCTTGGAAGACCTAAGAACTGCATAGTGCATCACCTTGTGTGATTTCCCTCAGAAGGGGAATAGTACGTAAATATACACTGCCACTTCCTCATTGGTCACATGCAACAGCAGCCTTCACCGCGCAAGGATCTGTTAGCTGTAAGACATTTCAGTAGGCAGTCATCCACCCTGGTGACTAACAGTGAGTTCAGAGGGACTCTGTTAGGACTTGAGCATGAGGATGGGCAGAAAGCCAATTGCATGGCCCTAATGGCCTTGGGAGGGGGGCTCATTCCTCTCAGCCAGCCCTGATGGTTATGGGAAGCAGACAGAGATTCAATTACGATTTCCAGGATGCCCCAGGAGTCACCCGAGAAGCTCAGTAGACCTTTGTGATCCTCTGGAGTGTGTAGTGGAAGTCTGCTGAACACAGTGCTCCCTCTCTGGGGACAATTAGTCTGACTTAGTTAATCAGACCTGATAAATCAGTTACCGCATGCTCAAGAATGCCATCACCTTTGAATTCTGAAAGTCTATTTCATATGCCTTTTTGTTAATTAACTAATTAATTAAACAAACATCTCCTGAGTACTTTCTGCAAGCCCATACTGTTTTTATAGACTAGAAAAAACAGTACCGAAGGAACCAGGAACTGTCCCTGACATAATTCAGGTGAGACATAACCCTGAAAAGGAAAATGAGGTTGCCCTGGGAACACTAAGTAAGGGCTCCTAACCTAAGTGTCCTTGTAGGGAAGGTTACTGGGAAGGAACTCCTGAGGCAGTGAAAACTAGTGGAGACCTAAAGCTGGGGAGGAGTTAACCAATCTGATAGCATCAGAGACCGTCTTCAGGACAAGGGAAGGTATGCAGGACATTCCAAGCTTATAACTCAGAACTCTAGGGTACTGCTGAGCAGGAAGAGGAAGTATGTGTTGAGAGAGCAGATTGGAGACCCAGCAGGAAAGCCTAGGGAACTTTGGTGAGGGCTGGCCTCCGTGGTGGTGAAGAGCTGGCCAAGGGCTGACGAGTGGCACAGATATCTGGGTTAGTCGAATGAATTCTAGTGCTTGATGTCCAAGGGTTGGGAATGGGGCAACACTGGAGATACGGAGGCCGGCAAAGTGGCTGTTGTAGCTGTGCAGGAGCAAGATGAAAATGGCCTATTGATTGGCAATGATTGTGAAGTGGGCCCCTTTCCAACCAGTAACTGGAAATGTGTCTAAGGACGCGAGTGAATGTGCTGTGCTTTGAAACATTGAGAAATCCAGCGCATGGCACTGCGTTCTCTTTTTGGTTTTGATTTATTTGTTCACTTCCTTGGAAAACCGATGTGGAAATGTCCTTTTGGCTTTAGTTACCTGGACAGAAGGGTTCAGGCATTGCCAAACCCTCCTCTTTGGTAGACTTGATCCCAGCATTGATTACTTACTGCCTTCTGAGATGGAGCAGGGGTGGGAATTGTGCTGGAGGCCAGGAATTGCTGAGATGGGGAATTAGGGCAGAAAGTGCCTGTTTGCACACAGCAAAGTCAGAGAACTTCCTACTGCTGCTCTGGGCTACTTTTTTGCTAATCACTTCTGTATATCTGGGGCTGGACTTGGGATCCCTGGGGTCACAACTTTGTTTTAAATACTGAAAAACTCAGCTTTTTGGAAAATGTTCTCCAAGAAAATTCTGCCTGTCTTGTCTTTTCTCTTCCATGAACACTTTGTATAGGTATCTTCTCTTGCTCTTAGCTTCTCCTCTCAGGGCTCAGAGGAGGCACTTTTGAGCTTGAATTTGGCCTTGAAGACCCAGAAACAAGAGGATACTCAGATTTAGATTTCCTACTTCACCCCTCCGACCTTTTCAGGAATTCACTGGATTTGCTAGAAATAATGGAATGTCCTGTTTTGACAGAGGATAACCATTTCTGTGCTAGCAGTAGGGATAAAATGGGGAATCCTAAGTGGGCAGGAGAGGACTCATATTTCTTTGACACTTATGTTGTGTGTTGAGAGCTACTTAATGTTATTTTTTAATTCTTAGAACACTGCACACGGTAGGTATTGTCATCCCTAGTTTGTAAGGAGGAAATTAACGCTCAGAGCATAAAGCCTTGGCAGCAATACAGGGGTGAGAACCGGGGCTCAATCAACTTGCACTCCTTTTGCTAGGTCAGATATCCCTTTTATAATAGTAAACTTATGTTCAGGTTTCTTCAGTGTTACTGTGGGCTTCTGAAAAGAGTCATGCAGCTTCTGAACCAACTCAGTGATTCCTGGAGAGCAGGCTTATTATTTATTTCAGTGTTTCTCTGTTTCAGGGTAGACTCTATCCTAAGCGCAAACAATCTGAGCTCCTAAGTGTGCATTTCACAATGCAGTACTAGTGCTCAGTGCTGTGAGACCAATTAACTTCTTTAAATATTGTACTGCTAACTGATGTAATGTTAGTTGGGCGACATCCTCCCCTTTGTGGAGTAAAAAAACTTTGGGGGTTTGTGACTCAGGGGTTTATTGAGCAAATGATAAAGATAGAATTCCTTATTTACTAGATTGCTAATAAATTAGTTAGGAGATAATAGAATAACTCATACCTTCTCAGTCAATGAAAATTGCCTTCAGTTTTTTTTCTGCAAGTTTTTAATGGAAGTGCTTGTGTGATGGGGGTCAAAAGGGTAGAATCCTACTAAAGGTTGATATGTGTGTGTGTGCATGGGCAGGGGGTCACTAGAGATTGAACCCAGGGCCTTCACACTGACCTTTTTCCCTAGCCCCCTTTTTATTGATTATTTGAGGCAGGGTCTCACTAAGGTGCCAAATTGCTCAGGCTGGGCTCCAGCTTGTGATCTGCCTGCCTCGGCGTCCCAGAGTATACAGATTATAAGCATGTGTCACCAGACTCAGTTAAAGGTTGATCTTGCATTGAGACCTCCTTTGGACTTATGGATTTTTGGTTTTATATCCACAAGTAGTTACTAACATTTTATCTCTCTTGCTGTTCATTCCTTGTGCCCAAGAACCTACTGTACCACGAGAAACCTCAAAAATTAACCGAGCCCTTTCGTTAATGAAGCCTGTTTCTCTTAAAGGTTCATGGCTACCAAATGTCCGCAGTGCCCGCGTTACCCTGCGTATTCCTCTCTCTTCCCCTTTGCATTTTCTGCTGCTTCTCCAGCTTTCACTTGAGCAGAACTACTGGGATTATTCCAGCATGAAAGAAGTACAGCCATTGGGTAGGCAGCCAGGAAACACTGAACGATGTATCCATCATTTGCTACAATCCTTCCTCACCACCACATGGTTAAACATTCCTAGCAGGTGACTGTGACCTCTGACAAGGAGGCTTTGGGCTGGGTGCTCAGGTACAGGTAGAGGAAGTACAGAAGTGTGCATAGCTCCCCGACTGTGGGAAATCGTCAGGTAGCGCCTGCCTTGGCCGACGTGTTTCTCTGTGGAAACACGGCTTTCTTTGTACAGAAGTGCAGCACTTCGTGTTTCTTTCTCACTTGGGAGTTGTGGCATTTCTTTGATGCCTACAGTCATCTGCGACATGCTGAGGTTTTCCAAACTGAGAAGCTACTTTACCAGTGGTGCCATTGTTCCCTTGAAGGGCCCAACTTTGTGGCCTGATAAAAATTTTGTGTGCTGAGATTTTTAGGGAACAGCCTAAGTCACTCCAAGCTTGAGGCCAATTTATATATGCTGCTGACATTTCATATGCTGTCTTAGAGCAGAGGGCAGGGTCAGGGATTCTAATATGCCATTTTTATCTGCTATGTTTTGACCACCTAAAGTGGCACTCAAATCTGTTTTCCTAACTGCATTTTTCATTCCCAAACCATGGCACCAATGGAGCTACAAGGATTAGGACTGGCTACTGCCAGATAACGTCCTGAAGCCCTGTTTGCTGGAGAAATCTGGGGCTGGGAGGGGAGAACTCATGACCCATGGAGGAGCAGTCGTAATTCAGAACTGGGTGCTGAAGGTCTCAGGTCAGAGGGCTGGAGTCACAGCCTTCACTGGCCTACAACTTTGCAGCAGTGACTGACAGCTTTCTTCCCTCCTGATTTATCTTTCAGTTAATGACTAGCCACAGCGTCCCTGCTCTGAGCTGCCGCTGCTGCCTCCAGGGCTTCGCAGCCACGCACAGGTTGCTGTGGTGCCCGCAGAGGCAGAGGTAACATGGCTTGTTGGCCTCAGCTGAGGTTGCTGCTGTGGAAGAACCTGACTTTCAGAAGAAGACAAACCGTAAGTGTGGGTTTTCTGGGGGCTTGTCTTGTGTTTTATTCCGTGGTGTTGTTGGCTTGTGGGTTGGAGGAGGGAGAGAAAGGTGTGGTTCTCACACAGGCTGAATGAATCTGGCACCATGGCCGCCCAGGACTGTATAGTCCTGACGTGGCCTGTGGAAAAGCATGGTAGGAGAGTTGCAGCCAAGCAGACCCATTGGCTTTTTTGTGTGCTACGACCCAGGCAGGGTGAGTTCTGATCTCTAGAACCTGACACAGAATTGCCCCGATCACTCCACTGTTTGTTTTTGCTGCTGTCTAGAAGACCATTGACTGTCTTTTGGGGCCCCTGCATTTTGGGGAGTAGAGTGAAGTGAGTTGATGGCCCAGATCTTGGAGATCTTGGTGTGAGTCTGGATTTCCTCCTAATACCTTTGACTGCAGGCCTGGAGGAATGTCATAACTGACATGGGTCTTGCTTCTGTAGAGGTTTCTAAGCTGTTTACCTCCCAGATGGCCAGTAATGCCTTAAGTCATCCTGAAAAGATCATTTTTAATCCACAGATGAATGGTATTTTTCTACAAAAGAATGTGAGGCGGTAAGGTAGGCTGAACTTTCTGAAGCTCAGGTGTCAGCTCTTGGCTTATTTCCGACCGACCATCTTTCTTAGCAATCCCCTTTAGTCCTTTAGCTTAGCTGCAGCTCTTTGTAGTTCATCTCAAAACCTCTATTTTTTTTTGTCCTGCCTCTTTTTTTTTTTTTTTAAACTGGGGATTCAGCCCAGGACCTTCACACTGAGCTACAAATTCAGCCTCTTTTTAAAATTTTGATTGTGAGACAGGGTCTCACTAAAGCTGCTAAGTTGCTCAGTCTGGGTTCAAACTTGCACATGTCCCGCTTCAGCCTCTCGGAGTGCCAGGATTCCAGTCCTCTCCACCAGGCCTGCGTCTGTCCTACCTTCTTCCTGAATTCCAAACCTTCTTTACCACTCAGCTGTCTTAATTAAAGCTCAGACTGTGTGTGATCAAAGTGATCATCTTTCTGAAATTCAAAGAGCTGTAAGGAACCTTGGAGAAAGTTTAAGTCACTGATTTTCAAAATAAAATGATGTTTACGATTTCTCAAAAAGGACAAAATTGCCAAGGTACTCTTATGTTCACTAACCTCTTTATTATAATGTTACTGAATTATATTCACATGTAAAACTTGAAATGCCCTTTATACTAATAGGCTATGATGCAGCTATATGATCAATATATATTTACAAATAAATGCAAACAATCGCTAAGTAATACAATTCAAATTAAGACCATAAATGTGGTAAGACCATTGACATCATTTAGCTGAAATCCAAATTATAAATTACCTTGAGAATATATGGAAGTGGGTGGGTGTTGCTGATTCTTTTAAGTTTGGAGCCAGTGGCTGATAGCTGATTTCTCCAGCAATTTTTCTACTCAAACAACTTTCATTTGATGTTGTTTGACTTCCTTTTGATCCAGTCCCATCATTCATAAGTTAAGTCTGCATCTGCTCCTTTCTTCTTAGTCTGCTACAAGTATGTGATGCCACCATAATTACACACACAAATATATGTAAACTTGGGCTTTGCAGATGTGTGCCAAAGCTTGGTTCTAGTGCAAGAAGTTAGAAAATCCTGGTATGTTTATCAGAATTTGTTTAGGTGACCATTGAGATGGGAACACGAAGTGCTTAAAATTCTCATAGAGAACTTAAGTATAATTTATCAAAAATATATATGCCACTTCTGGTGAAGAAACACGGTTTTTGTTCAAACTCTCATTTTACAAACGGGAGTCCCAAATCCCAAGGTCACTAGTGAGAAAGTAGAGACGAGAATCTATTCTATGTGTGTAACAATAATAATACTATAATATAATGCCTAAAGTCATGCCAGTAAAATACAAGCAGACATTTAAATGAGCTTTCATGTGCTTGGCACAAATTGGATTATTTTCCAGGTTATTCCTTTTAGGTGTTATTAAGTATCATTTTCCCTTACGTTATAGCTAAGGAAAATGATGCACAGGGAGATTAAGTAATTTGTCCGAAGTCCGCAGTGCTAGCAAGGGGTGTAGATGGAGTTCAAATCCAGATAATTGACTTCAGAGGGGTTGTCTATATCATTCTGGAAGATAAACTGCTAATAGTAGTATCTTTTCTATTTTCATCTACATTCTGTAAGTTTCTGACTTCTTTTTTGTCTTAGCTCCTGCATCTTGCAGTTGGTCTGAGGCCCTTGTGTTCCCATGTCTAATCTGTTTGTCCTTATTTTCATTTTTAGCTACTGTGTGGTCCACATTCTCTGCCTCTTCTCAACGTGGAGGCAGCAGATCACTTGATGGGAAAGTATCTTTGTTCTGGTATGTCCATTAGTAAGTTGTAGAAAGAATCATAACTTAGCAATGAAAGGGACCACTTTCAGGCAATCCAATCCAAATTCTGATTGTCCAGGTGAGGAAGCTGAGGCACAAAGCCTGGAAGGGTTTTATCTCTCCAAGGTCAACCAAGAAGCAACTGAGCTGGCACCAGTGGCTAAGATCTCATTCCATCTCGTCACAGTACCTTTTTCTCTCTTCCAAAACATTTTGCAGCTGCATAGCAGAGCCTAGTGTGGGGGTGGAGAAAATACCAGGAAGAAATTTTCTGTTCTCCGACAGGAAAGGAATTGGACGCAGACAGTCCTGAAACAGGATGTGGGGTTGGGTCTTTCAGCCTGGGCCGGTCTCCACTGGTTTTGAGCTTGTTACTTCTTTCTCAGTATTGCTAATGTCTTTAAAAGATAGGCAGGTTTAATCAAAAGCAATTTGTGTGAGAGAGCTTGTTGAAGAAGGAAGTAGAGACACAACCCCCTGTGCAAAGGCCTTTTGAGCTGCTGTACTGCTGCTCGCTAGTGTGAGTTATTTCCCTTCTGATTTCTAAAAGAAACGATAGCTTATTTCAAGTCACGGATGCTTAAAGGGTCAGAGGTAAAGATGGAAAGATCTGGCCTGCCCTTAGCGCTGTTGATCATTCTGGGGCTCAGAGGGATGTCAGGGTCCACAGAAGGTCATTCATGAAAGTGGCCCAAGAGCTGCAGGCCAAGCCCTCTTCAGCAGGCTTTGCTTTATCTCCACTAAGCATTTTATGTTCCTAAGACTGAGATTCTGACTGGTAGCTACTTCCAAATCTACCAGGCTTGAGTTTCTAGATTGTATTAAAGGTCTTAGTGCCAATGTGTTACCTTGTACCATCAGTACCAGCACATTAGGTAGGAGAAGTTAGCAGCCTCTTGCTAGCTCCTCCCCATATGCATGAACATTCATTGTGTGTTTCATCACTCCTGAGCTCTTTGCATGTATACACTTGGCCTCAGAGCCCAACACAGAGCCTGGCATTCTGGACATACTTGATAGGAATTTCCTGACTGATTAGTAAAGGTGTTGCTGGTACATTAGCTTCCAAGTCTTAGGGAGGCGCTTCTGCTCCAGGGGCCTTATATGCTGCTGCCAGGAGGAATAAAACACATATATGAAAGCCTAGCTAAGCAGTCTACCTCAGAGCACCCCTTTGGGGCAGCTTTGCCCTTCTCAGAGCCCTGGTTTGCTGTGAGTCCTGAGGCATCCTTTCCTATGCCTTCATCTTCAGGTTGGTCAGTGCTAGTTTTCTGTTAGGCAAAGAATACATTGAATTGAGTTACGTAAGTTGAGAGCAAAGCTCAGTTTGGGTCCAAAGTAACAGGTACCTGTGTGGGCGGCAGTCATTAAGCTCAAACAGGGTTGGGGACAGGAAGGGGGATGGACTTCAGAGTTCTTAGGATTTTCATCTGGTTTTAGGTTGAACCAGAGGCCAAGGACTTCATGGAACAGATGGGACAAAGTGAGGATAGCATATGGCTTCTTTTCTTTAGTCTTTAGCATTGATTTTTGAGATTAGATTTGACCAATTGTGTGGCTGAGAAAATAGATACTTCTAACATTTGTGTAACTTATAGTACTACTACCTGGGAAATCTTTAATGATAAGGAATAAACTTTCAAACAAGCAAGCAAAAAATTAAATTTTCTTTCTAAGCCATTAGAGAATCTTACAGTATGAATGGAAACTGCATTCTCTCCCTACTTCTAGTTCACATTACTTCTTTCTCCTTAGTCCTGGCCCAGCAGCGTCAGTTATGACTCTAAACCCGGCTTGGGCACTGTGTGCCCAAATAGCCCAGGGATACTCATTTCCTTGTAGCTTTTGTTTTTTCTTCTATGGAATGAAGAAAGAGCAAAAAGCCATTTGTTCCATTGGTGTAGCTATTTGTTGAGAATCTATTATCTGTGCTGGGTCAACCGGAACGACATAATTCCTGCCCTTATGGAGCTTGCAGTTTAGACAGAGAAGCTGATATGAAACATAGGGGTGTGTAAACAATAATAGAATTATAAACAGTGATAAGTGTTGTGAAGGAAGCAGCCAGAAAAAGTATGGTACTAACAGGGAAGAGATGTATCACTTAGAATTTCCATCATGACTTCTCAAATCTAAATGCTTAAAATTTGAACATTACTGTTCACCAGGAAGAGATTCAGGGACTCAGCGCTGGGAGTGTTGTATTCCAAGCAGAGACTGGGGAACTTATTCTGGGTCAGGGAAGGAGGCCAGTGGTGCTGGTGGAGTGGAGGAAGATAAATTGGGGATGGTTTGGGAGTGGGCAGGACCACATCATTGAAGGCCTGGCAACTGGGGTAGGAAAGAGTAACTGAACTTTATTTAGTGTGCTAACAGAGTTCCTGAGGTGGGCAGACTCTGGCCACTTGAGCTGATCTTGTGGTTCTTGATTCTGGGGGAACTTGAATGATAAGAGCCCCAGGAAGCAATTACCACTATAATCATAACATAATACATACCATATTATGCTCTGGTTTTAAAAACATTTTTGATGTGTATATTTCCATATTCCTAAATAATTTTTGTAATTATGATTCCTGGTATATAGGCTGTATTTCATATGTACTTTCATTCCCAGTCATTCTCGATTTTCACCATAATTCAAAGAAGTATGCATTGCAATTGTGTTTCATAGGTAGATAAAGTATTGTTAATGAGTAAGAGGAGTGGCCAGACCTGTTGGGTCCATATCCACTGTGGGATAATGCCATTTACATTTTGTTTTAAAGTAAGCCGTCAGTGAAGCTGTTATTTTTATCAGTTTAGACCCTACTATAAACATTTGGTTTGCTCCCAGTTTCTGCCTACCAAAAAATTACTATAAAGATTTTACACATACAGCCTTTTCTTTTGTGTTATTTTCTTAGGCCAAAGTCTCAGGATTGGAATGCCTGGGAAATGGCCCTTGAAGGGTATGACCACGTGTCCTTCCAAAGGATGCAACCAATGTAGAAAGCCGTCACCAATGCATCAGGATTTACAGTTCGAAGGGGGCAGGCCTAGTTTTTTAAAAATACTTTTCCCTCTATCATTTATCTAATTTGATCTTTTAGATTTCACTTCAGTTTTTCCACTCCTGGTTGAAGTGTATGTGGTGTTGTGTATGGGTCTAAACTTAATTCTTTACATTGATGTCTCCTCTTCCCAATAGTTTTTGTTAAATAGAGCGATTCCTTATCTAGTTATTTGTTGGGAGGGCATTTATAAAAACTTACTTGCACAAGAGCTATTTCGAAGTTATTCCTGGGTATTTGGTAGCTGTATGCTATGTGGGTGTTGAGACAGGTCAGGATGTACTCTTTGATGAGCATCCTATTATGTGAAGGAGCTCAGTGCTCCTCACTTCTCTATTAGCCATATAGAAAATTCTTGGGTGTTTTCATCTATTTATTTTTCTCCTTTATTTATTCTTATGAAGTTTTTTTTAAAAAAAGTATCCATTATTCCTTGAAGTCAAATTTTAAATCTATAAATGAGCTTGGATAGTTGGACATCCAGTGGTCCTATTGAGAAGCATGGCTGATTGCATGTTTCCATGGGCTGTGGCTGGGTGAGGCTGTGGGATCTCCAGCTGCATGTGAGAGTAACCTGGAAAGGCACTGGCAGCTCAAGTTAGTCCAATACCTGAAGCTGCCACTCAGCTCGTCTATAAGGTAACAAACAACGTCCCCTCCCCCGCAAAAAGCATGACCTAATCCTCATTAATTTTTGTTTTCCTTTATTTTTCCTATTAAAGTCTTATGCTCTTCTTTTATAAATGAATCACATTTGGCACTAAGTTAATAATACCTAAATTTTCTGTTTGTTTATATACCTGTTCTTACTGTGAATAATATCTTTCTTTGCTCTCTGCATTATAGTAATTGAGCTATACAGGTCTATAGCAATGCTATTATTTAGAAGAATTTATCCTGGCTGTGAGTAATTTGCTCATGTCTTCTATTCATTTGCATTAGTTAAATTTGTGACTTCTCCTAGATTTAGGACCATGCTATAAACCAAAAGGTTATTTTCATCTTTTCATTTCTGACTTATTCTCTTTTTTTTTATGCCCATTGAAATCTCAAGCATCTGCAACTCCTTACTTAAAAAACAGTAACTTGGAGGGAACTCACTTGGGACCCCCTTCCAGACAGTGAGAGCTTTTATCCTTCTATCTTTTGTTTCTAAATAAACACCTGTTGTTCTACACCTTGCCTCCTTCATCCACAATTTTATTCTTTGACATCATGGAATAAGTAAAAAAACAAAAGACACCAACAAAACAAACAAAGTAGTAACATCTTATATTTATTTATTTTTTAGCACAGGCTGTATATTTTTGGCAACCACTATTCTGAAGACTCCAGCCCCAGGCTAACGCTTATTTCATGGGTTCTCTGTGTTATTTAAACTGGTCCCAGGCATGCCCCAATCTTGAAATAATATGGATAAAATTTGAGACTTTGAACATTGTAACTCTAGCCTTAGTCTAGGCAGCTAAATGCATTCAGAGTGACCAGATCATGGTATATGAACTTAGACATAACCAGCAATAAAAGTTAAGTAGATAGTACATGCAATAGTGTGTAAAATTTGGGTTCGACTCTCAAGGAGACTTGAAAATATTTTGATGCATATTGAATAACAATGATGATAACAGCCATGATGAGCTAGATTCTATACTAAGCCATTTACATGAAATGTTTAATTTTCACAGTAACTCTAAAGAAGTGGTTCTCAAGTGGGTGAAATCCCCTTTCCAACCTCGGGACATTTGGTAATATATGGAGACTTTTTTTGTTTGTTTTCACAATTGTGTGTGTGTGTGTGTGTGTGTGTGTGTGTGTGTGTGTGTGTGTGTGTTAATGTTATCTAGGATTAGATGTCAGGATGCTGCTAAACATTGCACACGTTTATAGGAGAGCAGAATTGTCTACCACAACAGAGACCTGATCCCAAATGTCAGTGGTGCCACTATTGAGACAGGCTGCTGTAGAGGTGCTTGCTCCGAGTACCTGCATGTAGTAGCTGAGGAATTAGAAGATGGAAATTGTGCAGGGATTCTTTGTCACTCCTCAGGGCATTTCAGATTGTGGTGAGAAATGCTTTGTGAAAACATGTTCTTCTTCCCAACTCAATGGTTGAGCAGGCATGGATTTTGATGGTGTACTGAAGCAAGATTTCAAAGAGTTTTCTAACAGAGTTTATAACGGTCAAGGGCCAATCTTATTTCTAAGCTACTCATGTGTGCCTATGTTTAGAAAAAATGATAACCTTAGACCTGGAGGAGAGATCTGACTTTGATAATTATTGGAGCTAGAATGGCATTCCTGAAGACATGAAATTAGGTTTCTACCAGGAATCTTTTAAGGAAAGAAATACCTAATTTCTTTTCCTGTGCTTGGAAGGTGAGTTCTATGTTCAATAACAGAAATACTGTAGAATTATGGAGTAAAAGGGCATAATTAAACTTTATCTCTTGCAGATTCTCTGATTTCAATATTGTGAGCTTTGGAAACAGTGTATCCATTCACTCATATATGTTAGTGCCTCACCTCAGCAAGGTTTTGACAGATCAGGAGCTGTTGTAACTCTGCTCATAATGAGGACAGAGTGCTTGAGCATGTTGGGGTGCTGAGCAACCAAGAGCAGGGGCCCTTCAGCCTTCTTTCCTTAGAGTCTCAGCTCTGCCTCTTACTTACCCATCTTTGTATTCTTGAGCATTTATTCTTGGAGACTTAGTTTCCTTTTGTATAAAACAGGTATTACAGTAATAGTACTCATTGGGCTGTTTGAAGATTAAATGAGCCAATTCATGGAAAGTACTTAGCTTACTGATACATAGTAAGACTCATTTGAATATTAGCTATGATTAGTATTATTATCAGTCTCCTTTTTACCTCTTTCTCTGATCTGCTTACATACACTGGTTTTAGCTGCTGAACATGATTTGTTAGATTTTCTCTGTGCTCTTTGCCGTCAGTACCATGAGAAAGATTCCTTTTTAATTCTCTCTCTCTCTCTTTTTATTAACCAACATATGGTGAGCATCCACTGCTCCACAGGGTCCTAGCTGTGGGGATGCAGAGATGTCCAGAAACATAAGTGTTGGTTCATTGGGCTACAGTGGTCTACAGGGCTGGCAAGTGCTAGGTTTTACTTAAGAAGCGTAACTAAAAAGGTATGTTCTTCAGCATAGCTCTGTGAGAAATGACGTATGCATGACGGACACAACAGCACATGCTTAGTGTATCAGTTCAGACATCACTGCAGTCTTTTTTACCAGTCTGTGGTCTATAATTTATCTGACCTTCATTATCATTCCTAAAAATAGTAACAGTAGAACCTACTTCAAATGGATTTTGTGAATTAAATATTAGAGATGAGTGTACAAAAATTCCTGAGTACATGGCAGGTCCTCAGTATTGGCTGAAACTATTATAAATCTACAGGCTATGAGCTCATCTTCTGTCTTGGAATGTGTTGAATATTTTTGGTTCATGCCACCTTCTGGGGCCATTTCTTCCTACCTGAGATACTAGTCGCTAATCTCAGCCATGCTGACTAGGTCTATCATTCATTCTTACTCAAATCTTAGACACTTCATATCTAAAGTAAAGACAATAATAGTCTCTGCCTCACAGTATTCCAAATGAAGTGAGCCATATAAAACCTGCCTGCCTCATATTGGGCTCTCAATAAATGGTGGCTGCTGTTTGTCCTAGATGTATGGATAGTAGCTTCAGAGCTTCACAGTTGATGACTGGCTTCCTCATTCTTTTCATTTAATTTTATTTTTTCAGGTTTCATTCTTTTCCAAATTCATTTACAGTCATGCCATGTGAAAAATTTTTATTCCTATCTTTGTTAATGTTTGTACGTGATTTTATTTAGCTGCAAACTTCAGGAGCAGATGATTTTGCGTTCTGTTTCTCTTGGTTAATGACATCTCTGTTTCATAAACATTGTTTTGATGACTGTATAATATGTCCCTGAGTAGATGTGCCATCATTTAATCATTTCCCTATTGCTATGCAATTAAGTTGCTTCCAGTATTTTGCAATTATAATGTTTCAATGAATGAACAACTTCATGTATATAGCCTCTTGATACTTTAGACTAGGTTTCGTAGGAGGATTTCCCAGGCATATTACTTGGTCAAAGGGGATAAACATGACTTTTGAATACGTAATACCAAACTGCTTTCCCAAAAGCTCAATTGATTTATGTTTCCATCTCCATTATCTTATAAACTTCAGCCCATTCTCTTACCCAACAAATACGTTTTAAGTCTTGTGTGGCAGGTTAGTGAGAAGAAAGAGATCCTAGGGGACAAACCCATATATAAATGGGGACCTGCTGTGCCAAGTGCTGCAAAGGTAGAGAGACCCTGGGGTCTCAGAGTGGAAACTTCCAGCTCAGTTGGCCGAGATTTATTTTTGCAGTCACAGATGTGATTTTTGTCAGGAACGAAATAGCTTTTCTCTTTAAGTATATTGAAGTATAATTGACAATTAAAATTTGTATATATTTAAGGTATGTGACACAATAATTTCATGTACATCAACTTAAAAATGAGTATGAGATTCATTACAGAGGAAAAAAAAGAGATGGAGCTGGATGTCAGCTGCAAGCTTGGAGATTTCAGTGTGTACTGAATCTTCGGGGTTGTTTACAGAAGTATTTTGCAAGATCAGCTCCGTCTTTCATCTGGGGGACCCCACTGTCAGCAGATTTCGTCCTTTCTTTCCTTCCCAGTATGATATCCACACAAACTGTTCTTTATAGTTTTATAGTTTTTTTTTTTTTCCTTCAGAGAAGTGACACATGCTTGCCGTGGAAATTTAGAAAACATAACAAAGTATTAGAAAAACTACCCACGTTCTTATCACTCCTGAACATCCACTATCATTATCTTGCTGTATTTCCTCCCAGAAAGATTTTAAAATAAGTGTAAAATACTCGGAATATAATAAAGGCCTCGAGACATTAAAAGCTAATTATTTAAAATAGCACAAACCAGCCATCAGGGGTGTAAAACAGAAACCTAAAATGCTCTAAAATATCAGCAGTTAGCATGAAGGTGAAGGTATGAGCTTGGCCTGGAGTGAAACATCAAGTGGCTGTGAAAAGCCACATTGTGAGAGAATGTTTTCTGCCATGGAAAGTGCTCCCAATGTGATGTGAAAATGAGGGTGAGAGACCAGGATAGAAACTTGTGATCTCAAGGGCTCAAGTAGGTGCTGCAGGAGGAGTGTGTGTAGGTTACCAGAAAAGCCTGGGAGAATAGTTTCTCACTCAGCCTCATATTTTATTAAAGAAATTATGCCAGGTTGATAGTGAGAAGTGAGTCTGATAAAGCCAACAGAGATGCATCTTCTCTGACCTAAGAAGGCACAGAGTTACAGAATAGTAAGTTATAGGGTGCGAACTGCAAATAATTCAGTGTTATTAAAGATCAGAGAGTTGTAAGGGAGGTTGGAGAGGTACAATTGTTAAGTGAATTTTTCTGTGTATTTCCGGGAGCCCAGTAGCATTGTTACACTGTGTTACTTTTTAAACTCACACTGCTCTGTCTTACTTCCTACCCAGTGTCAGCTGCTGCTGGAGGTGGCCTGGCCTCTGTTTATCTTCCTGATCCTCATCTCTGTTCGGCTGAGCTACCCACCCTATGAACAACACGAATGTGAGTATCTGCGGGTCTTACCTGACACTTGCCCCTGGTGAGTGAATTCCAAGCAGCAAACATGGGCTGGGTCTACCTTTGCCATCTTTAGGGAATGCCACCATTGGCTTGGAACAGAAGATCTAGGCTTTTAATTCTTTGATGAAGCATCAATTTAGACTATTTTCAGTCCCAGTGTATGGTGATAATAGTAATACTAGTGATAGCATTACACATTTTAAATGATGAAAATAAAATAACTTTACTGAGAGTTCAGAGATTGACGATTAAAAACAGCACTGTCATCTGGTCCCTGTTAGTCTTTTTCATGTGTACTATGTCTTAACCACACAGTTGAAAATCATGGAATGTGTTCAAGCTACATTTATTTAGAATATCAAGTTCTACACAAATATTAGACAGTGGACTAATATTTTTCGACTAATAGCATTAGACTAATATTTTCTTCATTTAATTCTCATAATAACCTTGCACAGTGGACTTTATAATTATTATCATTTGCTTTAATTTCTTGACAAGTAAATATGGGCTTATCTAAGTGCAGAGACTTGCCCAAGGTCCCCCGTCTAATAAGGACAGAGATAGAATTAAATTAGGTCATCTGACTCACGGTCATGTGTTTTGATGATGGCCTTTGCAGTGAGCTTGGGAAATACAGGGGTGAGTAAGGAAACAAGATTATCTTGGTTTAAATTCAGACTTCCTTGACAAGTGACTTTAGTTAGCTGCTTTAAAAAAAAAAGGTAATGATATTACCTCAAATTACAGTTGTTAGTGTTATCCTAAAACCAGCAGCTTTCTCTTATGGCTGGCCCCTGATGGATAATTAATGCAGAAGAAATGTCTACATTGAAAGGATCATCATTTATGAGGGAGCTTGAGCTAGCTTTACTGTACTAGGGACTTTTCTTGCCATTAACCAGTTCTACCTGCACCTTCACCATACTCATAGGCTTTTAGGATTTTGTTCTTCCAGGAAAGCAGTGGGATCAAGCTACTTTTTGATTGTGTATGGTTGTCTGGTCCTATCTCTCACAGCCCAGAGCAGTGGTTATTTACACACTAATTTGCTAATAGCAACCATATGTATTCAAGTTAAACATACCCACAATACCTCTGATTTTCAGATCTCATTAAAAAAAAGAATAGAATGAAACTGATACTTACACTAAGTTCATTGGTCCATGAGGTAATTATGCTTTCTCCTTTGGAAGGTTTTTAAATTAACAAATGCATATTTGATTTGATTGGATTTAAACATTAACACCAAGCTCCAAAAAAGTATAAATTTTTGGACATACTCAGCTTTCTCCTCTCCTACTCTATTCTCTTTCTGGAATGATCTTAAACAGGCAAGATAGTACAGCTTAAGTAGTACAGACTTTGGCACCAAACAAATTGTGGTATTTTGGGTGCTGGCTCTGCCCTGCACTGGGGTGGTTATCTTGGGCAAGATGAAGTGAATTCTTGCTGAATTCTGACCCAGATCCCTTGAACTTCGGACCATAGATTTTTGGAAGTACTGTAACTTTCCTGTATGCTTAGAAGGCAGGTAAGACTTCTTCCGTTCATCTGTGAACTTCTGCAGGCATATGCTCTCCTCTCACCTCCGAGGCACCTAGTTGCACAGTCAGAGTGGAAGCTGAAGTGAAGCTTGCAGAGCTATCTTATCTCAGGAAACAAAGGACTAGTGTAAAATCCTTCCTCATAAATTTTTTCCAGTTCAACCCAGAGTCATCAAGGTCTACATGACTTCCCTGAGTCCCGGCAATTGGTTAGCCGTTTGATTGTCATTTTGTGTTCCCAAAGCCTAATCCTCATACTGCTTTTGCTTGCAAATAAGATGCACCACAACACAAAAGAAGGGGTCCTTCTTCTTCCTTACCCAAGGACAGCTGGAAATAACTTCACCATCATAGCCTTGTACTGCCTTTGACCTCCATCGCCCTGTCTTCAGTGCAGTATTCCTGGAATTGAAAGAGGAGAATCCTTTGTTCCTTGGAGTATTTGGTTGGATTACATAAATCTTTGAATGAGGAGCAGCTGACTTGGGCAAGGGGCCTTGTTTGGTTTTCCTTGAACTATTAACAGGGAGATAAAAAGATTAACTGAGTAAATGTTCAACAGGCCAGAGTCCCTGCAGAGCGTAGCCACAGGGATCAGATCTTGTACCATCTTTACTTTGGATGTTGTCTCTCAGTGTATAGCGGGGAAAGCATAGTAGGGCTCCAGTACTGATGTGCAGCATAGTCTGGTTGTGTTCACGTCTGGAGATTCTGTTTTAGCACATTGTGTGAAGATACAAAGATGGGTAAGCCAAGTTTCTAATTTGGAGGAAGGTGGTAGCTAGGAGAGGGCATGATTGTTCTGGCTGGACAGCTGCTGAAGTATGAGTGTGGGCTCACCACCATGGTGCCTCAAGAATCCTAGTAGACCAACTCACTGAACTTTTACCCTGTGCTAGGCGCTCTGCAGAACTGTTTGCGCACACACACTCATGTACACTAACAATGTGTGGCTTATTAACATTTTGCAGATGAGAAAACTGAGTGTTAAGGGGTTGGTCAGTGATGTAACCCAAGTTTCTCCTTAGCAAGTTGCAGGGACTTCGTGTAAATCTCATTTGGTCTGGCAATAAGGTCTGTAGAGGTACAAGCCCTTTCCCATCTAGAGATGTCATTCTTGATGGTTGCCAACTGTTTTGAGGTCACAGATAACCTTGAGAATATGATGAAAGATGGATCCATAGCCTTTCTGTCCAAACTTGAACAGCCCTCGGGTTAAGAGACCCTGATCCAGCCCGCATTCATCTTGATCCCATTGGCAGCACCCTGGATGACTGCCATACACCACCCTTTGCCTTCAAAGCCTCTTTCCCAGCCCAGACACGTCCCATCATCTTGTTTGTGAGAAGCTGCTATGTAATGAAGGGAGAGGAGGATTAGGAGATCACCTGGTAGATGGAGCCTCATTTTTTCTGAAGTTACAAAACAAATGTGTCTTCACAGATGACATCTGAACCCGTTAACTTGTTTTAGACATGCTCTTGAAGAGCTTTTGAATTTGCAGAGGAGGCAAAACCAACGAAGAGTTGGCAAACTGAGGAGAGGGGATTGAGAAAAATCAGATTACAAAGGAGGCCTCAGATAGAAAGGAGGGTCTTGGATGGGGATGATATATATGTTCCCTTCCCAGTCGAGCCTTCTGACTCCCTGACTGTTCTGCCATTGATCTTTCCTTAGAGTGTGGAGGCATTGGCTTAGGTTGATCTCATGGCCTGTTGATATCACTGAGATGGGATGCTAGCAGTAGATAGTGCACTCACTGATAATGATTAAGAACTTGCTCCATTTCAGGTACATCCTACATATGGCCTAATTTATACCCTCAACACTTCTCCATGATTGCTGTCTGAGCCCCACTCTACATATGATGCCACAGAGGTTGAAAACTGCTCAACAGATTTATAACATAGAGTCAGATTATCACAGAGGAGCTGGTCTCCGAGATGAGAAGGACAAGAAACAGACTTAGGAGGAAGCATTGTTTGGTGGTGTCTCACAGTTGTCTCAAAGAATTAACTTTTCTCCCTATGTTTTTCTACTTCTCAATGCCAACAGGCCACTTTCCAAATAAAGCCATGCCCTCTGCAGGAACGCTTCCTTGGGTTCAGGGGATCATCTGTAATGCCAACAACCCCTGTTTCCGTTACCCGACACCTGGTGAGGCTCCCGGCGTTGTTGGAAACTTTAACAAATCCATGTAAGTAGCTGTTCAGGTTTTCTTTCCCAAATGTGTCAGTTAATATTTATCCTTCCCTTCTTGGAACGGCTTGTGTGAAAAAGTCTGCAGCATAAGGGAAGAGAGAACTTGCTGCCAGGATTTAAGGCTGCAGGATGTTACTTTGGTGCACTGGATGTTGTTCCTGTCCAGGCTGTTTGGTTGGAGACTGTTTTACAAAAATACTGGCCAAGAAGAAGAGAAGGAGACACAGTGTGGCAGCTGTGCCTGATAATGAGGCTTCCCTTTTAGCAAGGGATAGTGCGCATCAGGGATTGCCGGGCTGGGGATGGCTCCTTGGAGCTGGCCTTGGGAACTGCAAAGATGCGTGCTGGAAAGAGGCTGTCCCTCAAGGAGCTCACAGCCCAAGTTGGGAGAGTCTTTCATCTCTCAGGTCACCTCTCTCACTTGTTGGTGCCTCTGTCCGATGGCTGTGTCACCCCTGTCTGCGTTATCTGTCTGGGTGAAAGCTCCCTGAAAGCAGGGTAGGGATTTCTTTGCTTTTGTATTCCTGGCTCCAAGGTTCGATGCTGGACACAAATGGGGCCATGTTAAGCTTCTTCTGAATGAGACATGGGAGATTCTCCAGATGCACAGAATCATGCCTTGAGTGAGCACGGGATAAGGGCTGTAGGAGCTGCTTCAAGACAATTCTGAGGGTGCTCCAGTCGAGGCAGGCAGGACTCCAAGGTTCACAGACCACAGGTTTTCAAGCCCTTGTTGGACTTCTGTACAGAAATGCTAAAGTTATATTTTATAACTGTGTTCGAATATAATCCAGGACAGATTTGTTACTATTTTCATCCTTAGAAGACTTATTTTTAATTTCAAGTTTCAAAAAATGAGAGTTTCTATGGGCCTCTAGGAGTATCCTGGGATCTAGGCACTATACTTCATGGATAAATCTGTCCTGGTTTTGTGTGTGTGTGTGTGTGTGTGTGTGTGTGTGTGTGTGTGTGGTGTGGTGTATGGTAGATGTGGCTTAGAGGGTGATTTGAGTATGTACAAAGGAAGGGTGTTCTAGGCAGGGATGATGGGTGGATAATAGGGAGCATAGGTTTCCAGTAAAGCTGGGTGAAAGGGACAGAAAGAGTAGCCAGGATTGAACTATGGAGTGCTTGGAAATCAGACTAGCGTGGGGGCACTTGGCCGTCACTTTCTTAAAGTAAAAGAGACAGCTGGCTTAACAAATACATTTCTTCTTTTCCTGTACACTTTGCAGTGTGTCTCGCCTGTTCTCAGATGCTCGGAGGCTTCTTTTATACAGCCAGAAGGACACCAGCATGAAGGACATATACAAAGTTCTGAAGACGTTGAAGCAGATCAAGAATTCCAGCCCAAGTAAGCAAAATCCCTCTGTGCTGGACAGTGACCTTCCCAGGTGGCCTGGGGCTTGTTTCCTTCTGCTGTTCCCAGAGGGAAGCCTGTGAATGGCTTCTCCGGAGGGGGTTTTAGAAACAAAACTACGAGAATGGGATCATCACAGAGAGTGAGTGCGACAGCCAAGCAGGATGCCACTGGCTTGGCTCCAGGGACAGCTAGGGGGGCAGCTTGTGTTTTCTTGAGTTTTCTTGAGTTTCTTACTTGGTTTCAGTAAAGGGACCAGTTTGTAGATGGGTTGCTTCTGTGTATAGAAGAACAATTAAGGTTGCAGCACAACATAGGTAAGTGCAAGAGAAGTATTTATTTCTGAAAGGAAAATGTGATTTGAATTCTTGTTCTTGATGAGTACAACCTTTGCTTCTGATTTGGTAAGTTCTCAGGCAGTTTATTGAACTGACACTGAAGAAATGTCCAAGGGGCAGGAAGGTCCCTGACTGAGGGGGACTGGCAGTTGAAGTCACAGCACAGGTGCCCAGCAGTGACCCACCAAGGGACAGAGTGTGGTGGGAACAACCTGCGTGCAGGCAAGGATGGTGTGATCCTAGAGAGTTTGCAAGCAATAGTGAAACCTACTGGTAGTTGATCTGCTTTTTTGTTATCACCTTGTGCTGGCAATGTCAGTGCCCAAAGGTGCCACCGCTTCACACGTCAGCTGCTGCTGCTGCTTCAGGGAAGTGCCACTTACTCAGTTTTGTGTTTGAGAAGGGAATGCAGTGGGTTGGCCTTTGCAGTAAGGCCTCTCAGCTTGTGATTCACTTGGCATAGAGTCAGTGGTGTAAAATGCTAGAGCTTGGAGCTTTTCATGGGCAGACAGAACTGTACTTTCCTTAGGAAGGAAAGAAGGAAGGGGGCAATGTGGTACCTCATAACCACGGGAAGCAAAGCTGCACAGAGTTGAGGTAGAGGAGGTGTCGCTTGATAGCAGAGAGGCATGGCCATTTAAACTCTGTGAACTTTGATTTTTCTCAGCTGTTAAGTAATAGCTGACTTGTAAGGTAAAATATAAAACCCAACACCATGCCTGGCTCATGCTCAATAATTGGAAGCCAATATTCTTACAGGGTGTGATGCATTTCTGACTCTTTGGCCTTGTTCTTCTCTCTCAGCTTGTGGTCCTGTTGCAAAGGACTGGGTGATAGAGCTAAATTGTCTAGCAGAGTCAGAGTTTTTTATCTTGATAGAGTCTGTCTTAGAAACATAACTGTTTTTCTTCTTTAAGCAACTAGAGACTTGAGTCAAGGTAGAGAAGAGATGCATTTCCTGTGTTCATGGCTCTATGAGGTGGTCTTATCTGATTCTGATTGGAGAAGGTCATGTCAGTGTCATGTTGCCTCCCTACATTTACCCAGTGTATCCCCTTCTACCTGTCAGCTGGTTCTTAGATTCCTGCCATCTTTTTTTGCTTGGCTTGCAGCACAAATCCAGGCCTTAGTTTTGGAGGAAAATATAAAGAACTGCTTTGCTTTTATAGAGGACATTAATAACCTTTGCTGGCTTTAAAAAAATTTCTACAGAGTGAAAAGAAGCAGAGGGTGGGGTATGTCAGTGTTGATTTTTACTTAGGGACCCGTGTTTATTTGCAGTGATACCCACTCTCAACAGGATGGGTGCCTCTGTACTGTCTGTATCATAGTATGAAGGACCTGGGAGCTGGTCTGGTCCAGTCCAGTGCTCTGTCCATTTTCTCTACTATATATTCACGTCCACTTGGACAGTATTTCCTTTTGAGTGTTGAGAGCTCTAGTTGTCAGAATATCGGCCACAGTGCTATACCTTTTAGGGATTGAGGTGATTCCTTTTCCTTGAATATTGAAGTACAGCTCTCATGTTTTATCCTTTTCCTGGTGGCTTTTATTTTTCTAGGTCAAATGTCCACCACTCTTATTATAGAATTCTTTTCCTCCCGAATTTCTAGCTGTCTTGTGTCTCAGTGTGTTTAGGTCATTATTGAAGTTTACCAGAAATTACAAAAGTATACTAGTACAGACGGGAGAGGGACTTTTGCCTCTTTTTCTTTGAGCACTGCATTTCTGGTCATGCAATCTGAGATTGCGTTAGGCTTCTTGGCATTGGTATTTCCCTGTTGACTCATATTCCATATATAGTCAACAAAAATTGCAGATTCTTTCAAATACACAGAACTTCAAGTTACTTGTACGTCTCTCTTATGTAATGTACCTTTTAAGATCCCCATATCATCTCATCCTGCCAAACCTACTTTGGATTCTCATTTTGCCATGTTTTATATCTGCTGCTTTTTGCTATTTCCTCTCATTTGGGAATTTGATGGATAACTCTAGTTGTTCTCAGTCAAGTCTTGATAACTGGGGGACCAAGGTGGGAGGCTTGGATTAGTTCCCTGGAGATGGTCAACCACATTGGACATTGTGCCTCAGGATCTTAGAGAGCACTTAGCCTGTGTGGTCACTGGTGCTAGTGCCCTGGGCCCTGCTGTCATGGTCTAGTTGCAGGGCTTATCTTGTTCCTTCTTGAATTTTTGTCTACTTAAATCCATTGGACTACCCACAGTCGATTTGTAGATATGGATGTCTCTGCTCAAATACGTTCTTTCAGTCTCCTAGTTTCCTGGTCTGGAGTATAATTTTATTTACATTTACTGGAAGAGACCTTAGCATGTTTAGTTCATTTGCAGATAAATGGATTGATTGATTGAATTATTGAGCACCTCAAATTGGCCAACCATTGTTCTAGGTACTGGGCTACAGATGTGTAAAAAACAAGTTGGAACTTTTGTTGTGGAGAATAAGCTGTTCCTGAAAGGGAAACTCCCTTCCCCAAGTTTGCACAACCATAGGGGAGATGTTCTGGGAATGGGACACGTGCAGTATTCTTGGACAGGTCTTATCTTGTGCTTTTAAAATAATCTTCCAGCTGAGAAGACTCCAGTTTTCAGAATTCAGTTGCTTAAAAAAAAGTTCTAATTATCTGAGAAACCAACCTTAATAAGGAGCCAAAGAGGAATGCTTGCAGAGATGCTGTACCAGTTTTTCTCATTACCGAAATTTTTTGGACTTTTTATTGGTTTCGTACTAAGCCAGAGTACACTCACACAGGTTGAGTGGTGGCTAACTTAATGTATGGAATCAATGTGAGGAACATTCATTCTTTATAAATTCTTATTACAACTGCAACTCAAAGGAAATAAATAATCGGGAGATTCTCAGAAATCCTAAGGTGTAAAATGTCTCGGTCTGATTCTGGAGATGCAGACCAAGGTGAATGTTTTTCTGGATGCATTTGTGTGACACCAGACATGATTTGAGGCAGCATGTGCATGACAACCTTTAATTTTAACCCCATGAAATTGCAATTTCATGCACATCAGAATTAGAAATGCTAAATAGGAAAAAATTAGCTGAAATTTACTTAAAGAAAGCATCTTTTTATGTAGGTATAGTAAAATTTGTGAAAGTAGTATATACATGATTGAGAATTCAGAAGTGCTAGTATGGGAGTCCTGAAGCTCGTATTAAAATTCTTTCGGCAATAATTTTAGGCTCTGGTCCTCATTAGGTGTGAGCCTTGGGGCAAGTTTGATTCTTCCTGGCCTTATGTTCTTTCAAAAGTGAAAATGAAAACTGGGATGTAACTGAATATGAAGGCCCTGGGCTCAATTCCCAGTACTATAATCTTCCAAATAATAATAATAATAATAATAATAATAACAATAACAATAATAGTAATTCCTCCCCTTTCCCTCCTTCTCACTTTCTTCTTCTTTTTTAAGACAGCTCCCAACACACTGTCTGTTGTGGACATCACAAACCTGTGACTGCTCCTGCCTGGGCGCTAGAGAGGGAGAGGAGCTGTCTCTTTCCCCGGCCGTCACTCTGGCCTTGCCTGTGTTACTAAGCTACTTGCCTTACCGATCCTCACTTTGGTGAATGGTTATATCAGGTGGGGTGACCAGCAGACTGGGCCAGGCTAAGGTCTTCTAGGTGGGTGGGTGTTGTCCAGGTTCAGGACCAGGATAGAGAAGAAGTGTCTTTTTTTTTTTTGGTCTGTGTGTCTTTACTGTTTATTTCCTTTGTAGCTACTTATGGTAGTAAATAGGCTCATTGTACTAGTTTCTGTTGAAAATTTTTGCTTGGGCATCCACTTTGTCTCAGTGCCTTTTTTCTCCCAAGTCCTGGAATCTTGACTATAGACTCTCTTTCAACTCCAGGTGGTACTGTGGACACAGGTCAGGGCTTCCTACTTGGCTGGTAGTTGGGAAGAGTATATAAAGGGACTGAGGCTTCTCGCCTTTCTGGGGTAGACCATCCTCACAGCCTCCTCTAAAAAGTTCTCCAGATTCCCACTCCCGTTTTCATAGTTAGCTAGTTTCTTTTTTCCATTGCTCCATTCCTCATGGATGTTAGCCCACGCTCATGACTGCTTGTGCTGACCTGAGGACAATTCTTTGGCTCCTGTGGGACCTGTGAAAGTTTTCCATCTTTTACAGTGTGGAAAGGCCCAGCTGGTATGGAGAAGACTATGGGTTCTGTGGTGTGGCTGGATGCCAGATGGCGAATTTCCCCCATGCTTGGGACTCAGCCAAAATCTTAGCTTTAGCTCTCCAGGTATCTGGCTACATTCCAAATTATAGTCACACTGACACCTTTTAACTGCAGAACTCCAGTGGGTGGCTTTGTGATGACAGAAGATCGTTTTCTGGACCTTCAGACATTGGCTGGAAAAGTCAGTGGGATAGCTGAGGAGTGGCTTCCAAGCCAGAGCTCGGGCTATATATTGCCCATTTCTGGGGTAAATTCCATGGTCCATGCATGTGGCTTTCCTTATGAGAATTGTGCTTTTTCAAGTTGGGCAGTAGATAGCTTCTGTGGCTTTGGCTGTGGTCAAGAGTCCTCTTCAGCTTCCCCTAGGGAGGGGTAGGACACCAACTGGCCTCCTGTGGCTCTTGCCTCAGTCTCTCAGATGACTTGTGTTCAGGATGTAGGAATCAGAAGCTGAGAAGACCTTTGCCAGGAAGGAACAATGAAGAGTTTTGGGCATTTTGTCACTGGACTACAGATACATCATTGGAGGACATTATGTGCCATCAGGGCCAATGATTGAAAGGACTGAAGGAGAGATCTGGGGCAGTATTGCGTGCTGTGTCCTCTGTTGAGTCTTGAGTTTCTCTATCCCTTTAGCTAGGTTTATGAGTTACGTAGTGGCTTGACTCTTATTTTCCATATATTTATGCTACAAATCTGGTGTGTTTGGGCTTCTTCACATGACATGTAGCCAGTAACTTTGAGAGATTGGTTCTACAGGTTATGCTGGCATTTACTCCTAGAAAAGGGTCGTACTGTTTTAGTTGTCACTGTCAGATGGTTGTACTCAGAATTCATAAAGTGGACCTTTGATTCTGATTTAATCTTCAAAAGTCAAAAAAAAAATAAAAAAACTCTGAGCTCTACAGCAAAGTATGCAAGGTAGTTGGCTGTAGCAAGATTTGAGGGAAGTGATGTACATATAACATCTAATTATTATCCCCTGAGTGACATAATTTAGTATTAAGAGAATGAGTTGGCAGTCATATGGCCTGGGTTAAAACCTGGCTCTGCTGCTTACTAGTTGTGTCCCTTCAGATAATTTCATAACATCTTTGTTTTCAGTGTCCTTAAAGTGGGATGACAATAGCACATCTCTCAGGGGTGGTATAGCAAGTAAATGACCCAACACAGGTAAAGCACCTCATGTAGGGCCTGAAACACAGTAAGTGCCAGGCATTTATTTTAGTTCACTGTATTTTCATAGCCATCATGGAATGTAGGAATGCTCTTTATATGCACACGAAGGAGCTTGTGTTCAGAGAGGCTGTCACTTGCCTAAGAAAGCGCAGTTGGTAGAAAGCAGCAGTTGTAACTGACTTCCAGTGTTTTATGCTTTGCTGTTATTGTATCCTAAAGAGAGTTACCTTGGATAGTTAGAAACTTTCCTGAGGTCACAGAACATTGGGCATGGGCAGGCTGGAATGAGAAAGGAGACAGGACGGCTTCTGAGACAAGTAGCAGACTTCCTCCCCTTACTGACTTCATGGGTAATAAGTGAAGGCAGAATGTTTCCCAAGGCCCTTCTACAAAGAACACCCTCTGACTCATAGTCACTTCTCCTTTTTTTGCCTGAAGATCTTCATCCTATTAGAGCAACCACTGAAGTTGTGATTATAGCCCTTTGTTTTCTGTCCTTGCGGCATCCCCATGGGTTATTTCATTGGGACATCTGATGACATAGATGTCAACATGTCATCAAAATGGAAATCCCTTCAAATCTTTGGGTGGTTGCAATTCATGCCGTGTGAACTCATTGAAAGTTTCTATTTGGAGCCTTAGAGTTTGATATTTTGAAACCTCTGTATCTGCGATGAGAAAAGTTCCCAGACCTGTCAAAGCTACACTGGGTCCTTGAGTCTAGGCTGTTGGTTTCTATCCAGAGCAGTGGCCTGACCCTAGCTGGGCCACAAGTGGGGGAATGCAGTACTCTACTGCTGTGTTGGAATATTGCCTGAACTAAATCGAATCAAAGGTCAGCTTTAGCCAGACAAGAATAGAACACAATTACATTTAATTACAGATTGGCATGTACCCCACACATATCAGATTACCTTTAAAAAGTTTTTATTCACATCAAAAAGTGTTACATATTTCCTGCTTTTCCAGCATAAGATTTACTTACCCTTTGGGTGGCAAAGAACAACGTGGGTGGCCAGTTTGTTTCTCCCTGAAAGCTTCCCATGTTTCTGTGTCTCCATGTATCATTAAAAAGAACATCGCTGATTCAGTGAGACACAAAAGGACAGTCTTGGAATGACTCTTGGTCCAACAGACTGTAAGTTGTGCCAGGTAATGGTGCCATTTGACATTTTTAGCAGACTGTTATATTCAAGTCTTAAAATAGCTCTAGCATGATGATAATATTATCTGTACCTGATTGAGGAGGAAACTGAGGCTCTGAAGTGTTGTATCTGTTGTTTAAGGTCAAGGGGTAAAACTAAGTGGAATTCAGATCTGACTCCAAGCCCAGCTTGTTTCCAGTGCACTAACCATGCTGCCATGTTGCCTTATTCCAACACTAGGAACAACAGGGCCAGATTAGCTTTTAGTGGAACATTTTTAGAGAGTAAAGCGCTTCATTTAATCGCTCATATGGTGGAAAGAACCAAAATTTTGCAGTCAGAACTGTTTGGGCTCATGTTCTTCACTCGTTTGGTCTGTGACCTTGAACAATGTAATTAACTTATTCAAATCTGTCACTTCCTTTGAATAAAAGAATAAGAATAAGAATACCTTTCTCTTAAGCTTGTTTTAAAGATTCAGGGTATTAATACATACAATGTGTCTGAAGCGCTGTTGATAAAAATTACCTTTCCTTGTCCACAAAGAATGTCCTTTGTAAATTTTATTAATATTAGAAGTTAGAAAAATTAAGCTACTTATACATTATATGTCAATAGCTCTTCCTAGACAAGGCTGGAAGGAGTCCCTTTTCCGTCCTTAATTGCTAAATTCATCCTTCTTTCTGTTTCTTCCTTCCTGGACTTTGCAGTTCCCCTCAGGCTCATTCTGGTCCCCAGTCACAAGGTGTTTCTAGTCCGAGACCAGTTGGCCTGTGAGACCTGAGCTGCATTCAACTCTCCCTCGTCTCCAGCTCTCTCTTCCTGCCCCCAGTGCTGGATTTGACCTTTCCTGTTTCGGAGCCCTGTGTTTCTTCCTACCATTAACTTTGACCCTCTCTTTGCTCATTTCATCTTCTTTTTACCCTTTCCCATTTTTCTTTCTGTCTGGTTATTACAGAGACTCTCTGCACAAAGTTCTATTTTCTTTTTTTCTTTCTGGTGTTGGTTCCTTGTGTATTCCTGTTAGTCTTCAGGTTCAGAATTCCTCTGGGCCAAGGTCTTCTCCATAGCATTACTGTTCATTTTTGCCTGGGCTTTCTGAGGCAACCTGGCCAGTGTGAATAGGTGGGAAGTATAGGATCAAAGTTGCCACAGATTTAGTGCCTGGCCAGTACAGCCTTTCGTTTCCAAGGTGGCATCCTCTAGAAAGAATGAACATTGTGTCCACACATGCCAGAAGGGATAGAAAAGAGCAAACTTGCCTCTCAGACCTTTCTAGCAGAGCCCTCATCTTATTTATAAGGGCTCTGCTCTCTTACTCAGTCACTTCTTAAAGGCCCCACCTCTTTGTCATGGTGGTTGGGTTTCAACATACAAATATGTAAACACTCAAATCATAGGAGTTGTGTTGCTGCCTTAACAGATGAGTCTGGAGAATGACAAGTAATGTCTCTTTTTCCTCTTGATTCAATGCTGACTGGTTCTGGGGTGTAGAAATGGCTGGACCCTTCCCCACCCAAAACCCATCCATCTCCTCTGGGAAGGTGGGGCCGTGGATGGTGTCGTAATAGAGCAAGCCTTTTGTTATAGGCTTCTGCCTTTGGGGAGCAGTGAAAGGTGACTTCTTTGAATGATAGCAGAAGTGTTTTGGGCTGAGTAGCCATTTAGAAGTTTGTTGATTATTTTTACGTGTGTAGAATTCTTTAGGGAACATATGACTCGTGAAGTTCTTCTACTGTACTAAAAGAGAGTATTTTGCTGTTGAATGTTCAGATACAACTATAGTTAGGCAATTATATCCTGGTTTCTTTTGTGGGTACTCGTCCCCTACTCGTCAATGTCATAAATGACTACCAACAATTATTTCGAGCGTACTTAATTTTCAGCTTGTGTTTTCTCTTGTATTGTGTATGAGTCAATGTTAACTTAGTGTCATCATGTTTGCTTAACTTACACGTGTAGGAGGGTGGACCTTCATTTACAAAATACAGAGGCTCAGAGAGCCTAAGAAGTAAATTTCTCAAGCCTATACAGGGGAAAATCCTGGAGTTGAGATTTAAACCAGTTTAGACAAACTAAAGTCTGAGTCTTTTTGGGTGTGTCCAGTTAGCTGTCAGCAAAACTCCACTGTAGAGGAAGAAATTTCTTCCAGGTTGGCTAACCAGCATCCCGCACCTCTGGCCCACTCTTAACTTTTCTAAGTTGGTGCCTCAGCCTTTCACTCTGCTGCTCTCACCCTTACTTTCTGGCACTGAACACTAAGGTCTTACCAGAGAGTGCTCAGAAATTCTTACTTCTGGAAGAAATAGAACTCCAGTAGGAAAACAAGTCAAAATAGTTAAAAAGTACTCTAAAAAAACACCAGAGTGTGTCTGTACCCACCCTTTACAGCAGAGAACTGTGTCAGGGTCTGGTTTATAAGGCAGGATGGGCTTGGGTTGAGCGAAACCAAGAGTTAGAATTTATCGCCCTTGCCCTTCCACCTCTGCTCCCGGCCCCTGCCCTTTAACCAGGACTGGGGGTCCCCACTCCAGTCCTGCTGCCACCCCTGTATCTGGGGCAGGTGATTCACACTTGTAATGCCAGCACTCAGGGAGGCTGGGGCGAGAGGATAACAAGTTGAGCCCAGCCAGGGCATTAGCAGTTTAGCAAGGCCCTGTCTCAAAGAAAAATTTTAAAAAGGGCTGAGGATGTAGCTCACTGGAAAGACCCTGGATTGGATCTCCAGCGTCACAAAAATAAAATAAAATAATATAGAATAAAATAAAGAAAGAGAAAAAGAAAAAAGAGTATGTATGCCTTGGGTAAGGACTTTACTTCTTGTTTCACTTCTCCTTCTTTGATTTGCCTTCCCCACCTACATCAAGCGGCTGATTGCTGTGGTTTCCTTTCAAGTTGAGCACAAGGCTGTAGAGATCTGGAAACCAGAGCTGAGGCCCGGAGGGCACTGACCGACAGTAACCCCAGCAGGCCCAGGCCTGGGCTTCCCTCCTCCACCTTTCTGCTGCTGCCCTCCCTCAGTTCTCCCTCCTCCACCTTTCCCCCACTCTATCTTTCTCCCTTTCCTCCGTTCTCCTCTGCTCCCAAGCCGAAAGCCTGCCTGACTTGGCAGGGTAGGCCCACTGGAGAGCAGGGAAGGACACCGAGAGGCCCTGAGGGCGTCCCCAGGGGCAGGGCTGTTCCCTCGCCACACCCCTCTGCCTGCCTGCCTTTCTGCAGCTTGTCAGACTTCCTGCGTGAACGGATGAGAGAAAACCGGGGATTCTCCACCTAAGCTCTCCCCAGCCCACAAACATGTCACCTGTTTCGTTCTTCTAGACTCCACACTTCTTTTGTTTCTGTTTTTCCTTTTCCCTGCCTCACTGTACCTGCAGCAAATCTCCTGGGAACTTTCAGCGTGTTTCTCCATCAAAACTAAGGAGGCCAGCTCAGCAGAGCACATTTGTTTGTTCGTCTATATTGAAAAGATTGTGTTTCTTTCTTTTTTTCTCTCCTAGCCTTTTGCTGAATAGTGAGACTTTTCCTGGTGGGCAGCAAGGACTCTTGTTTAAATTAGCAGGTAATGCAGCTCCTTGATGTCCAAGTTCTGTGACTGCAGTCATAGTGAGATTCCTGGTATTTGGCCTTTACAACAACCTGGGAATATTATTAGCTCCATTTTGTATACAGGAAAACCGAGGCCCAGAAATACTAAGAAAAGGGGAAAATGACATCTGTGGCAACACAGGTAGAAAGTGGCAGAATGGGATTTGAGTTCAGTTCTTCTGATGCTACAGCCAGTGCTGATGTTGTCTGGCCCTGTACTTCCCTCAGTGACATTGAGTGCAAATAACTCAGAAATCCTCTTCCCTCCCGCATGTTTTACAGATAAGATCCTAGCACTCACCAGCTTATTTGGACAATGTTAAATGACTGAGTGACTGACCCTTCCAATAAGTGTTACCTGTCTTGCCTGGAATGGCTTGACTTTTTTCCCGGCCGTCCCCCATCTGAGTCCATCCTCTCAGTGCCCAGTAGATGTGATCATTTCTGGACAATGCCGGGCTTATGTATTGTTTCGTAATGTTCTGAGTAGACAAAGCAGCTACAGGTTTGACTTTCTTTCACTTTGTCGAGAGTATTGGCAGAAAGACTTCACTGATTCTCTCCAGTTTAGGTGCTCAACCGGGCAAATACATCTACATATAAACCTTAGGTCTTGAATTCGGCATCTTGACGTATATTGCAGTCATTTCTCTCTTCTCATCTATTGTGCACATGCTTTATGGCTAAATTAGCAGCGAAGCCAGTGAGATCAGTCATTTCTGAAAATGATAATGGTATTTGCCATTCTTAGTGGTGTATCTTGCTCATTCATTGCCAAGAATTTTTCTGAGCCTGCACGTATATTTTGTCATTCAACCCCGGCTTAGCCCAGTGAGGCAGACGCTGCTGTCATCTCCACGTTACCATCTCATGGAATCAGTGCCCCTCTGTTCTGCTCCCGTTCTGCTCTCGGCTGCTGCTCCGGTTCCTCTCTTCCCTTAGGTGACGTGACCCCAGTGGGCTCAGAGAAGGCCTCCTGTCACATGGACCTGTTCTGTTTCTCATTCTTGACCTGAACCATTTTTTCCTGAATCACTTCTGGTGAATTTTTCTCTTCACAATTGGTAATTTTCCAATCAGTTCCCAACTGATTGCATCCATTCATTAAAATTTTTTTCACTAATTTGTGTTCATTCATTCAGAAATCCAGACTTTTTGTATGTGGTGCTGGGGACTGAGTTTGGGCCTTTGCACTGAATATAGCCCCCTGGCCCATTTTTTTTAAATTTTTGATTTTGAGACAAGATCTCCCTAAGTTACTAAGTTCCCCAGGCTGGATTCAGCCTTGCAATCCTTCTCTTCAGCCTCTCAGAGTTCTGGGGTTACAAGAGTGCACCCTGAAGCCTGGCACTCTCAGCATATATTGAGTGTGCTTCTATGCCAGGCACTGCTGGCTTTGGAGTTCCAAATCCTGGCCCTCTAGGCATTTCTGCTCAGAGAAAAAAGATGCATCCAGACACAACTGTGTCTTTAACTATATGGCACTCAAGGGAAAGGCAGGATATGGCTGAGACCTAGAAGAGGAACACCTAACCTCATTTGAAGGTGGGAAAATCAGAACAAAAGGTGACTCAAGGGTCAAGTCATAAGGAAGAGGTGAACGAGAGTAGACTGTTTCTAATATCTGGCTTTCTTAATATTCACATTGTTACCATTTCCCCATCAGCAGCATAATGGAGAAGTAAAAGACCAGCAGTCTGTCTGCGTACCATATCCCTGCTTTCCCCTCTGTACTCCTCTTCTCCAATATCGCTTTGTCTGCTTGTTCTTTTTTAAAATTTTTATTCACGAATATTTGTTGAGAACCTTGTCTGTGTGTGGTACTGTGATTACAGGATGTATGTCCTGGTTTCTGCCATTCAGAGAGGTCTTAACCTCTCCTCACCAGTCACGGCTTCTAGGAAGTTTTGGCTCTCTGGCCTTTTTCCAGACCTTGACTCCTACCTGATTTCACACTGTTGAAGCATTTGGAGATAAACATGATCTAGAACAAATGCTTCCATCATCTGTCTTCTTCCATCTTTGTTCTGCCTCTTTTTACTTTCTCTAATCAATATGATTCTACATTTCTTTTTTCAGCCCAGAAAGTTTTTTTTTAAGAGGAAAATTTATGTTAAGAGGAAATGTTTATTTAGGACAGGAAAATACACTCAAAGAAATAGAGTATAGGCCTTCATGAGGTTGAAAAAGAGGTACATGACATTTTGGAGCTGGGAATATTTATGTTTTTGGTGGGATGAACACCTGTGGAATTTGGGAACCTGTAGGAGGTTCTCTTTTGATTTATAGGAAAGGGATGGCTTTCCCCACAGGTAGAAAGACAACCACTCATTTTAAAGGTGAAAGGAGGATCCATTTTAGTGGAGAAAAGCATGGACTGGTCTGTTGCTCCATCTAGTGTACTTTTATTTTTTTAGATAAGTGATCGAAGATGTTTTCCCTAATTAATTTTTGAGCTTTTTAAAATCTGTTTCTTAAGAAAGGGTTTTTTGTCCTTTGTCAACCAATTAATTTATGGTGGGTATTCTGGGTATAATAGGCTGGCTAGAAAAGAAACATAAATAAATAAGCCTATAAATGACCTTGGGTGACTTTGATTGTCTCCTCAAGTTGCAGTCTTCTTAAAAGTACAGTTTTTAAATTAGGATTTTCCTCATCTCCTTTCTATTTCTCCTATCCTCCCTCATTTCTCCCCCTGAGGCTTTGATCCCTTATATGTAGGGGATGCAGAGAGACCAAGAGTTCATCTTTGGACTATTTCAGTCCAAACATTTTTTAAAGACGGGAACTGTGTTCACATCTTTACTGTATATTACATTTTGTACATTGATATTGAGTGACAGTCATCTTTTCAGTAATAAACAAAATTATGGCCATTTATTTAGCACTTATCATGAGCCTGTTGCTTCCTGTTCATGCATCTCCAGGCCTCACATTTTTCAAGAGTAGACACTTTTTCTGTTCACTCATAAGTAATAGGTAAGAAAGCTTGGCCTTGGGAAGGTAAAGGGGCCTTCTCTCAGTCCCATGTCACTCCTAGCAGAATGTATCATCAAATTTAGGTTTTTATTGTCCCAAATCTTGGTCTTCCCTTCTTATCATTGTTGTTCAAAGTTTTAATTTTTGAAATTTTGATGCCTGACTCTTTCACCTACCCCTAGTGATATTGATTAGTGGTACTTATTAGTTGTTGTAGAGTGTGGTCTGGGCTTTGAGATCTTCTTGTTCTTGTTCTTGTTCTCCTCCTCCTCCTCCTCCTCCTCCTTTTCCTCCTTTCTCTTTCCTTCTTCTTTCCCCCTCTGCCTCCTTTTTCTTCTTCCTTTTACTCCCTCTTCCTCCCCCAAGCCTCCTCCTCGTGAACTGGGGATTGATGCCAGGGCCTTCACACTGAACTATATCCCAGCACATTTTTATTTTTGATTTTGAGGCAGGTTCTTACTAAATTTCCTAGCCTGGATTTGAACTTGTGATCTTTCTGCCTTAGCCTCTCAGACTGCTGGGATTGCAGGCCTGTCCTGCTCAGCAGGGCTAGGGATTTTTCTAAAGCTCCCAGGGGAGTACAGCAGGCAGCCAAGATGGAGAATCAGCACAGTGCCTGGTTCGCTTACCTTCCCGTGTCCATGTGAGCTGCCACTGTCAGTGACTGTGAGAGTCTGAACCAACATGTGTGGATGTCCATGTGACCAGACTGCGAGTTCTCTGTAGCCAGGGATCTCCGGCCTCCCTGCTGCTGCCCCTCCTGGCCATCCTACTGCACCATGCACGTGCACTGCCAAGGGTTGCTGACTGTTTCATCATTTTCTTGGTTCTGTGTCTCATCCAGGGGATAGGCGGGTGAGGTTTGATCACATCCAGCTGTTTTCATCCTCAGAGCCTGTTGACATAGCAGAAGAGTCTTATAAACATGCTGAGCACATTTGCTGGTCTCAAGAGAGTGGCTGGGTGACCTGGCTCCATTGAAAGTGCAGCTTTGGGTCAGCCTCCCACACTTCTGCTGCCTTACACTGGAGGGAAAAGGTTATACTAAAGTTTTTAGCACAGTGCTCTGTTGTACTGTGCCTCTCGTTAGGAGGAATTTGTGGCTCCATTTGTCAATGAGTACTAGTGCATGTGTTTATTCTATCCTCTGAAGTGTTCCCAGAGGTTTTTTTTTTTTTTCCCTCTCATTTTATAGGGAAGATGGTATAAGCACACAAAGTGGAATGACCTAGCAAGTACATAGACACAAGGCCCAGGTTTCTAATCCTGTTGTGGTAATTTTTCTGTGATTATATGATACTGGGCTTCAGTTGAAGCCACCTACCTATCAGTTGTGCTACCAGCACGGCCTCTCGTTTACCCCTACTAGAGAGGTACTGGGATGCTTCTGCCCCTGGGTAAATATTTCTAGTGACTGAGAGTCTTGTTTACTCCTGTATACAGGTTATAACCCGGGGCTGGCCCTGACATCACTGGGCTCTTGCTGAACACTAGCTGAAAGACAGTTTAGAATATTGGTCAAAAGCTTCTGGAATACTTTCCAGCCCTATGGCTGTCTCTTAGTATTTATTATCCACCTTTGGTTCAAGGAGAAGTAATTCTGTTCCTCTCTGGTTAGGTATTGGAGACACTGAGATAAAGCAGAGATTCTGTGTCCTCATGGGCACAGCCTGGTGAAGGCAATATGTTAGGTAAAGTGTTTCTTAAAAGATGGCTCCCAGGACCTGGTGTTAGAGGTACAAGTGCCTCTTATTAAAAATGTAGATTTGAAGGGTGCCCACTGTAGGTCCACTATTTTAGGATCTGTATGGATTTAATCCAAGAATCTGAGTTTTAGCATGTGCTCCCTAAGTGTATCTGGGGTATTCTGAGGGCTTGGCAGTCACAGAAGTGAGCCTCACAACAACAGAACAGCTTTGTGTGTGGTAGGGAGCCCCAGGCAGGTGGCAGTTGGCAGGAATGCCACTTCCAAGGAGGGATACTCACAGGCTTAGAAGCAGTTTTGGGGTATTATGGAGAATTTCTAGGCACTAGCTACATAGGTTTTGAGAAGAATCATTTTACTGGAAATATCGAGCTATTTTTTATTTTTTAGAATTTTGTACAATATTACTGAAGGTTGCTTAGAGCAGAACATGTCTGGATCATGCAGCCTCGATGAGAATCTAGCTGGACTTCAGGGGCCCTATTGCTACTTTATCTCCATGCACGATCCTCCTAGGATTAGCTCCTGGCCTTCTTGAACCTCACACTATAGTCAGGTTTTGAGCCCATACTTGTCCCTTGTCAGTTAAATGATTTGGGTTTGTAAAGTTTGCCCCCTAGAGGTCATTTTGTACCTCAACCCACGGGCCACAGCCTGCAGAGGACTGTCCAGTAGGCCATGTAGTTATGCCGTGCTGATTTTATTCTTATTGCAAAAGACAATCTAGGTTATTAGAAGGGTGCTTTGGAAGGACAAGATATAGCTATCAAATTAAGTAATATAAAAATTATATCATTTCAGAGTCTGAGGCTCCTCCCAAACATCTTCCTGTGGGTGCCCATGTAATACCACAAGACCTAGGGACTCCTCTAGGATTTTGGAACACAACTCTGGCTTCTTGACCAGTGATTTTTCTCTTGCAAAGCACTGGAGTGAAGCTTTTTCTAAATGTACTTAGAGGATTTTTTAAATGGGAATCTGTGAAATCTTTTAGCAACCAGATCATTTATTTAGAAGCATGGATTTTTAAATACATTTATGTATTTTCCTACAGCATCGCAGACTTAGACTTTAGAGCTCCATATCACATGTTTTGTTTCAAATTAAAATGAGTCTATGCCTGTAAAAGCACCTTGATATGCATAATGCTCTATGCCAGTGGTTCTCAGAGTCTTGTCGCCAGGCAGGCAGCCTCACTTAGAAGTACAGATTCCCCAGGGCCATCGCAGGTCCTTGCAGTCATAATCTCTGGGGCTAGGGTCTTTCTGTGTGTGTTTTAACCAGACCATCAGGTGATTTTGCTACTTGTTAAAGTTTGAGGACTGCTGCTGGCTCACGCAGGAGATCAGCCCCTGTGTCTTGTAGGAATAAGGCTTTTAATCGCTCTGATTCTTCCTATGTGAGATGACGTTGGGAGAACAGTAGTGCTGGGGTTGGTATTATAAGCCTCAGGTAGGATGGAAGAGATCACTTGAAAGGTTCAAATTTTTGTCTGGAAAGCAAGGAAAGACTGTGTGCGACAACACCCTTGTGCTGTTTGAGTCTAGGAGCACACGCTGAGTGTGGCCAACACATTATCAGAACACACAGTGTTTATGTCTCTCCTGGTAAGGCAAAGCTCCTATGGCTCATTTCTCTGCGTACAGAAGCCAGAAGCCTATGGCCATCAATCGGTTTAACACAGGACGATCAATAAATTTTTCTCCACTTGTCCCATCATGTTAGTTTTTATATAGGGGGGTGGTGAGGAGGAGGGGAGTCACTTTCTGAATGAAAATATGTCACCATTTTCCAACAGAGTTGAAGCTTCAGGATTTCCTGGTGGACAACGAAACATTCTCTGGATTCCTGCATCACAATCTCTCTCTCTCAAGGCAGACTGTGGACAACATACTGACCGCTAGTGTCCATCTCCACAAGGTAGATCTTCACAATGTCCGTCTGCACAAGGCCTCCTCTTGTAGCTGCCTCAGGGGGGCTGACGGCATGTACATTATTTGAGGGCCTAGGAAGAAAGGAATAAACTCTTATCTTTATAGTCATAGTGAAGGAAATACTTAACTTGAATTCTGCTTGATTTAATTTCATGTCTGGCTTTGGCTGGCATTGGCTGGCATTGGCAAACCCTCCAGAAAGTAGAGTGTGCAACCTGGCATTGACAGCCAGCTGTTGGGAATAAAACAGAATTCCTGTCAGGTGGCGTTTGAGATAACTTCCTCCTTTAAGACGGTTCCATTTGGGGTTAAGGTGAATGAAACTTTCTTTTTAAATTCATAGTTCTAGGAAAAGTACTGGGATTGAGGAACACTGATCTGGAGCAACTCTGTCTATATAATCAAAGATAAAATATTTTTTAAAACAAAGCTTCTTTTAAAAACAGTCAAGGATATGCATTTAAATTAAATTTACAAAATTAAATTTACAAAAATTAGATTTACAAAATCAGAAAGAAATCTTAGTGTTTATGTTTAGTTTTATCCTGAGTTTCTTAGAGAACTTTCCCTGGCATCATTATCTTCACGTTGCCCCCGTGTAAGATTGCATAGTTATCAGTTTTTCAAAGATGTTGCAGTTTATTATTTGGCAGAAAGGGGAACTGCTTCCGTACCCTATCTCGTGCCTACATAGCAGCTTGTCTTTACAGTAAGCAGAAGTAATGGCAATGTGTGTGCTTGAAAATAAGCTTTCTGTGTCACATGATCAAGAATTTTTAAAATTAGAAAAATGTGCTTACTGCCTATTCTTGTGAAACTAGGAAAATATGCCCTGTGTTTACCAATTGTGTGGTTGGGAGGTGGGCCAGAGGCAGCAGGCTTTGAAAATAGTTGCATTTAGCACAATTTCCATTGACTTCGGCCAACTTCATATCTGTCATATCCCATCAGCTTAAAATAAGGGGCATCCTGAGCATGGCGGTGGTCCTTCTGCGATAGCTAGAGTTTCTGTGTTGTTCACTAAGGGTAGGCCGATGGCCTGGCCCCGAGGACGACTCAAAGGAAAAGGCAAAACTGAAGTTCACTTGAGTGTCTGGCAGTAGGTGAAAATGTAATGGAAACCACCACAGGCCAAATGCACTACAGGGTTTCGAAAGCTGTGTGGGTTCTGAGAGACTTTTCACCCATCACCTACATTAGGTTTTCCTACAAGAGGGCAGGCTGCATTAGTTTAAACTAACTGAGGAGTTAGTGATAGTGTAATAAGGGGTGTGTATCATTCACTCATTCATTGAATGAAGATTTACGGCCTATTTGTTCCAGACTGTAGATATTGTACAAGCTAAGCATCGTAAACTTGCCTCCTCTTATAAAATATGCTGTCTACTGGGTAATAAGGACCATATGTAAGGAAACACAGTTTATTTAACCCTAGAAGTGGTAATTAAGTAGACAGAATATCATCACAGAGAGGTTCCATAGTGGCCTTGCTACAGTGAATAGTTAAGAATGACTTGGAATTGGCCTATCAATGCGATGGTAAGAGGCTTTGCTTTCTAGCACCCTGTTCTGGGGCAAGTAAAATGAAAAAATCACAAACTCTGAAAATATAATAGAAGTATAGATCTATGTACCAGTTAAATATTTGTACCTGCATGTGAAGAATATAAGGGCTTTTTTTTTTTTCACAATTCAGTTCAACCCCAGTTCAATCCAAAATATTGAGGATTTTTTTCCCTTAATGAAAGTGGTTCCAGGAGTTCAGACTCCGGATTTCTGCTCACTGAATCATGTATTCCGGTAAAGAGGAAACAAACTGGGCTCAGGATTCCCATGTGCAATGGGAGCTAGAATGTGGGAGATCCTGAGTCTACTGCAACATGCATGTTTGAAATGTGCTGTCGGGCCCTGCCTTGATTCATCCCAGATTTCACCGAAAAGGTCTGACACGCTAGACTGTTGCAGCAGCACCCTTTCTAAGATCTTCAAAGCTGTGTGAGTGGGAGGCTGTCCCAAGGACCCACTTTCCCATGTTTATAATTCTCTTTTGCTCTTCTCTCTTTGCATGAAATGTTTCTAGTTGTTTTTGCAAGGTTACCAGTTACATCTGAGTCATCTGTGCAATGGATCAAAATTGGAAGAGATTCAGCTTGGCAACCCGGAAGTTTCCAAGCTTTGCGGTCTGCCGAGGGAGAAGCTGTATGCAGCAGAGCGGGTTCTCCGCTCCAACATGGACGTTCTGAAGCCCATCGTGGTGAGTATATTTGCTTTGTGCACTGATGCTTTGGGCATGTGATGTTTCCCCTTGGAAGTGACTTTGTTTTTGTAGAAATGTAGGGACGACTAGGATATTGTGACACAATTCACCCCGGTGATGTTTTAAGTGCTTATTTATTTGTTTATTTAAACTGTTGGGCTATCTCCCAAGGAATGAGTAGAGGAGAAATGTGCAGGGAGTGGCTGAATCCAAGCCCAAGGCCCCTGTGCACATTTCAGTCAGAGTAGGCCTGCTTTTTAAAGTGTTATGTATTATAATTCTGAGTTAAGAGTTCATTTAAAAAATGTTTCAAAACTGTTGATGCATGTTTAAAAGCCCATTACAAGGGGGACTTTGGTAGGCTAACTACCACTGGCAGACAATCATGGAGTCAGATGAAACCCCACTCAATAATTACCTTTATCAGTGACAAAACTGAATTTAAAAACAAAAGAAAGAGATCTCCAAGAAAATTTGATCAGAAGTGGGCTTGGTGGTATACTGAGGAAGGCTGAGACATTTGGATTGCAAGTAAGTCCAGCTTGGGCAATTTAGCCTATCTCAGAATTAAAAAAAAAAGCCAGTAAGGAATTCATCATTCAGAAAATAAGAATATCATTCTTAACCAAAGTGTATAGGTGAGCATCAGTGTGGCTTTTCTAAGATTTCTGGTTAAGAAGTCTCCTCTGATGACATCATTTAACATTCGTTAATTTGGTTTTCTACTCACCTTAACTGTTATAATTTGTCAGTAGTTTCTCCTAAAATGAAGGAAAGTACCACAGACAGAGAATATTACCAGACTATTACAAAGACTATTATCCTCATTGTAAGAAAATAAAAATTTAATACTCTTGGACTCAGTCAAGCATGATTTCTTTATAGAGAATCAGGCCTCGGGGGGGGGGGGGGGGGGGGAGGTTCAAGAACATTTAGTTTCCAAACCTTGTGCCTAGATCATATACCCTAGAATGGGACTTTTGAAACACAGGTCAGGTAGTAGATCTTGGGTTGGATGGCAGGAAGTTCTGGTATGCAGCTGTCTCTGTGATGCTGCAGTGACTGCGTAGGCAAGGGCAGTAGTAAAGTGAATTACTAGGCAGCTTTGTGCTGGGCACCCATGTCAGTCCTATGACCAGCTTAGGCCTGATTCTTACGAGCTGTTTTTGTTTTATTCCAGAAGTAGGCATTCTATTTATTTATTTATTTTTTAACACCGAGTGCCTTGTTCATTAGTATATGATCCTATTGGTTAATGCTTCTATATTATAATTTAAAGTCAGATATTTCTTTATGGGGATGCTAAAATCTCTAAGTAATAGCCCTAAATAGTTAAGCACACCTGTGTAGACATTAGCTACCTGTAGATTTTTTTTGTGTTATGAGATATGGAGGATCGAGGTTATTATAAATAATACAAACTGTTGTGATACGAAACCATTTTTCTTGGGTTATTTTAGGCTGCTTTACTTCATTACATGACGGAAACATTTACCCTTTAAAACTTGGAAAGATGAGTGTTTTTAGAAGACAATCATCTATTCTAATGCCCTTTCATTCTGTTTGGCTTCTGTTTACTCATTAAACACCTGTTATGTGTACAAATCAATAAAATCCTTCTACTCAGTATCTGAGTTATATTCACAGTAGAGTGGCATTACTGTCCTCAGCATATGACAGTTTACTGCTCAGGTTTCAACTTGAAAGTGTCTTTCTATTTGGGAGAATTAGCAACATGGCAGAGTATGTGGAAACGCACCTTGCAACTTGTCAGCCATGTTACATCCCATCATGTGGTGTCATGGTTATACCTTGTGGATCAGCTGGTTCATGAGCAGGTCTTGACTAAGACAGCTCCAGCTGTTCCTGTACATGTCTGGAGGAAATGGGGAATCGTGGTTCTGCTCCTGCCCCCTCTGCAGCTGCTGCTTTCCATAAAGTCAGAACCTGGGGCTTTTGAATTAGATCAGAATGAATGGTCAAGACTGTTCCTTGTAAAGATGATTTTGAAGGATGCCTTTGGGATGAAATGATTTCTAAACATTTTAGAATGTTGTTTATTAAATTAAGTTGAGCCTTAATTGGAGAACTGGGATTGATATTTTGATTTCCAGTGATCAAGCTTTTTCTCCTGCCACTTGGTTGATATTTCAGTGTTTGTGATGGTAGATAGATGTGATGTGTGATAGCATTCATTGCGCGTGGGTGACTCATGGTGCCAAGAATTGCAGCAGCAGCAGCGGCTTGATGCCAGGCGCAGCATCATGGGAGAAAACTGTTTGGTCTCTAGGCATTTCAGTACCCAAAGTGGATTATCAGGAAAGAAATATTTTGAGACATTTTTCTTCATCTTATATTTTTGTGTGTGTATGTGTATAGCAAGCTGAATGGGTGTTTTCCAGGCTCTGGATAAGTGTCTGGAAGATATGGGGGAATCTTATATGCATTAGGTGCTTACTAAATAAAAATGGATTATTTAGTTAACATGAGTCATGTAAATTATGTGCTGAAAATAATTGCTGATGAGAAAGACATTTCCATCACTAGATCAGTATTAGGAATCAGTCATATTAAGCAAAATGATCCTGGAGAGTATCTTAAAACTGCCAGATGTATTGCCAGGGCTTCTCCCTCTGTAGAATCTTACTTATCTCTGTATTTCATATGAAAATGAATACTGGCTGTGAGGATGCTATTGCATCCTTCAAAGTTCTCAGGATTGAGAAATGTTTTTTTAGGCACTCTCTATTTTTGAATTAAAAACTTACTTATTCATGGAGCAATATGTGTTGAGTGCTTATTATGTGTCAGGATTGTTCTAGGAGCTGAACTCAACTGATACTCTCAAAATATAGCCTTCCAATGAGTATACACCGATTGGTGGGTATATGCAGTACCTACCCGGGATGAGTGCAGTAGGTCCAAGAGGAGACTCATACTGCTGACTGACTGCTCATTTGTGTTTGTATTGTTGAGATAATTGCCTCCAGGAGTTACTGAGGGCCATGTGGCAACAATCTCCATTATCTTACTGTTCAGTGGGGTGGATTTGGGTAGGACGGATGAACTGTCCTCAAACTCTCTAAACTTGCTCTCAGGTTCTTGCTGAAGCAGCACACAGTTTTTCCAGAAAGGAGATGGCCACCTATGCGGGGTCCATCCATCTCCCTGACTCCTGTGTCTTTCACTCTGCTTTGGATTGGAGGGAAGAAGCCACTAGTGGGTCAGCAAATGTTGGTCACAGTGATGTATTTGCTTCTGTTGTCAGGGTCCTTTCTGGTGGTCTTAGTTTGCTTCTCTTGCTGTAGCAGATTTCCACACACTTAGGTGATGAAACCCCACACTCCTATTGTCTCACAGTTCTGAAGGGAAGTCTGGATTTCAAAAGCAGACCTCTTGGGTTTGATTCTTCAGGATTGCGCGAGGCTAAAATCAAGGTATTTGCAGGGCGTTTTTTTTTTTTTTTTTTTTTTTTTACTTTCTAACTTCATGTTTACTGTCACCTATTCCCTAATTCAAAGTTTATTTTGGCTTATTTTATTAGTTTCTTAAAAGGAATATCTATCTATCTATCTATCTATCTATCTATCTATCTATCTATCTATCAATCTGTCTGTCTGTCATCTCTCTCCTATTTTTGTGCTACGGAAGATTGAACCCAGGACCTTTGCACTGAGCTATATCTCTGGCCCTTTTAAATTTTTTTTCTGAGACATATTTTCACTAAGTTGCCCAGGCTAAGCTCAAACTCATGATCACCCTACCTCAACTGCCCAGAATGCTGTAATTATGGGCTTGTGCCACCATGGTCTTGAAAATGAAGCCTTTTCTGACTCATTTAGGGTTTTAGCCAAATTTACTTTCTTGTAGTTGAAGGGCAGAGGTCTCTTTTTCCTTGCTGGCTGTCAGCCAGGGTTACATCTCTCTCCTAGAATATACCATGTTCCCACTCATCCTTTTCATATGGCTTCTGTTCAGTATGTGGGCTGAATCTCTGATTTCACCTTCTGCCACATCCTTCTGCCTCCAATTAGAGAAAGTTTTGTTCTGTAAGAGCTTGTGTGATTAGATTGCCCATCTACATGATCCAGGATGATATTATTTTTAAGACCATACCTTTAATTACATCTACAAGGCACACTTGGCACCATAGTATAAGGTACTCACAGACTCAGAGGCTAGGGCATGGACACTGGGAGGCCATTCACCTGCTACAGGTTTCTTTGACTGGAGGGTAGACTTCATTACGTGTTTGAAGTGCTTTTCCCTTAGTGACCTAGGCTTTCACTGGTCCATCTCCAGCTCTCTAATGCATGTATTCTGAGAGTGACTGTAATGCAAAATAAACATTAGTCATTAGTTTTTTTTTTTAAATGCACAAACTAAAGAGGGGTGGGAACCACAGCATCTCTGAGTAATGTATGAAACAATTTATCCGACCGACGCCCCTCCCCCCCAAAGTAAATAGTTATTGTCTGTCTGCCGCGTACCAGGTGTCAAAGTTTTGACCATGACAGTGCTCATGAAATGCATGTGGAGCTTTCGCCCTAGTGGGTGTACGAACCAGCTTTAAAGCTGAGTCTAGCTTATTTGAGGAATTCTTCACAGGTTTGGGGCCAAAGAGTGAGGTCTGTCCCCTCATCCCAGTTTTACTGTTGGCATCTCAGCTTCCTCTTCAACAGTAGTGAGAGAGCCTTGAGGTCCCCGAAAGACCAGTAGTCTCACAAGTAGGCTGTGTGCAGATGGAAAGGGTGAATGTGAAAGATGTAAACAAAGTCATTCTTATCTTGAATTGTCTTCGTTTAACTCCTTCTTGGTCCTTTAACTAGGATTTGGAACATGGGTGGTGCCTGATGGTATGTTCTGTCATGGTGTTCTGGGCTTCCTACTTGAACGTGCCGCTTGTAGTATTTGTGTGATTTCTGCAGAGGAGAACATGTACTTTCCCTTTCCTCCTGCCTGAAATGCAGAGATTTGTCAGGATGATCAGATTTTGTTTGGCTTTGTTTGATTTTACTGCCCACCTGTTTACAAAATATGCTTTCTCCCCGTAAGCAATTACAATCCTCAGCATTTGATACTTGGTGTAGTGCCATGCTGTGCAGATTTACCCTTCAGCCTCTGTGTTTACTTACTTTTTATGGAAGAAAGAGAGTACAGAACTAGGGATAAATTGACAAATTTAGTGTGTGCTGACATGACTACACCGCTCCATCTGCACAGACGTTTTTTGCCTTAATTATACTATTTTATCCTTGAGAAGTGCTGCTGAAATATAGAGAAAAAAAAAGAACTTTTGGCAAAAATCTCAATAAAGGGCTCTGCTGGACTCAGAGGAGAGGCATCAAGATTTGACCACTGCAGATCATTCTAGGGATGGGAAGCTGAGCTAAAGTGTGGTGATTTGAGTGAAATGAGTCAGGCACAGAAGAAAAAGTATGTTAAGTATCGTATGGTTTCTCTGATTTGGGAAACCCAGAATGGTGTGATAGTGGGAGTTGTGGGGGCGGGGATGGGGAGGATGTGGGAAGGTCAAAAATGGGAAGAGATTGTAAAGTTGATGTGATATATATGTCTGTGTGTGTGTTTGTGTACAAAATACTCAAGTTCATTGTAAACATGTATTTGCATATATATATTAATAAAAATGGTGGGGAAATATTTAAAAATAACATAAAAATGCTGCTAATTCTTAGGCCAAGGTTTGGTTTTTGTCCTGAATTATGCTAATTGTTGAACTGTTTTAAAAAGATTAGAACCTTCTTCTGACATGACTTGTAATTTTCTATTTTAACTTAAAACATTAAAATGTTTCTAAAATCAAATCTTTACTGTCATGAAAATTATTAGAAAGAGACAGTGATTGTTTTGTACTGGTGGTGGGTTTTGCACCTGGTATATGGCTTGTTTTTAGCTTGAACTAAAATGCGTCAATCTGAGCCTTTGATCAAAATATATTGATCCTCTGCATATGGTCAAAATAAGATTTGTATCTTTGTAAAGATATTTAAGGGAAATTTGAGATATTGCAATGATGATAAATCATTTTTTGGTCTTATTTCATGTTGGTACTCATTTCAAAGGCACTGAGTTCCATCTCTACTCTGTTTTTGTTCTTGATTTTGAGATGAATCTCTCTGAGTTGCCCAGGCTAGGCTTGAACTTGTGATCTTCTTGCTTCAGCTTTCCGGAGTGCTGGATTAAAGGCCTGCCACTGGGCCTAGCTCTGGCCCAATAATAAATTTGCAACATGTATTTGCAGGAGGGAAGCAAAATTGGAAGTTGAGTTGGAAACACCACTCAAATATGTGTACACTCAAATCTCACTTTATTTTGTGGCAGAGTCCATCGGAAATTTGGATGTGAATAGGAATTTTACAGATTGAAATGGCTTTTGATTGCATTTTAATTCATGGATGTTCTTTCCTCTAGTTCTAGTTGGCTGTGACTTCTAATGCATTAGTAATATCTTTTCCGTCCTCTGTTTAATGTAGTGCTTATCTACCAACAAATTTACTCATTCAACCAACATTTGTTGAGCCCTAACCAAGCAGCATGCATGGTGCCAGAAAGGCAGTGATGTGGAAGATACAGTTCTCTCTGAGTTTCTGTTCTTGTAGGGAGTGGGTGGGACAGACCAGAAAAGGAGCAGATGCCAAGATGTGCTGCCAGGTGCTTTTCAGGCCCTCGCAGAGCCTTACCCAGTCTTGGAGGGTTAGGAAAGTGGCATCTTTATTCAAGGACCTGAAGAATAGATATTAGCCAAGTAAGGAACAGGGAATAGAATGTTCCAGGAAAGGACATGCCCTGTGCATGGGTTCAGGTGGGAGGCAGGAGGGAAGGTAGCATTTGGAGGAGCTGCACATGACTGAGATGGTTGAGAGTGTTGAGAGTGGAGCAGATATAGCCACAGGAGGTCTGATGGAGGAGGAATGGTGAGCCGGGATGCTGTAAGGTGGGCACACGTCAGCAGAGGCAGATGTATATGAGCCATGTCAGATGCATCGGCCCTCATCCGTAGAGCATCCTTAGGGACATAGCAAAGTGGATACAAAGCATAAACTTTTTCTTGCCATCTGAGTGGCTTTTAAAGCAGGACTTTGGCTAGTCCTTTTCTCATGCTGCTGATGTGCTTCTTTCTCCCTTTTAGTTTTTCCTCTGAAGACCTTGGGCATGTAGTTGTGATGTGTCAGGAACAGTGCTAGACAATGAGTGGAACTGAAATGTCAGCTCAAAAGCCAAAGCCAAAGTGGTTTTGTTAGTTATGGCCTCACATGATTTTTTTTTCAGCCCTTCTGCACTTATTAAGCTAGTATAGAAAGGATATAATGAAGTTACCTATTTAGACCCAGGAAAGTTAAATCACAATGGCCTTTGTCATTCTGGGCATCCTTTTGCCCATGGAAATGTTGCTTTGGTGTGGTTAATGCATCTTGCAGAAGTGGATGTGAGGTTTTAGTCAGCAATACACATTTGTGCATTCTTCCTCTGATGATATTATGATATTTAACTATGGCTTAAATATACTGAAGAATACTGAATTCTTATTGGATTAAGACAGAAAGTAGAGTCTCAAGCTGAAGGTTTTCTCTTTCATGTTTTTCTTATTTCTTTTCTCCATGTGAGAAAATTATTTGCCTCCTGTATACAGCGAGGACATATAAAAATTTATAGCCAAGACAAGAGGTTGAGTTAGGAGAAATAGAATAGGCATTCCAAGGTATAAGTTATTGACCAGAATTATTGGCGGTATAGTGTATAGCCTGGGCTGGCCTCCAACTCCTGACAGTCTTTCTGCTCCAGCCTCCCAAGTGGAGGGATTAGAGGCATGTGCTACTCTGTCTGGCTTGGGTTTGGGGTTTTATATTTTATTTAAGAAAGTCTTCCCTACTCCAGGTTTGTATTTTCTAATATTATACTTGGCAATAATTTCTCCCATGTGCTTAAGAATTTAGTTTTTACTTTTAGCTCTCTAATCCACCAAGAATTCATTTTTGAATAATGATTCAATATGGAAATTATGTCATTTTTTCTTATATTCAAAGGAATAGTGAGTTGTCCTGGCATAGTTATTGAATACCTTTTTCTTTTCCCATTATTTTGTAATATTTATATTGCTGGTATGTATCTGTTTCTTGTGAATTTTATATTCCAAGCACAGAAAAATAACATGAAGTCTTGAGCAAAATATGTATAATCCAATATCGAAACTTATTATTGAGTTTGAACTGTGTGTGGTCTTTTTAACCCTACGATGTCAGTCTATACCCATACATGTAGCTATATCTCCTTTAAACATGGAAATTTGTTTGAATTGCTTGCAGGTTGCTAACACTGTTAAATAATATTGAACATTTATTCTTAAATAAATGGCTAGTGTAAAAGGATCCTCATAGTAGTTTTGATTGCTCTACCTTGTTACTTATCATAGGCCCAATCTGTGCTATATTAGAGATAAAAACTCAAATCAGTCAAACAAGCCAACAGACCAAAGCACCAACCGTTGACAACAAAGTTGTATAAGACATAGTTTACGTAAAGGTCCACTCACCTTGGCCAATTTAATGAGGTTCTTGTGTGAGCATCCACGGGCAGTTTCACTCGTCGGTCAGGCAGTCATGTAGTAGCCACAGCTTCTTGGATGGAATTTTGCTGAATTGTGGAACTTTTTAAAATAATGAGAGATGCTTACCTGCAAGTTAAGGCATTTCTATAGAAAAACCTGAAGGAAAAAAAAATCAACTTTGAAAATGTGAATTTATTCAGGTGGAGAAAATACATTCTAAATTGATCACTGATTTGTGCCTTTCAGCAGACAGGTGATGGGTAATGGTGACAGTGAGCCAGTGAGGGGTTTAAGATTTGTAGAAACATCTTTTGCACCAAGCGGCCTATGTACCTAAATGATGGGGCACGCCTGGCTCGCGGGTGGTTGGTATCATCTAGGAGTCTGTGCAGGGCCAGGCAGGTCCATCAGAGTCTCTTCACTGCTTCCCAGTGGGAAGTGGATGATAATATGTGGACCAGACAAATGCCCAAATCCCGCATTTATGCAAGCAGCACAGTAGAAGAGGGACTTTGTGAATGAGGTACAATGCTGAGTGCCAGGGCACATGTAAATTCACATTACATAAAGGTGGTGTGTGTGTGTGTGTGTGTATGTGTGTGTGTGTGTGTGTGTCACATGCACAGAAATGGCCTAAGGTATTATGTGGTCAAAATTTTTAATTTTGAATGTCAACTTTGGGTCAGGATATATGTAACATATATATCACACACAAAAGATATGTGGATGAAATTTGAATTACTTTATGCACTTAGCATTATCTTTTGTTGTATGTTTGGCAAATACTGAGAAGAGAGTTATTGGGGATAGAAAAGTACTTTATCCTGAGTCTGCAGGAATTAGGATGAGGATATCTTAGCGTTGCAATTTGAAGTATTTATAATTTTTTTGAGACAGGGTCTTACTCTGTAGTCTAGTTCAGTCCTTCACTCACTGCTAGCCTTGAAGACAGTCCCCCTGCCTCAGCCTCCCAAGTGCTGGAATTACAGGTGTGTACCACTACCTTCAACTTACGTAGTGCTGGGAATTGAATCAGGGCCTTGTGTTCACTAGGCAAGCCCTCTAACCACAGAGCTATGATCCCAGCCCCAGTATTTTTCATTTTTGAAAAAGTGTTGGAATGTAGTTACTGTGCTGCAAGATAACTGTAGCTTGCAGCCAGTAGAGGGAGGACATCTTAACAGGGAATAGAGGGAAGACATCTTAACAGGAAATAGTTCAACAGCTAAGCAAGAAGCAGAGGAAGGGTATTTGTTCTTTTAAAAACTAGAAGACTCTAGAAAGGAGAAATTCAGTTTGGGCAGCAAACATTGGAGAAGGAAGGAGAAAGGCAGTGGATGAAATTGTATATAATTGTGAGGACACACTATGTGCCTGGCACTTTGTACATGCCCTCTGATTCAGTGTTCATGAAAACCCTACGTATGCACTGCATTGTGGGTGCTGATGCTAACTGAGCATCTGGAGGTGTAAAGAATTAGAGTCCTTTGCTCAGGGTTCTGTAGCCAGCCTGCATCTCCATAACCAGAGAATAGAGGGGAATGGTAAGAAAAAATGGTGAGACTCTTACTTCATTCAGACTTAAGAAATAAATTACTTCCATATTTAAGTTTTGACATGATGTGAATTTTTTTGTATTGTTTTATCCTGTTTTGTTTTGGTTTTTGCTGAATCATCCCGAACATGAAGACACTTTACCTCCTGTAGCTTTCAATTAAGACCCATGGTGTGTGCAACTTCCCTTGCTCCCAGTTTTCAGTAGGTGCAACTTCTAGCATGATAATCACCAGTTAAATGATCTGAAGAGAGAAGTGAAAATAAAACACTTCATAGTTCTGATTCATAAATGACTGTCTCTGAAAGAAACAGTTATTGACATGAACTGTGAGTTGTATCCTAGAGACCCCTGAGTGTAGCACTTGTGGGAAACTGTAGTTCCCTCTGCAGGCTGGTAGTGTGGGAATACTGGGATGCCCAGGGGTGAGCTGGAAGAGCCCGGGAATCACACTGGGCAAGTTCTTTCATAGAAACTCCATGCAGGTCTTCTCAGAAATCTGCATTCAAGATTAGGTTTGGAGAGGAGGGTGATTATGATGAAAGTAACCTAATCCTCCACATTTAGAATTCTTTTTGAAAGCACACACCTTAGGTTGTCACTTCTCTATTCATTGTGATGAATACCATAATAGTCCAGTCTTCCAGTCTTCTCTAGAAGGTTTCTGGTATATTGAATTAAACAAGGCCCACAGAAAAACCTAGGAAAGATGTGTTTTCCTGGAGAACCTCCCTCCCCCAACTAATAAGAATGATAAAATTGACCACACATGTGGACCCTGGAAAATTCAGAACTAAATTAGAGGCTCCTTCAGCCCGGCAATTCTGGCCTCAAGGCCTATGTATTATCATTCTTTAGTCAAAATGTTCTAATTTCTCTTGGCTCTGATTAAATATTTTCTTATATTTACTGTGCAATTATATAGCATATAGTAGTGCCTGAAGGTATAATTTAACAAATATAAAAATGTGATTAAAACTATACATAAAGATAAGTGTTCTGTATTAAAACACTGTTAGAGTGCTGGCTTGAATAGAGGATGAGGAGGGAATTCCTTCTTTCTCTGGCTTTGGCTGCTTTGAATATTATATTTTCTTCTTTTGTGAACCATCATAAACTTATTTCTCAAGGTCATCTCCACAGTGTGTATCTTGTAAAATTATAGACAGAGTGGAGAGTTTGGGATCAGAGTTGTGTTGGCCCTGCACCTTATGAGATACACGACATGATTGAAGAATAGGGTGAATATTTAAATTTAAAAATTTATTACAGGAAATGACATATTGCTGTGAATCCCTCTCAAAATACTCCCTTTCACTTTGAACGGACTCACTTCATTGTTCTTGCCACTTTCTGTGGAAGTCCTTTTTCATGCCTTTAGGTGTGTTGTGGTGGCTGCCTTGATATACCTTCCATGGTCATTTTGACTCTGAGGAAAGGCCAGAAGTCCATGATGCCAGAGCTAGTGAGTAAGGTGGATGAAGACACGCCACCATGTTTTTACAAGCCTGGCTTTCTGTTGAGTGGCACTCAGTGGACACATTCCCTGCACTTTTGATCATACCTTGTAAAAGCACTCGCAAAAGAGGACTTCCAGAACAGTTCACTTGCTCAGTGAGGAGAGGTATTTTGAGGGGGATTGATGGGAACGTGTCTTTTGTTACATTGAACTTTTTGTAACTTAAACATTCGTTGTGTATTTTGATCATACCTCATATTTTTATCTGTTGCATATTAACTAGCTGTAAATATCTGTTCTTACACTTCACCATTCAGCCAAGAATTAAAATTTCTTATTTGAAGAAAAATGTGCAGATGCATAGAATATTTATTTTGATTAGAAATAAGTTAAGTTTTTTTAAGTCGTGTTTTTTAAAAATTTCAGGTTGGAGATAGTTTAACTTCTTTGTGATAGAGACTTCAGGCTTTCCTTTGAGCTCAGAAACAAAGTGTTTTGTGTCATTCCAGACAGGACTAAACTCTACATCTCTCCTCCCGACCAAGCAACTGTCTGAGGCCACAAGAGCTTTGCTGGACAGTCTCGGGAGCCTGGCCCAAGAGGTAAGTGGCCTCTCCAGCTCAGTGAGCTGACCATCGCGGTCACTTTTTTTAGTTCTGACTTTGTCTAAGAGAGTCTTTGAAATCTGAGTATAATGTGAGATGAAATGTCAATTTTAGAAGAATACATGGTTAATAGATCTTTTTTATTAATCACAAAAATGAGACTCGTTTATTTCCCAAGCAAATTATTGACCGAAATCACCATATTTGCTAGACCAAGCATGTCCACCCTGTGGCTTGCCTTTTTTTTTGTTATTGCTATTGTCCCTCTTTTTTTGAGTGAAGAGATGTTATCTTGCAATGTATATAAAATATATAAGTAATGTATGTGAATAGCAGAACTTTCTTTTTAATGTATCGTAACAACAATAACAATAACAAAGAAGGCAAAAATAGGGCAGGCTGTAGGTTAGACATCTTGTCTAGACTAGACAGAAATTACTCCAGGGATTCAATCTGTCCCTAAGAAATCACAAATTTACAAAAAGGAGAATTTTTCCTCTGACTCCCTCCTTACCGCAAGTGCTACTTTTGTCTGCCAAGCAACTTTGCCATGTTTCTTTAACAGCAAAGCCATTCCGGTTTGTCATCTTGTTGTTATTGTTGTTGTTTTTGAGGCAGTCTCAGTCTATAGTCCAGACCCATCCTAAACACTATGTAACCGAGGTTGGCCCCAGACTCATAGCAGTTCTCTTGCCTCGGCCTCCTGAGTCCTGGGATTATGGGCATGTGCCACTACACCTGGCTTATATGGTCCTAAGGAATCGAACCCAGGGCCTTAAGCTTGCGAGGCCAGTCTTTTAATTGCTGAGTTACTCATCTAGTCCCTGGATAATCTGTGGGGGAGATTTCTCAGACTTATTCAGTCTTATTTTCCGCTGCTCCTTGAGCTAGTGTTTTATGCTTTTGTGTCATTGTTTTTTAAATTGCAAAATTTAGTTTGAGTTTTCTGACAATAAAAGTACTGTACATTCATCACGGAAAGTGAAGAACATTTGGAAAATGCAGAAAACTCCAAGATTAAATATTGTCAGTATTTTGTGTATTTCTTTCTGTTAGGGTCTTTGCTTCTCTTTTAATTCTGCTCATGTATCTCTGGCAGAAGCAGCCTGACTTTTGGATCCCCTTTCGGGATCTGCCCTCATCCAGCCTGTCATCAGTGCTCTGGTTATGTAGGCTGGTGACCTTTGGCTAGATAGAGAGCTGGGCCAGCTGGGGTTCTTCCATGAGAGGGAAAGAGAAGGAAACTGCCCTTCCAGGCCACAGCTATTTCTCCAGGACCCTGTTAGATGGCACTAATGTGCCCTGTGATTCTCTGGCAGATTCCCTCCCAGACCGCCTCCCCCTTGTTTTATTCCTGCCTTAGAGAAAGTGAAGGAAGGGTGGTAACAGGGAAGGCTGCCTTAAAGCTCAGGGTTTAGTTACAGCTGTTTTCTCTTCCATCACTGGCTCTACTTTTTTGCCTGTGACAAAAAAAAAAAAAAATAATTCAAAGCATGTGATATTTCCATCACTGGTGAAGTGAAAACTCTTCACCTGAGAAATATGCGTATTTTTTCATGACAGCTTGTGCATGTGCCCTCCTTGCCCCTGGTCCAGGACAAGCAAGGACAGCCTGCTTCTCCAGTACAATACTTTCACACCACTTTGATCACAACTTATTCATTATCTGGCTTGCTATTTCTGTGAGACAAATACACGTAACGTGCTTGACAGGCATGATGTGAGTTAATTGGCCATGCGGGATTTGAACCATGGACTGTAGAATTCCAAAGCCCATGTTCTTGTTTGTTCCTTTCTGTTCTAAGTTTGTCACAAACCTCCTCATGAGTAGACGAGAAAGAGGACCTCTCACAGTAGATAACATGTGTCAGCAGACCTCACAACTGGGTGGAAATGGGGACTCTGAGTGAGATGCATCTGAGCAGATGTGAGTTTTTACATCTGAAAGGTGGGGAAGCTGAGATAGAAAAGGCTGAAAAAGCAGGAGGAAGCCTTCATGTGGCGCCAACCAGGTGCCCAAGTCTTGTTTGATGGTGGGGACCAGCACTGCTCCCAGTAACTTCTCTGTCCTCATGAGGCTTGCATGGGGTGGGAGACCCAAACAGGTCAGTGTATAAGGTGACAGCCAGGATGTGTACAGTGGAGAAAAATAAGGTAAGGTGCATAAAGAGTGAGTAGGGGCCATTTAAAAGGGAGTAGCTAGGGAAATTCTCTGTTGATAGGGTGAGGAGTGAACCCAAAGAAAAGGCTAGCCTATCTGTGGAAAGGGAAGGGCAGGAAGAATGGCAGATGCAAAGTTATTGACTAGAAGGCACGTTTAAGGACATGTTTAAAGAGCATGAAAGAGGCAGTGGGTCCAGAGGAAAGGAGCGAGCTATAAGGTGAGTGGAGAGGAGGTGACAGAAGATGGAGGCGAGTGTCCTATCGGCCTGGGAAGGTTCTGGATTTTTGCCAGGTGAGATGGGAAGACAAGACATCTTGGATTAGAGGGTTTGTGATAGGACCTCCATAGAGTGTTTATTATTCTCTGGCTTCTGGTCTCTGAAGAGACTTGGGTGGGCACGCAGGAGGATTACAATGGATCAAGAAAACAGTGGATAAGCGGCCTAATGAGTAGTGCATACAAGGACCATGGAGCTGGAGAAAGTGTGGCTATCCTCCCTGTCAGTCTGGCACTCACAGAGGAAATGTGGAATGTGAGCTGAGGTGTAGGAGAATGAGCAGGAGTTCACATCTGAGGCAGGGCTGGAAAGAGCTAACAGGAATAAGTCAGTAGCTGATAATGCCTCTATATAAAGCTGTGCTGCCTTTATGTGGGAAGAAATTGGTTCTTCAGCTTGGGAGGTGGTGGTGAGGCAGCCTGCGGAAAGGGCTTTGTCTCATTGTCACTTAAGAATCTGTAGAATTGTTCCATTAACCAGGGATGGAGTGGTGGTTTGGCTGCCTCTCCCTTCTGCTTTGACATACCCCATAATGCAGGTTATGTGATCACAAAGCAAGGGAAAGCACTGCACTTACTTGAGGCCTTGTAGGGTGTGTTGGATGCTTCTTCTCTGGAGAGGACTTTCCTCTCTGACCCACACTGGGGAGCCATTATCTAGAGGCAGAAGGCAGAGACTAGGACCCACAGTGTCCACTACCATTACTCGCAGGAGCCAGCAGGTCAGGGTAGGAAGAAGCCTGAGCTTGTAGAGCTCTTGAGGGCTGGGCAGGATTTCACAGCCTCTCTCCTCTGCTCTCCATGGCCTCGTCTTCCCAGGTAGAAAGAATATGCCATGATGTTTAAAAGAGTGAGGGGTTTATTAAGGGTTTATTGTGAAATATGTGAAAGTACAAAGTACCCTATAATATTTAATGAGAGCAGTTGCGCTAAGAACCACCCCCCCCCCCCCACACACACACACAAGGTACCAGAGTACATGGAATATGTTAGTACGTGCAGCAAGGTCCTGCCTATTTTATTGATGCTTATGACTCTAAGTCCCAGTCACAGTCCCTGACTGCCTGAGCTTCGACTCATCTTCTTCGGGACTGTTCTGGGAGAACAATCTCACATTATCGTGGGATTTATTTTCCACTATGCTCTGTTTTAGCTTCATTGTCTTCATGAGAAGATGGGTTTCAGAGATGTTCGTGACTTTCCTAAGGGTGCAGACCTATGAGGGTCACCTTTTAGATTCAAACTCAGATCTCCCAGCTTATACGTTTCCATTGCATGGTGCGTCAATAAGGCCAGGATAGGTGATGTCATACACACACCCTTTTTTACCCAACAGGGCAAGGATTCTTTAATTTCCTCACTGAAGTCTGAGGTGTCTTAGAAGAAATGTGTCAATAATAATTGTTCCAAATGATTCATCCATGGTCAAAGATAGCCACTTAGGAAAAGAATTCTCTCCTATAAGGCAGAATCACAGAGAAAAAAGTTTACCCCAAGAGCTTCTGCGAACTTGTAGGCAGTGCTTCTCAAACTTTGATGAGCACAGGAATTACTTGGTCATTTGGTGAGAAAGCAGATGTGAATTCTGTAAGTATGCAGAGGGGTATTGAAATCTTCTTTCCAAGCAGTGTCTCAAATAATTTCAAGGCTAACAGTCACAGGACCACAGATAAGCTAGGAAACCTCTGACAATCCTATCACAAGGCTTTGAGTTGAAGTCAGACACAATATGTTCTGGACATGGCTTTTGAGAGATCAAGAAAATAAAGTGCTTCTTTCTTCCCTCTGTCACAATCCTTCCTCTGGCCCCTTTCCCTTCTCCTTTCCTCTCCTTTTTCTTTCCATGTGTGACAACAGCTGTTCAGCATGAGAAGCTGGAGTGACATGAGGCAGGAGGTAATGTTTCTCACCAATGTGAACAGTTCCAGTTCCTCCACCCAGATATACCAGGCTGTGTCTCGCATCGTCTGTGGCCATCCCGAGGGAGGGGGACTGAAGATCAAGTCTCTCAACTGGTATGAGGACAACAACTACAAAGCCCTCTTTGGAGGCAATGGCACTGAGGAAGACACTGACACCTTCTATGACAACTCTACAAGTGAGTGTCTGCACAGCCCAGAACCTTATCCCCTCCCTGCCTTTTTCCTGGGCTGGCCTGAGTCACCTCCTGCATCCTGCTTATCTTCATCCCCTGTAGCAGCTTTAGACATTGTCTCTTAGCCCAGGAGAGTGGGATCCTGGAGGACAGGATATTTTCTTAATCAACTAATTGTCCCATGTCTTTGAATGGGGCCTGGCACACAATGGTGCTTATAAATATGAAAGAATTATTGAAAGCCAGTCTTCCCATTTTCCTGGGGGTAAGAAGGTGGCTCGCAGGGTAATTACTGAGGGAATGTTGGCAGAAAGATACCCATTGTGATCTCACTTACATGTGGAGTCTGAAAAAATGAGTGCATACCTACCTGGCAGGGAAGACGCCATGCTTACAAAGGTGGTTTTCTCAGGGCAAGGCCTATCTCTTGTGCTCCAGGCATGCTGATCCTTGCTATTTCCCCAGATGTGGGAAACCCTACTGCATAATTTGCAGTTGTGGGTGACATCGTTGTTCACACTTCCACTTGGGAAAAAAGAATTGAGCTCATAAAGGCAGAGTAGAAAGGAGGTCACCTGAAGTTGGGGGTAGAGGAGAGGAAGGTGGTCAAAAAGAATGAAGGCTCTGTTGTGCAAGATGAACACATTTGGAGATGTAAGGTACAGTGTAGTGACTGGGAGTAAGGACACTGTTTTGTGTACTTAAAATTTGCTAAGAGAGTTGATCTTAGATATTCTCACCACTCACATGAAATGCTAGATGTGTTCATTGGTTTGTACTAATCATTTCACAGTATACATCAAAGCATCAGGTTGCATATTTTAAAAATATATATCATTTTTATTTGTCCCTCATGCATCAGTAGGGCTGAAAAAATATTTTAGGATTGATGAGATACTGGTCCTTTAAAATTATTAATATGACTGTTGAGGTAATTTTATGACTGTTGAGGTAATTTTAAAAAATAAGAACCTAAAAATCAATACTAGTTGTAACAGTTATAATAACAACTATAACAAAATGTAACATGTAGGTAAAATGTCCTATGCACGGTGAATTCTATCCAGGTTATCTCATTTCACCCTCAGAATAATCTTTCAAGGAAGCTTCCATAACCTCATATTTCACAGGATCAAAGAGGTTAAAGGGACTTGGTCAAAGCCATATCATAGCAGAATCCTCAAGACTTGGGATTCAAGCCAAATCCTCCCGGCTCTAGGCTTTTCTTCAATAATGCCTCTTAGTGGTGCCATGCGTGCATCGGCACCCTCGGATGTCTAATCTGTTTGTTTTGTGTACTTAGCCACAGGGCAGTGATAAAGAACTGTGTAACTCCATACCTGCTCGCCACGCTTGCACAGTTTTGTTGGGGACATGTGTGCCACGCCTGGTGGCAGCAGGGATCTGGTGTTACACGTTTAGATAATGGCATCCTTTTTCTTCAAATCCTTTCTGCGGCTGAGCCTTTTTCCTTTTTCAGCCACAGGTGTGTCTTGCAGCCATTGAGCGAGGCAGCTTTTCGTGCATTACTGCAACACAAGAACCTTGTATTCTTCCTAGGGTAAAACAATGCCATTTGCAAGTTGCTGTACAGTCCTGAAGAGGATGGCATTAGAGGAAGCCTTACCAAATGCCATCTCTTCCTCTCCCTTGGGCATGCAGGCCAACCCAAGGAAGCCTTCATTTACAAAACAGATATAACTGTGAGCAAATCCTCTGTATTAAAAAAAAAAAAGGCACAGCTCAGTAATAGAGCAGACACTTAGCATGCGAAAAGCCCTGGGCTTGATCCTCAGCACAACCAATGCCCAATTTAGTATCTTCTACCATGAACAGATTATTTGATATCTAAAAAAAAGCAAAAACAAAGCATACCAAAATAAAAACAAAAATTACCCTGTTAAACTTGGGATGGATTTTTTTAAAAAACAGGAATAATCAAACCTATTTGACTATTATAACTGGTTATTACAATTTTGGATTTTCATTAGATGTAATAAATAATATTCCAATTTTGAGTTATTATTAGACCTGATTACGTGGAATATACATGTGATCAGGTCTGTTACTTAAAGTGAAAATTTTGGCTTTTGCTTGAAAATTAAAGTCTGGGTTCAGCCTCTCTGATTACCCCTCAATCATCCTGTTTATTTTCCGTGAAAAGAAAGCGGCCAGAGAGCACAGAGATCTGTAGCTGGTCTGAGTAGGAATCTAGAATTAGGAGGGCTTATGTATAGTGAAAATGCTTTTCTGGGTTGGTAAAAGCATACCATGTATTTGTAGTAAAAATATTATAATTCAGAATTGAATTGAGTTATTAGAAGCTCTATTTATCAAGCATAATTCTATAGGCTTTTAGAAAGCTCAAATTCTTCTCCATATCTCTGCCAAAGTATACTGTGAATTTTATTACTATAGAGGAGCCACCTGCGGTTCAGATAAAGTCGTTTGCTGTGTGACTGTGCCCTGGTGCAGTGACGGTTTCCACTCAGGACTGTCTTGCTCCCCTAACCCTGTTAAGTTCCTGCCAGTGGATGGCCATGCATAAAAATGAGTGCCTGTCTTCTGTCTTTGTAGCTCCTTATTGCAATGATTTGATGAAGAATTTGGAGTCTAGTCCTCTTTCTCGAATTATTTGGAAAGCTCTGAAGCCCCTGCTTGTTGGGAAGATCCTGTATACACCAGACACACCAGCTACAAGACAGGTGATGGCCGAGGTAAGCTGTCCAGGCCCAAGATTCCCTTCCCAGAAGGGTTCCAGTATTAGGGGCAAAAAAATAAAAGCAGCTTCAGGTGGAGTGTGCTAAGTATACTCATGGTCCTTCTGGGGTTCTTAAAGAGTGAAAACCTCAAGTCTGGTCCAGACCAGAGCTGACAGTAGGGGGCCAACTCTGAGTGTCTAAATCATAGCAATAGGCAGGAATTTCTTGGGGATGAGAAAGGACTGGCTGGGGCTGCCAGGATGGGATGTGCTTTCAGGGAACATCAGATCGCTTATTGTGTCTGCCTCTCCTCTTCTCTTGTGTCCCCTTCCTGTCATCTGACTATAGGTAAACAAGACCTTCCAGGAACTGGCAGTGTTTCACGATCTGGAAGGCATGTGGGAAGAGCTCAGCCCCAAGCTCTGGGCCTTCATGGAGAATAGTCAAGAAATGGATCTTGTCCGGGTGAGTGCTCCTTTGGCTACTGTGTGCCTGCTTCATCCTGAAATGAGTTTTAGTGACATTCCCAGACGTGATGGAGGTGAGAATTCTTTAAGTTTACCCAGTTGAGATGTGTGAACTCAGCTCAAGCCAACAGGGCTGCCACCTGCAGCAGAGACCATTGTGCAGGGAGATCCCTGTGCACTTTGGTGTTAGTGCTTTCATGGCCAGATACCAATTTTCTAAAACACTTAGCAAGGGTTGCTATGTGGAGGGTTAGTTTGGTGACTGCAGAACTCTGACTGCATTTACTTCTGCCTCTCACTGCTGACCCAGCCTCAGCATCTTCTCTAGACTCCTTCCTGTGTCTTAATAGGCCTTGGAAGGAAGTGTAGGAGCAAAAGCATGGTTTGCTGCACAGACAGATAAGAGACCTGGTTTCCTAGGCACTGTGTGCACGCAGAGCTGTTCTGTCGTGTGAAAGGGATTGCACTTACTTGAAAGGGATAAGTGCTCTGGAGACAATTGGATTCAAAAGGAGGGCAATCTAAGAAGAACAGAATGTCTCATCTGCTTGAACCTGAGAGCTATTTAATCACATCATCCCTGCCTTGGGCTGAGTCAGAATCATTAGACTATGTCCTATTGCCATGGTGAGGGAGGCCACTTTCTTTTTTCTCTGCTGTCTGTCTTCAATTCTCAGGGGAGAATTTTGCCAGTTTCTTGTCTTGAATCTCATTGAAGACACTGGGTTTTGGAGGCTGTAATCTTCTGGAGGAACCTCTTTCAAAGTTTAGGACTGTCTCCTTGTCCCCTGGGTGACAGATTATTGAGGAAGAAGATCTGGTGAGGGAGAAGCTAGAGACTTATGTAATGCAGTAGTCCTCTTATACACCTGCAGAAATTAAAAACAGTGCACTCGGTGAGAGAAGCACGGACCACTGTTTGTACAGATTGATACTAACAGGAACGTGATGCCTGTGAGTGTGGCTCAGCTGGCTTCATTTTCTGCCCTGTAGTGTGTTCACATGATCTAACCATGGGCAGTGCTGTAGACTGTGTAGACCCTGTGCTCGCAGACCTCTTCTTCCTGGTATTTTCCCAGGAATCCACACTTCTACAGTTATATTTGTTCCCTTTGCCTGTGTCTCAGGGGATGATAAAGAGTCCTGTTGAGGGGATTCACCAAGTTTTAATTCGGGAAAATGTATGCTTCTCTACTCTGAAATTGAGTTTGCCCTGGAGACTTCCTCTATTCCTGAGCTCTCCGTTCTTAAAGAGCAAGGGCCCTGGAAGCATGGTGGTGGTTTTCATTGAGAATTTAGCTGGGAGGATCCAGGCATGTGATGGGAAGGGTAGGAGCAGAGGCTGGAGGGCAAGGCATGGTGTCCCTTGATCTTGTGTGTCAAGCTGAAGGTCTTTGCTTTAAAACCATGAAAAGGTTTTAAGCAAGTGGAGATGTAGATATAGTCTGGAATGACATAGATTGTACAGAGAAAATGGATGGATAGAAAGCAGAGCTCATAGAGGATGCCATACCAGTAGTGGCCAAGAAATAATTCAGGAGGGGAGGCCAACTGCTTGGTGGTAGGCAGTGAGAGGGTGGTGTCATCAATGTAATTTTTTTTTTTTTTTGAGTCAGAGTCTTGCTCTGTAGTCCAGGTTGGTCCTGAACTCATTATGTAGCCCAGATTGGCCTGGATTTCACAGTAATCCTCCTGGCTAAGCCTCCCAAATGCTGGGAGTATAGGTGTGTACCACTGTGCCCATCTTACATTGTGCTGGAGAATGGAACTCAGGGCCCATGTGCTTGCTAGGCAAGCGCTTTAACTACTGTGCTATTTCCAGCCCTGAAGATAATTCTTGATTTCTAGCCTGGTCGGTGGTGGAAACGTTTAACAGGCTGATGACATTTGGGTTGCAGCACGGCATGTTGGTTGAGCCGGTGACAGAGACTAAGCAGTTGCTGGCTGTGGGGGGAGGTCGGAGGAGCCTTCTCCAGTTGCTTTCTGATCACAACAGCGAGCATGGATTTCTCAGTCCTCAGCACCTGCTGCCTTCCAGCTCTGGCACGTGGTGCCATGCCCAAGGCTTCTGCTTCCGTGAGCAGCTCTTGTCTCTCTGTTGTCTCTGGTTCTGTCTGTTCCCGTGCCTTGCCCTCTAGACTGAAGGCCCTTCTCTCTGTACAGAGACAGAACCCCTGACACTGATATACTCTCTTTTCTGAGTTCTTCTTGGACCTTTCTCTCCAGGCCTTGCTTCTCCCTGCCTGCTGCTCCGAAGATCTTAGGTTTCCTGCTTATTTCATGACCCCCTATAGCTGCCACATGATCGGTGGTTTCATTGGGCACATCCTCCTTGCTGCCCCCCTTGGCCTTACTGCTTGGAAGCCACACCAGGCAGGGCATGCCTCACTTCAAATGCTGCATCCATTCACTTTGCTTCTATTTGTTCAGTCCAGGTATCCAAATATAGTGCTTTCGGAATTGTTAGACATGCCTCTATAAACTGTGGAGAGGTACAATTTTATATCTGTTAACAAAAATGCATACATATCTTACTGAAGGCAGTATAAATTGTTATTACCTATTGTGAAAGTGATTTGGAATGAAAATTTCAAGAAAAATGTGCTATCTTGTGTTCCTCCATTCCACAACCCCCCCAGGAATGTATCCTACAGAGATAATTTCAAGGAATTCACCATAGGAGGGAGAATCTTATTGCTGTAATGATTATTAGTGTGAGAAATTAGACTAAATACTCAGAGGTATAGGAATAGTTAATGAAATTGTCACACACACACACACACACACACACACACACACACACTCACACACACACACACACTGTAAGAGCACTGTCCTTCCATTAAAATAAGAAATATAAAGCCACAAAGGGAAGAAAAGCTAATAATGCTAGTGAATATAAGACCAAAAAAGCAGTTTTTGAGCAGTTTTGGAGACTCCAGTTCCATGAGCCAGGGTTTCCTCTTCCCTCTCAAAGCTGTGATGAAAATTGCAGGTGTGTCTCCTTTTTTGTGGAATTTGCAGCTGCTCTGTTTTCCTGGTAGTGCGTCAGTGCGGGTCTGTGTCCAAGCCCTCTGGATCTGTGGGTAGAGTACAAGATTACCTTACACTTCTCTGTCTGAGGAGCATGTGGGAACCAGTTGGTGAGAGAACAAGAAACAGAATAGACCTCCTCTGTGTCATGACCAGTGGGACCTGATATTGGGAAGGATCGTATTTTACGTGGCTTACCCAGCAGCATTATTTCCATGAACTATGCAGGGCAAGTTGGCTCAGCTGAGAGATAGGGATTTTATTCATCAGATTGGGTCTCAGAAAGAGGAAGATGTTAAAATACAATGAAGAAGTACATTAGAATCTGAGGGCCCATGTTTCATATCTTTTTTTTTAAAGCTCTGCCCCCATGTTTCATATCTTGACTTCACTAATCCTTAGCCATGTGACCATATATGAAGGACTTAACCTCCCTGAACCTAAGTTTTTCCATGTACAAAATGGGAAATATTAAAGTTACCTTCCCCATGGAGTTGTGCGAAATATATACTGTGTGAATCACTTAACACAGAAATGATACTGCTCTTGATTTAGGTAATACTATTCACTTGTTTTGTACAACAGAAAGCATGAAGACTCTCAATTCAGACTGGTCTGACCTTGACTCTCAGCTCCAATATCAATTAACATTACAAACCAGCTCTTATTGATTAAAGTCATTTTATCTCAACCTCAGTCTTCTTACCTATAAATGGGGCATTATTATATTCTTTGTAATTTTCTGTAAAGATAAGCAAGGGGAGACAATATGTGAAAAAGATTGGTGCGTCACACCATGCTCGTTGCAATTAATTGAGGTCAAGTATGTGTACCTTCTCATTGGAATGGCAGATGCTGTTGGAAAGCAAAGGGAATGAACACTTTTGGGAGCAGCAATTGGATGGCTTAGATTGGACAGCCCAAGACATCCTGGCATTTCTGGCCAAGCACCCAGAAGACGTCCAGTCTGTGAATGGCTCTGTGTATACCTGGAGAGAAGCTTTCAATGAGACCAACCAGGCAATTCAGACAATATCCCGCTTCATGGAGGTGAGGGGCTATAGTGGGCATCATCAGAAAGGGAGTAGGGCTTCTGTCCTTGTGTTGTTAATGACCAGGTTAGAGACAGGAGGACAACTTAGTGTTGCTGTGTAGTTTCATTGTAGCAATAACCCTCAAATTTAAAACAGGGGTTGCTATACAAGTGGCACTCAATAAATGTTGGTCAAAGAGCAAGAAAATAAACCTAACTCTAGCTTTATTTTTATATTGATCCAAGTGTTTCTATCCATTATCTTTTTGATATTTAAAATATTTTGATATCTTACTTTGTTGTCACAACACATTCTCTCCAAAAAGCTATTAGTCGTGAAACCTGATTAAAAACAGATTATTCTTTAAAAAATTAATCCTAAGAATTGTGGTGCTTAGTATGATGAACAAAAGATTTATTGGTCGGATAAAAGGTTTTGTTGGTCTGTTGAGTCTATGACTCAACATTGCTAAGAAAACAGACAGGAAAATAAGATGTAGTTATGGTTTCCACCTCTTTTCCCCACAGAAATGAATACAGTAACCTATCTCCAAATTATGCCAACATTTCTCTTAAATTTCAGTTAAAAACTGAGATGATCCTTTGTAAATTTGAAGACTGACCACTTCCGTTAGAGGGGATTAGACAATGATTTGACATGGTATCATTAGTTGTTGCCTCTCGGATTGGTCTATCTTGGCTGTTGCTTATCTTCCTGGCCACCAGTTTTCTCATGAGAACCATCTTTCTGGCAGTGTGTCAATCTCAACAAGCTGGAGCCCATTCCCACAGAAGTCAGGCTCATTAACAAGTCCATGGAGCTGCTGGATGAGAGGAAGTTCTGGGCTGGTATTGTGTTCACAGGAGTTACCCCGGACAGTGCCGAGCTACCCCATCATGTCAAGTACAAGATCCGGATGGACATTGACAATGTGGAGAGGACAAATAAAATCAAAGATGGGTAAGTTAAATCCCATCACACTAGCCCAGGTTTGGGGATGTTGAGAGCAGCTGTTAAAACTAAAGGTATTATTTTAATTAATAATTTGGTAACAATTTCAACAAATAATTGCTGGCATGATTTTTATGAGATAGGTACATTCATTGCTTGGAACTATTATTTCAAAGTCATGTCAGTATCTGTGAATTCAGTATAAATCAAAAGAGAAAAAGAAACAATCCCCATCCTATTTTTTTTTAACTAGAAAATGAACCCCATGGTCTTTGCACTCAGCTGCATCATAAGCCCTTTTTAAACATGTATTTATTTATTTTATTTTCAGACAAAGTTTCCTTAAGTCATTTATTTGCCTAGACTAGATGAGGTTTGAGTTTGTGACCCATCAGCCTTGGATTGCCTGAGTTTTGGGATTATAGCAGGATGTACAATATCCATTTTCATAAAGAGGAGCCAACAACCAACTAAAAAGTGAATTGTTAAGTAATTGTCATTTTGATATATCCACTTGATGTCATGTTAAATAGCCAGTGAAGGAGAGATTAAAGAAAAAAGCTATCCAGCAGCTAGAATGTTCATCCTGATTATTTCTATTTAAAAATATATGTATGTGTGTCGACTGAGTCCAGAAAATAAGACCAAAAATAAAAAGTAATGAGATTGTGAGTGATTGGCTAGTTTTGCTGTATGGCTCTAAGGAATGTTTAGTCACCTATGGTTTGGTTTTAGGTACTGGGACCCCGGTCCTCGGGCTGACCCCTTTGAGGATATGCGGTACGTTTGGGGAGGCTTCGCCTACTTGCAGGATGTGGTGGAGCAGGCCATCATCAGGGTGCTGACGGGCACAGAGAAGAAAACTGGTGTCTATGTGCAACAGATGCCCTACCCTTGTTATGTTGATGACATGTAAGTTACCAGCAAGCCACTATTGATAAATACCCAGATAACAGTGTTTCAAAAAATGGAGTGGGGGGAGAGAAAGAGAGAGAGAGAGAAAGAGAGAGAGAGAAATTTGAAAACAACATGTCAGTTGTATGTAGGTAGTCAACAGTGTCACTCATATAGCAGACAGACACACATGCATACTCCAGTAGCCCTCCTTGTTTCTCATGTGTAGTAATCACCACTTTTATTTTTATATTCTTGGTCAAAATGACTCAATCTGCAAGTTAAACATGTGTCATGACAAACACATAAGAATCCGTACCCATGCATAATTTCAAACTCAGAAGCAAAGGCAGATTTCCCATTAATTTGTCTACTTCTTTTAAGTGATTATTGAACTACTGAAGCAACCTAAACAAACTGAACAGAACCTCTTTACCTCAGAGTTCTGAGATATTTTAGTGCTTAGTCACTAAGGAAATAAGTTCTAATCATGAGGACAATGCCTTTGGATCTAGTGATTCCTTATAAGGGAGAATGGGCAGAGTTTTAGTTATTATAAGCATCTCAAATATGTCATGTGTCTTCCAAATTCTGGAAATTCTTGTGTGTGTGTGTGTGTGTGTGTGTGTGTGTGTGTGTGTGTGTATGCATATCAAGGTATACCAGAAACAATATTCCTTTTCTTGTATCCACTGAATACCTTATTTATATGGTCCACTCTAGTTTTTTCGAGGTACCAAAAATTTTGTTTTTCACCTTCGAAATGATTAGCCAGAGTTTTCCAAAGGAAGACTTTTCAAGGGCCCCTCCACTAAGATTTGCTTCAGAAGGATCTCTGGCGTGAGGACACTGACATTCAGTGCCAGGAGGAACTTTTGCCTACTGCCATGTAGCATGTGAGGCTCAAAAGTGGTGAAACTGTAGATTGGACCTCGATTTGCAGGGCCTGCTTAGGTTGCAGAGCTGTATTTCACATGCAAGTTTGGAATCTCAAACACTCCTGACAAGAGAAGCCTGAAGTATATTTCTGCATGTGACAGGAGTTAAACTAAACGGTCAATAGTGAGGTAAACTTGGAGATGCTGACCTTTTGTAAGGGATTCAGCTGGATATATTTAATGTCCATTTCAGTTTAATTCTTTTAGCCACTTTTAGCTTATTTAATTTTTATTGTTTGAAACAGGGTCTTGTTCTGTCATCCAAGCTGATCCTGAACTCACTGTGTAGGGTAGGCCAACCTCAAACACATGGCAATTCTCCTGCCTCAGCTTCCCGAGTGTTGAGATGACAGGCTTGTGCTACCATGCCCAGTTTTTCTAGTACTGGAGAATCGAACCCAGGGTCTTGTGTTTTAGCCACTGAGCTATGCCCCTAGCCCAGCCACCCTTAGTGTAATGTTGTCTTACAGTTAGTTACTGAAGCAGTCACTCAAAGAGCACTTGGTTGGCAATATTTTGCTAGTCTAGATTTTATCTCTTTGTCAGATGGCTTCTGGGAAGCAGCTAGTGACCTGTGGCTTTTGGAGCCCTGAGGGCCCGCCTTTCGTGGCCCAACTGTGGTGCTCTCATCTCCCTGTAGGCTCCGAGGCCTTGGTTCTTATGTCTGGCTCACACTACTTTTCTTCCCCCGCTTACCTTTCCCTTGGGGCCTCCAGCTTCCTGCGGGTGATGAGCCGGTCAATGCCGCTCTTCATGACGCTGGCCTGGATTTATTCCGTGGCTGTGATCATCAAGGGCATCGTGTATGAGAAGGAAGCGCGGCTGAAGGAGACCATGCGCATCATGGGCCTGGACAACGGCATCCTCTGGTTCAGCTGGTTCATCAGCAGCCTCATCCCTCTGCTTGTGAGTGCTGGCCTGCTGGTGGTCATCTTGAAGGTAAGGCCACGTGACCTGCTCTTCTCTCCCAGGGAACTTCAGTGAGCCAAGGGAAGAGAAGTAGTAGTCAAGACTCTGGGAGGGAAGGGGCATTGCGTGCATCTCCAGTCAGTCCCTCCTTTTAGAGTTGAGGAAGGTGAGGCCCAGAGACAGGCAGTGGCTTGTCTAGGGTGAACTGACCTCATTAGTAACGAAGCAGGGCTAGAACCCAGGGCTTGTGTTTTTCAGATAAGCACATACTTAAGTGTGCCACGCTGTCCACTTGGCGGCTTTTCATTTCCCTAGAGACACTAGGTGGTGATTCTTCCCGCATTTCCAAAAACACTAATCAGAACACATATTGTTTCTGGGAGATTGTTTGGAAGCAGAGGCTGAAGTAGACTGTTGGTGTCAGTGTTTATTAGGGATCAATACCTGCAGAAGGGATGTGGAGAATACAGGATCAGGTGGCAGGAGGAGTTGAATTTTATATGTAAGCGATGCAGGACCAGCTCCATGGGACACTCTGAAGCACACACAGCCTGTGCTTACTGGAACTGCCCCTTGTTGAGCTGAGATGTCCAGCTCCCTGTGTTTCCCAAGGCCTCTCATCCTAACATCTCCTACTCCTGCTCCCGTCAGTCATTGGATATGGGCTGCCCTGGGAAAAGTGCACAGTATGGATAGGTAGCTGTCTGTAGCTGCAACAGCCCCAGAGATGCTGACCCCTAGAGGCCACCTACTCAGTGCCTGTCGGAAGCTTTCCCTTAAAGTGGTCTCAGGCCCTTGCCTGCAATCCCATGGTGCTGGGAGCCTGAGGCAGGAGGACTGCAAATTTGAGCCCAGCTTCAGCAACTGAGCAAGACTGTGCTTCAAAAAATAAATATATAAAAGAAAGCATGGCATGTGGCTCGGTGCAAAGGCCATACTCAATCCCCAGTACCACACATGCACATCCATGCACACCCATGCACACACTCATGCACTTGCAAAGTGGACTTTGTGCAGTGACATACTGTGTTTGCTTTCATATTTTAATATAGCTTTCAGTTGTCTTTCCCCACAGTTATTTCACCTAAAGATAAATCATGTAAAAATAAATGTTTTCCAGGAGGGTAATACAAAGGGGTAGGAACTGACATCTGATTTAATACCAGCTCCTGCCCATTATGGATGAGCACTGAATGAGCACTCTGTGATGCCAACCACTCTTTAAAGCATATCCCACGTGCTTCCCCATCATCCTCACCCCAGAAAAGGAGGCTGAGGGAGACAGGCTTCACTGAGGCACACAGCAATGTGGCAGAACCCAGGTTTGAATGTTGCCCTTCCCTCAGGCTCTTGAGAGACTCATAACCACCTGGGATCTAGTCATGGGCAGGAGTTGTAGTCCTGTGGCTGATGCGTGGAGCTCCCCTAGGTACGCTGGCCAAGGCTGCTGAAATATACCCACTGACTAGAGAGAAAAGCTCTAAATATACAAGAGTTTAGATAGTGAGAATAAAACACCTGTGGTCACCAAGGGCAAAATTTAAGATTTCCTGGCCATTTTCCTTGGTGCTGGAGATAAAAGTTGTATGAACCATTACCTTACACAACTTGTTCTTAGTTTTCACCGTCATAGTCCTCGTAAAGGAGAGACCAGTGGGTATTACTTAGCTGAGAAACAGAGGCAGAATTGCCTAACAAGATGGAATAGAGTGTGTTCTATCCCTAATTCTACCTCAGTTTTTTTTTCTGTGTGGTCTTGAGTAAGCCATTTCTTGGGGCCTTAGTCTCCTCTCCTTACTAGGGAGCAGAACAGCATTACTCTTCTGTATTGTCACTAAGGTGAGTATGAATGTACCCTGGCTTTCTCCTGTAGGTCAGAACTTGGGCTTGTTGAGGCAGCACATTTCATGGGTCTCTTCTTTTCCAGTTAGGAAACCTGCTGCCCTACAGCGACCCCAGCGTGGTGTTCATCTTCCTGTCCGTGTTTGCCGTGGTAACCATCCTGCAGTGCTTCCTCATCAGCACACTCTTCTCCCGGGCCAACCTGGCGGCTGCCTGTGGAGGCATCATCTACTTCACACTGTACCTGCCCTATGTCCTGTGCGTGGCTTGGCAGGACTACGTGGGCTTCACCATCAAGATCTTTGCAGTGAGTAACTGTGGCCTTTCTGCATCAGTAGTACAGCCACCCCAGGTGTTTGACTTGTTGTTCTCTAGGTGAATGTTGGTTGGATTGAAATAAATGAACATTTTCGGAGATCAGACTGTACCTTGAACCTGATTGGAGATCAGTGGCATTGGAGAACTGCTCTAGGCATTAAATGATGCCATCTGTACCTCTTATTCCCTAGTTCTGTTGGCCACATTGAGCTCGTTACAAAGTCACAGTCACCTCTGCAGGCACTTGAGATCAGAGATGGCTCGTTCTTTACTCTTGTCTTTCCTGTGCTCAGTTTGGTGTTTTACTAGAGTAATACTGTGTGAACTGAGCAAGACTGAGGAGTAGGTATCCCCATCTTCACACAAATCCTTGACTTAGACATCTACTTCCCTTGTGCAGAGTAGGAGTGGCCTTTGAATGTATGAGAGTCCCCATAAGAACAACTGGTCTGCTGATACCTGTGTCACTTAATGATTGCTCCAGATGCCTCAGTGTGGGCCCCCTAGATCAGTGGTCCCAAATAGGCTCTTCTGATCCTAAATGTTCACTGGCTGAGTAAAGAGACCGAAAAGATCTTGATAAATGTTTTATGTAGTGGTGGTGGGGAAGGGGACAGGATTGCTGAGCCTTGCAGCATCTCGGGAGTCATACAATTCTAAATTTTAAACCATATCATGCATGCATTTTGGAAATGTGTGTGCATGTGTGTTTATAAATGGGATCATTTTCTATGCTGCAAGGGCTCCCACTCCCCTTAAGGGATTCTCTAGGTGAAGAGTTTTATATCCTATAATTCATCTATTTTGCAAACTCAAATTTCCTCAGGTAGAATTTACACTAGAAGTAATAGGAAAATGAGAGAGACAAGGAAATATATGTCACATTTGCCTCTTTCAGAGCCTGCTGTCTCCCGTGGCTTTTGGGTTTGGCTGCGAGTACTTTGCCCTCTTTGAAGAGCAGGGCATTGGAGTGCAGTGGGACAACCTCTTTGAGAGCCCTGTGGAGGAAGATGGCTTCAGCCTCACCACTTCGGTCTCCATGATGCTGTTCGACACCTTCCTGTATGGGGTGATGACATGGTACATCGAGGCTGTCTTTCCAGGTGGGGTGAGCTTCCATCACACTTGGCCATCTGCTAGGGAAAGTTGACTTATACCTACAGAGTTCTCCTTTCTTTGTAACAGAATATCCAGAGAGCCTGGGGTTCCCTGCAAAATGGCTTGGACTTTAGGCCCGTGGTACACAAGTAAGCCCAGAATAGAGACCTGATTGTGAAAGTAAAACTGCCACTGCCACTGTGGCCCTTATTACTCAGCTATGGCATACTGGGCACCATGTAAAGTGTTTTATATACATGCTGGTTCATCCTCAAAAGGCTAATATGAGATAATCCAAGATATAACCAGTTTTTTTTCAAATAAGAAAATAGTGTGTTTGAGAAATTTAACTGGCCTAAGGTCACATGGCTGGGAAATGTTGGTGCTTAGGGGTGAATTCAGATGGGTTACTCAGGGGTGGTGAGCTAGGAGATTTTCATCAATACTCTGCCCCCAGTTTTCTGTAATTCTGTGTCCCCAGAGAAGGTGCCCCTAGGGGAGGTCCTGATTTTTTTTATTACAGATTATGAAAAATACCATATATTGGCTCTAAGCCCTTGCCTGTGATTCAAATCAACTTAGTATTTCATAAAAATTCATTTTGATGCTTTCATTAATGAATCTTCTTGACTCAGTGTAGGCTGAACCTGCCTTGGAATATATTTTCATGTCAGATCAAATTCAGGAGGAGTGAAGTTTAAGTATTTTTTTCACCTTCTGATTCTCATCTGAGGGGGTGTGTATGAAATGTTGATCATTCCTACCTGAACCTTCTTTGGTTTCTTTCTTGCAATGAATATTCAGTTTTGTGTTGTATGGATCTGATCTAGTTCCAAGTCCTTGACTTCCTGGCTCTTTGATATTGGGTAGTTTACTGGTCCCTCAGCTTGCTCACCTCTTCAGTGGAGATGGCGCCTGCTTTGTGGGGTTTTGGGGGGCTCCTCAAGACACACAGAATGTACAGTGTACGCAGTAGCCTTCAGCAAAGGTAGCTTCCCCTCCATTCCAGTCTGTTCCATTTCCAAAAAGCATGGCAAAGAGGGAGTGGGTCTGACTGGGAAACCTCAGGAATACTGTAATGGTGCTTCATGTTAATCACGCTGTGCTCTGCTTCCAGGGCAGTATGGAATTCCCAGGCCCTGGTACTTTCCTTGCACCAAGTCCTACTGGTTTGGTGAGGAAACTGATGAGAAGAGTCACCCTGGTTCCAGCCAAAAGGGAACATCAGAAAGTAAGTACCACTGTTGACCTGTCCTCCCCTTAACCTAGTGCTGCTGCCGCTGCTGACCGTTGGGACAGGTGACAGCTTCTACACTTGAGATTCCAAAGCCACTCAAGGGAGGAAGAAATCACACACCTGTTCCCTTTCTGAGTTTTCCCTACTGATTCACTGAAGAATCTTGTCTGGGTCTCTGAAGACCATTTTTTTTTTTCTTGGTTTCTAGGAAGGAATCTTTTGACCACTATACCTTTACTCCCCTCCTCTCATACTATCATGCCATCCAACAAGCTAACTTGAAGAGCTAATGGTCACCAGGATGGGGAACCATAGTCTTAACTGCCTCCCTTATCTCGATGATCTGTTTAAGAGCCCATGTAAGCTGACAAGCTGGCACTAAGTAGTCGCCATAGAGCTCAGGTTGTGTTTCTCAGTTTTCTCATTTGTTATTACCAAGACCCCATAATCCTCGCCTGGCTCCTGACTGCAGGTAGAGATGCCCGCAATTCAGCAGAGGTTCTGCCTTCCAGTTTTCTCATTCAGTTCTTTGTGCTCAGCATGGCCTTCTTCCTAAATAGTTAATAGGTCCTTCTATCAGTTGCTAGTGGTAAAAATATGATGCTCCTTAGTGTGGCATCTGTGTTCCTGTTCTGTTGCTTTCTCTGCTGTTTGTATTCTTCTTTCTTTTCTCTGTGCCATGTCCTGTTTCAGTCACCTAGAGCCTCATGCAGGTGCTGGAACACGTCGTGTTCTCTCATACCTCCACACCTTTGTTGGTGCTTTTCTCCTGCCAACCTGCCTTGTAAACTCCTCATTCTTTGAGCTCTGGCTCAGAGTCTACTACCCCAGAGCGACTCCTAGATTCCCCTTTGCCTGAGCTTCTGAGACATGAAGAACAAATGGAAAGACCCCAGCCTTTTCAGTTGAAAATGATTACAGACTCATAAAACCTTGCAAAACAATTGAGTTAAGAGGTTGGTTGCATCTTACCTTTCACCTATTTTCCCTAGTGGTAAGACCGTATGTATTTATAGTTTAAAACTGTGAAATTGACATCTGTATAATTCAAGTACTTTTGTATTCTTTCAGCTCTTATTTCTACTATCCATGTATGGAGATCTGTTTAGTTTCATCTTATATGTAGATTTGTGTAATTACTAGCTTGATCAAGATGCAGAACTCTTCCATCACTGTCTTATTCACTTCCTTATTACTGGGACACAGTACCTTACACCTGTTACTTCAGGGAGGAGAGGTTTCTTTTAGCTCACAGTTTCAGAAGGTTTCAGTCCATTCATAGGCAGCTAGGAGTGGTGAAAGGGCGTGACAGGGGACTTAGCTAACGAAGAGCTGTTCAAGGCACAGCAAGACAGGAAACACACCGTGCAGGGTAAGGGAAGTATCCCTTCTAAGTCACGGGGACATGAAACCCAGTGATCTGCCATCCAGCCAGGCCTCATTCTTAACAGTATAGGAAACCAATGGATTGACCCCTCTGATTGAATCACCTTCCAAACCCATGAGGCTTTCTGGGGGCAAGGGCCAAACCATAATAATCACCACAGTGTTCCTCATGCTACCACTTAATATTCACAGCTACTGTGTTTCTTCCCCTGACTTCACCCCCTGACTTCTGTGAACACTCATCTGTTTCCCCACAGTTTTGCTATTTTCAGAGCACTGTGGTGATGGAACCATGTCATAGGTAACTTTTTGATATTAGCTTTCATTTTTTCCACTCAACATAATTCCCTTGAGGTCCATCTGAGCTGTAGTGTGTTTCAACATTTTACTCCCTTTTCTTTCTGGGTAATATTTCATGGTATGAACGTACCATAGTGCTGGGGAATTGTTTAGATGTGTTTTCAGAATAGCTGTTGGTATCCCACATTCTAGTTGCTTTATAAATGTTTCTCCCCTGCTTGCATATGAAACGGGAATAACTCTGGCCAGAAGCCCGGTCTGAAACTCTGCTCCTTAGGATTCATTTGTCTCCTCTCTTTTCTCAGTCTGCATGGAGGAGGAACCCACCCATCTGAAGCTGGGTGTATCCATTCAGAACCTGGTGAAGGTTTACAGAGATGGCATGAAGGTGGCTGTCGATGGCCTGGCACTGAATTTTTATGAGGGCCAGATCACCTCTTTCCTGGGCCACAATGGAGCTGGGAAGACAACTACCATGTAAGAAGCGGGCGTAGGCCTCACAGAACCACTCCAGGCAGGGGCTGCAGCGTACTCAGAAATTTGTACCGAAAGAAACTGAGTTGGGCACTGGGGCAGGGGTGGAACACATGAGGAGGTGATGACAGGAAGTGCTGTTAGCTACTCACGGCATGCTTTCCAAGTGCTAGTTTTTGCTAGCTTTCTTTTTTCTTCAGTTTGAAACAAGTTCAAGCTTTTTGATGATGTCTCCCTGCAGTTCTCAGAATTTTGCAGTGTTCCTGGAGTCTGAGTTGCTGACAGATCTGAGAAAGGGTCAGAGCTGTGAAGCAAGAATCTGCAGAGAAAGATTAGCTATGTTGAAGGGAGGCGGCCATTTCCACTATCCCTATCTCTAGGCAGATGTGAGAAACATCCAGGTAGCTGGCTTCCCCGGGATCTGAGAGAATTTTATGCCTGATAGTTTCAGAAAGGAGTCAGGGACATGAAACCTAACAGTTAACCTCATTGACTTTCTGTGTGGTTGCTTCCAAATTAGATATCTTTGGGGGTGACTGTTTTCTTCTTTCTCTTTTATTTTTTAAGCATAAAAGTGCTGTATTATGAACATTGTTGAGTATTTTCTTTTTTTGAGACAGGGTCTCACTCTGCAGTCCAGGCTGGTCCTGAACTCATTGTGGAGCCCAGGCTGGCCTTGGAGCAGTCCTCCTGTCTCAGCCTCCCAAGTGCTGTTATTACAGGCATGTGCCACCATGCCCACTTACGTGGTGCTAGAGAATTGAATTCGGGTACTTAGCGCTTGACTTAGTGCTTGCTATGCAAGCACTTTAACTGTTGAGCCGTTCCTCCAGCCCCTGTTGAGTATTTTGTAAAGACACCAAAAATCCTACTGTCTAACAGAAATGTTACTTTTATATTTGAATAAATTTGTTTGTTTTTCTGTGGATAAGATGTTAAGTACACAGAAAGTATGTTTTAAAGTGCACTTTTCATTGGAAATTGGAAGCTTCATTTTTTGATACTCATACTAAAATTATTTCCAATGCCTAGACTTCATAATTCTTCACTTCTTCCTTTGTTTTGTTGGGCCATTAGAGTCCATTAGAAGGAACTAGTGGCGAGGGCCTGTGGCCTCTGCTCTTCCACCCCTGGCTTTGCAGCGTCTGGAAGTGACGGTGAATCAGCCCTGACTCTTACACTTCCTTATTCTGTCCTCAGGTCAATCTTGACTGGGTTGTTCCCTCCTACCTCGGGCACTGCCTACATCCTGGGGAAGGACATTCGCTCAGAGATGAGCACCATCCGGCAGAACCTGGGGGTCTGTCCCCAGCACAATGTGCTGTTTGACATGTGAGTACCTGCATGCGCATTGAGAAGAGCAGCCCCTTTTTGGATGTGCGACTCATAGAGTTGTGGGTAGAATCCTGTGGTGAAAGTCCTGAGCTCTGTGACTTGTATCAAAGCCTTTCCCCCTCTAAGCCCCAGCTTCCCCTTATTTAAGTGAGTAGCTTGGGCAAGGACTTCCCTCTCATAATCTGAGATCCTTTTAACCTTCTAGGGGCTGGTCTGGGTTAATGCCACACCAATGTGGTTGATAGGACTACAGGCGTGAGCCCTTTGAGGACTTGAAATTTAAAATTCTAACTGCCTGATGCTTGGTAACCAGGCTTGCTGCGAATAGGTTGGAAATGGTATTTCACCTTTAAGTTTTGATTTCCTAAGCGGATCATGTTGTTGCTCACTATGGTTCTAACTTGAATCCTTCCAATTATTTTTTTTAAATTGATAGGTTTTTTTTAAAGGTAAGAGTAAAGAGCAGGTAAAGAAAAAGATGTGCCTGTTCTCTTCTGCTGTGGGACAGGAGGCCCTATATGCTGATGCGTACTTCAGGGTCCAGAGCTGAGCCCTCCCTCTGTCCCCAGGCTGACTGTGGAAGAGCACATCTGGTTCTATGCCCGCCTGAAGGGGCTCTCAGAGAAGCATGTGGAAGCGGAAATGGAGCAGATGGCCCTGGATGTCGGTCTGCCTCCTAGCAAGCTGAAAAGCAAAACGAGTCAATTGTCTGGTAAGGCCGAAGTCTCTTGCTTGTCTTTCTGTCCCTGGTCCCAGCTGAGGCGGAGGATGATAGAAACTTGTCCCTGTCCTGCTCCTCTTTGGATGTTTCCATCTGCTATCACATACCATCCACAGCTAGTGCTGGAGCCTACCATGCCCTCTCTGCTTCTCACAGGTGGGATGCAGAGAAAGCTGTCTGTGGCCTTGGCCTTTGTTGGGGGGTCCAAAGTTGTCATTCTGGATGAGCCCACCGCCGGCGTGGACCCTTACTCTCGCAGGGGAATCTGGGAGCTGCTGCTGAAATACCGACACGGTAACCAGTGGGTGCTTATTCTGAGTTGTAGACTGAGAGAGAGAGGGCTTTTATGAAGTACGGCTTTATTTCCTGGTTATTCTTGATAGGGCAAAATGATTGATTCTCAAGGCAGGGAGCTTCTCCTAAGTCTCAGTGCTCATTGTGGTATGGGGGTAGGAGGTCTGGTTTGTAAGATACTTAAAACTTATGTCATTACCTGGTATCCTGCATGAACACAAATCACATAAGCTGCCACATATATTTTGGTGCTGTTACCCGATAGACTTAGATTCCTGAGAGCAGACATGGTATCTTTGTTCATCATTTTGTCCCTAACTTGCTGCTCTAAATTTATGTTTGTAGGCTGAGGGGATGAATAAATGTGTGGAAGGAGAAAGGTGCAGGCACACAGTTGTTGATCTGCTTAGGACTATGTTGCGGCAAATTGTGGAGGGATAAGCTTTGGAGCCAGTCCCAGCTGGAGCTGAGGTTTGGCAAAGTCACTTGACTTGCCTCATCTTCCTTACTTATAATAATAGTGGCCCTTACCACATAGAGGATTCAGTTAGCTACGTGCCTGGCATGTAGCAAGTTCCCAAATAAATGCTTCTTTTTCTGTGAGGATGCAGTAGCTATTCCCCAAGCTTTGCCCTCTTTGAGGTAACAGCCACACAGGTTGAAGGCACCTCCCAGGTCCTTCTTGTATGGCTCACCCCAGCTATTATCTCTGTAGTCCCGGCTATTACAATCCACGAGAACTCATCTGTCCCACATTCTTGTGTTTGTGCCTGGCAGGCCGCACCATTATCCTCTCCACACACCACATGGATGAGGCGGATATCCTGGGGGACAGGATTGCCATCATTTCCCATGGGAAGCTGTGCTGTGTGGGTTCCTCCCTGTTTCTAAAGAACCAGCTGGGAACAGGCTACTACCTGACACTGGTCAAGAAAGATGTGGAATCTTCCCTCAGTTCCTGCAGAAACAGTAGCAGCACTGTATCATACCTGAAGAAGGTGAGCTGTGGTCTCATTTCTGGGCTGGTGCTGCATCCAGGCAGTGAGGACTTGTGAGTTGCATGTGGCTTGTCTACCCTGTTGCCTTCTGCTGCACTGTGGCTGCCCCTTCAACTCAGGAGCCCTAGTGTTCTCCTACTCTAATTCTGGTGAATACTATTTCTTTCTATTTTTCCTGTGGAAGTACAATGTGTGATGGAGAAAGTCCTTTGAGGACTTTGCATGTCAGGTAATTAATAGACTTGGCAAAGGTAAGGGCCTTGGCTACAAAAGACCCTTCTGTGACCTTTAAATTCCATCAACCTTAACTTTTAAATTACAAAATATCTAATACTTATTAAGCACTAATTTTATGCTTCACAGACTGTGCATGTGGAAGAAAAGAATGGTAATAGTTAATTTTTGGGAGCATCTTATGATTTATTTTTATACCTACCATCTCAAAGTCCAGAGCACCCCCAGGTATAGCAATATTATAATCATTATCCCAGATGAGGGAAATGATGCTTGTAGAATACATTTGGTATCTTATTCAAGGTCACCCTCAGCAAAGAAGTAACAAGTAAGATTAGAACCCAATGAGCTCTGTGCATTCTTGAGGTTTATTTGTTTGTTGAAACCAGTGGCACCCAGTATGTTCCTATTTTAACCCTGATGTTCTGTGCACATATTTACTTTTACATTAGTGCCTCCTTTTTCAAGTACGGTGTAAGCAGCAGTCTCAGCAAGATCACTGGAGCATTTCTTGGACATAGAGCATTTGGGGACCAATTCCGAACTCCTGAATTTCAGTCTGCATTGTAATAAGGTCTCCAAGTGATTGGGCACAGATTGCATCTTAGGAATCACTGACTAGGAAGAAGCCAGGTGAATCCCACACCTGCATGGTTGTGATAGCCCTGGTTTCAGTGCCCCTGGCAGGCCTCAGCTCTGCTGATAGCCCTACCTCCTGACCTCTCACCCCAGGAAGCACGGCTGTCCACATGGCACACATGTGTCAGACAGTGGTTTCTGAAGCCCTGCCTGCCAGTTCCACTTGCCTCAGGCAAAGCTTTTGGCTGCTGTCCTTACTCGGTGGCACTTCTTGGAAGCACTCCCAGGCGAAGGTGGTGTTGGCTGTACCTTGCTCGGTCCCTGACCCATTCTCACCTCCTTCTTTGCCATCAGGAGGACAGTGTTTCTCAGAGCAGTTCTGATGCTGGCCTGGGCAGTGACCATGAAAGTGACACGCTGACCATCGGTAAGGACTCTGGGGTTTCTTATTCAGGTGGTGCCTGAGCTTCCCCCAGCTGGGCAGAGTGGAGGCAGAGGAGGAGAGGTGCAGAGGCTGGTGGCGCTGACTCAAGGTTTGCTGCTGGGCTGGGCTGGGCAGGGTGGCTATGGGAGTGGATGCAGCTTGGTGGTGGGATGGCCTGACGCTTGCTGGGGAGCCTGGGGCTTGGGCTGGGAGCTGGCATGGAGGTGCTCAGAGAACTGAGATGATTGAGGGGTTGCGGAATCACTTAGGGACTGGATCGCGCTGCACACTAGATAAGGAGTTGGGGCTCAATCTTATGTAGAAGGATTGAGACTGTGTACACAGGAGACCAGTGCCCCCAAAATCTTGACCCTGGCCATCACTGCCAGTTATAACATCTGGATTTTTCCTAGGAGATTCATGTTCCCTTGAACTGTTTGGTTCACCCTCGATTGACATAGGATAGCTGGGAGCTGCCTTTGAAAACTTGTGGAAAAATTAAGAATCTTTGTGTTTTTACTCAAAATTTTTATTGGGAAATCCTAGGGCATAGATAATCGGGTCAGAGATACTGGGCTTTCATCCTCAGCAAGACACCTATCCAGCCATCCGTCATGCACGAGTACCTGCGGTGTGCCTGGCCTTGGTGATACAAAGCTGAGTGAGATACAGTTCTCCACTCGCTCTCCTCACCCCAGAATTCTCAGGCTAGAGATGAGCATGTAGAATGGCTGAATCAGTGTGATGTGTAAGCAGCGGGCTTCTGAGGAGCAAGAGAAGACGGGATGACTGGCCCTTGCTCTGAGATGACTGAGCCGTCATTGCACTCTGGTCCCTGCAGATGTCTCTGCCATCTCCAACCTCATCCGGAAGCATGTGTCTGAAGCGCGGCTGGTGGAAGACATTGGGCATGAGCTGACCTATGTGTTGCCTTATGAAGCTGCTAAGGAGGGGGCCTTTGTGGAACTTTTCCATGAGATTGATGACCGGCTTTCAGATCTGGGCATCTCCAGTTATGGCATCTCAGAGACTACCCTGGAAGAAGTAAGTGGCAGAATGTCAAAATGTAGCAGACTCAACAACCCCTAGCCAGACAAGCAGCCTGGGCTGCGTGCAGGATTGCCGTGTTGGTCACTGAACTTTTAGGTCATTAACATTTGAGTAATGTGGGTCCCCGAGGAACCATGTAAGGCCATAGCAGGAATGAAGTATTGGGATTGGTTTGGTTTTGCTATGGCTGTGTCTCAGTTGGACTCTGATACCGAGGAAATTACCGATACCAACATTTATAAATTGTTCCCTAGGAGTTTTATGTTCTTGTTGATTTTTTTTGTTAGCACCACTTTAATTGCTGTAATTTCGTAACAAGATGAGAAAATGAATGGTAAGAGATACTGAGCTGGGATTTACAATCGAGATTTGGGGCTTCAACATCTGTGTTTTCTTTACCATGGAGCAAGTACCTCCCTCTAGACGCACCACAGACATTAGGGCATACAGAAGTTGTTTGGTCTGGTGCTCACAGTGCTAGCTTGTGCTGTAGAGTTGTCTGGGGGATATTCCTGATGATACAAGTCTGAGGCTCAGTTCTAATGCATTTGACTGAGAGTTTCTGGCGGTAAGGCCTTGATGTCTGTACTTGCGCTGCATACTTCCTACACCGTGGTCTGTAGAATAATTTGGAAGTCATTGATCTCATTCAGATTCTCCTGTAATGTTTGCTTCCCTGCCTTGTTATTCCTAGTGATGAGGAATGCTTTTCCTCCTAACAATTCTGTCTTGGATAATTTTGTACAGTGTTATTCTACTCTAAGATTTGCGGCCACAGATCTGAAAAAAAAGACATTTAATTCATTTTCAAAAGGTGCAGAAAAAATTTCTTCTGGTGCAGTGTCCAAAGTCTCAGTTTTGTTTTGAAAATAATTGTCTAGATTGATAGCTCTCACCATCTTTTTTTTCTGGCAAAAAACAATCTCTTGTAAGATTTAGATATAGTATTATTACCTTCTTCATTTTATGGGGATACCATGAAACTCAACAATGTAATCAGGGTAGTGATGGGTACTCTCGTACGTTTGGCTTATATATTGTCACCTGCTTTCATTTTTCAGATATTCCTCAAAGTGGCTGAAGAGAGTGGGGTGGATGCTGAAACCTCAGGTAACATTTTTGAGTTATCTATCCTCTATATAATGCCGTCTGCAAGCAACCATAGCTCACCAATGCTGTTCCTTCCTCTGCTATTCCAGTGCCATCTCATTTTTAGTGTATAAGTTGGTTCCAGGTGGAGAAAATTGATTTTATCACAAGTGAAATGTGGGATTCCTTCCTTTTGCCTCCAGATGGTACTTTGCCAGCAAGGCGAAACAGACGAGCCTTTGGAGACAAGCAGAGCTGCCTTCGCCCATTCACTGAAGATGATGCTGTCGATCCTAATGATTCTGACCTAGACCCAGGTTGGTATGGGCAAGGCCTGTGTTCCCTTGTTAAGTTTTTTTTTTTATGTTTTTCTCTGCTTTTTTTTTTTTTGATGGTCGTTCAGCCAAATGACAGATTTTATAGGGTTCAAAGGAAATGAGAAAAACAGAAAAGCTGCTTTTCCTTTTCCAGCATTCAGTGTATGGTCCAACCTGAGAGAGCCCATCCTCATAATTTCCTTCCTTTAGCTGAGAATTTTCTCTTAAGATACACATAAAAAAGATGGCACCTTACTATGCTGAACCTACTTATTTATTTCCTATAGGGTTCTTAGTTTCTGGGATATACCAGGTGGTTAATCGTTGAGTCAATATTCATTGAATAGATACATAATTTTGAAAGAAAACATTCTGGATTTCCCACTACTTGGCCACTTGAATATGTCTTCTGGTCTCTCTGACTTTTTAGTACTTAGATCACTTGAAATATGTCAGCTTCTTTTTTTTCCCGTCAGATGTCTGCATAATAGAAGACTAATTGCCATTGTATGCTCTCAGATATGTCAGCCTGTGTCTGTGGCCTGTTTCATAAGATAGTCTGTAAGAAATCAGTGATGACTTGATTTATCAGAGTGACTTGCAGTGATGCTCAGTTAGTGTGAACACATCTCTTCTACTGTCTTAAGGCATTAGCATTTCCCACACTCATCGGACGAGGTCTGGAAGGCAGAGACTGTTCCACTTAGGTATTTTCTTACGCCTGTCATTAAAAAAATCCCTTTATTTGTGAGATATACGCTTAGCTTCACACACAGGCTTTGGAGGTAGTTGATGAAGGTAACAGAGGAAAAAAGCATCACCAAGCCACATACACTTCAGAGAATAGGTGACCTGTAGTGTTGTCTTCTTGCAGAATCCAGAGAGACTGACCTGCTTAGTGGGATGGATGGCAAAGGCTCCTATCAGGTGAAGGGCTGGAAGCTCACCCAGCAACAGTTCGTGGCCCTTTTGTGGAAAAGGCTGCTGATCGCCAGGAGGAGTAGAAAGGGATTCTTTGCTCAGGTGAAATAGGAAGTCTCTGGCTTTGTGGGAGTGGGGAAGACCCTAGGGTTTACTGCAAAGTGCCTATACATCATAGGGAAGGCATGTAGAACATTTGAGGAATCTCTAGAAGCATTTACATAATTATGCTTTTTGGCTGATCATGGGAGGCAATGGCTGTGATAGGAACCAGTATGCGCTGTTGGCTCATGAGTGTGGGGTCTGTTCAGGTCATCAGGTCTCAGTCCTCAGGTTATAGATGGGAAAATGAAGGCCAGATGGGAAAGTGTTGTCCCAGGATCCCCTTGTAATAGAAACCAACCAAGACTTGAGTCTTCTGGCTTTTGTACCAGGCTCAGGACTGTCTGTGTTTTTTCTCAATCTTCAGATGTGCTCAGAAGGGTCAGACCCTGCATTCTGAGTCACCATGACATAGGTCACTTTTTGCTTTTTGAAGTTTCTAGCTTAGTGCCTCTGTCAGATGACCAGAACGTCTGGCCTCATGCTACCAGCTTCCAAAATGCCTTGACAGGAGGAGCTTTAGTATTCAGGCCCCATTGCCTCCCGGCTGCCAATAATACCTTGATGGGACTAAGATATGGGTCCTGTACCCCTCATTCGTGTGCTGTTCTCATAAGGTATTGCCCTGTAGTCATCTACCTAACAATTGCTGCTTGCCTTTTTTTTTTTTTTTTTTTTTTTTTTAAATTATGCCCCTTCTCCGTGTGGCTGGTTATAGATTGTCCTGCCAGCTGTGTTTGTCTGCATTGCCCTTGTGTTCAGCCTGATTGTGCCACCTTTTGGCAAGTACCCCAGCCTGGAACTTCAGCCCTGGATGTACAACGAGCAGTATACATTTGTCAGGTAAGTGCTTGCCTTCTGTGCCCCAGAGGAGAGGGAGGGTTCAGGCGGACCCAGGGTGTTCCCTATGCCAAGCGCCCACAGCAGAATGGATTTTATCAGCTACGGCTCCAGCCCCTGTACAAGCTGCTAGTGCATGGCAAGAACAGCGGGCGCTGATGGCAGGTGCTGTAATAGGCTGGTACTCTGCCGGGAACTTCAGCCTTTCTCTGTTTACTGCTGTTGTTAGGAACAACTATATGTGTTTTAGATAAAATAATCAGCTCTCACTAAATTTTATGATTAAGTCATAAAATATCTGGACTTTTAGAGCTATGTTTTATAATTTTGGAATCAAGAACCACAAGGCTCCTAAATACTGTGAAAACATAGAAGCTCCAGATTCTTTTTTTTCTGCGTAATATAACTCATATAATTCTTATCTACCCTTTTTAATCTTGGATAGTGTTCATGTTCAGACAGGATATTTCCAATTCCATAACAATGCTATGCATGAAACAAAAGGACAAGGAGTTCTGGATCTTGTTTGGCAAGAGTTTCCTTAAGTCCTGTAGGACTTGCAGGCCTGTAGGTGGGGGCAAAGTAAATCAGTGATCTTAAAAAATTAAAAAGACAGTATGTGTGAATATGTAAATTAGTCTTTTTTCTCATGTAGTTCAGATGTCCTTGATTCTTGCTACTGACCTTGGATGGCCCATCGCTGTTGAACATGACCTTGACTTGTGACTGGTGTTCACTTTTTTTTTTTTTTTTTTTGCTGTCCATGTAAACAGTCAAAAAAATCTATTTGTCTTTCCTTGGAAAGTCCTGGTTGCCTATGCCAAATGAATGATGGTGAATGTCTATCTGAAACACTTATTTTTAATGAATTTCTTTGCTTAAAATAAATATGTATGTAATTTTATTCATATATGTGTTTATATACATGTACAGACACGTACGTGTACCCTTGTGCATAGAACTTACTTACACATGCTCCACCCAGTGGACTGTTCCCTGTTGCCAGATGTACGGTATGACCAGAGCCTGGGACCCTTAGATGTGTATGTTTTCTGTGTTTTACTCATTTTGCTTTAAAAGCCTAGTCTCCAGAAAGTGCTTACTAAGAGTACTTTATTTAGAAAAACTTGCTTCCACCTTTTAAGTCTGAGTGAATTACTAAGTTGACTTCCTTTTGTGCACTCACAGTAACGATGCTCCTGAGGACACAGGCACCCAGAAACTCTTGAACGCCCTCACCGAGGACCCTGGCTTTGGGACCCGCTGCATGGAAGGAAACCCAATCCCGTGAGTGCACGCTGGCCAAGCACTGGCCACCTGCGCCTGCTGCTCACTGGCTGCTGATGCACCATATTTATCATCTGTTTGTCACTCTGTGACCATCATCATTCGCCCTTTGAATCGCTTTTTGTTTTGAAAAACCTAATGTCGGAGCCTAGTCAAACAATCCAGGAATAAACATTTAGTTTTCTGTCAGTTGGTAGGCAATTGCTAAAAGACATTTGCTTTCTGCTTTAGCATATTAATATTAAATAGCACTTTATACTTTGAATGCTTTTCCCTTTTCTCCTCTCCACTGCCCAGTCCTGTAGTGGAGTGCACAGGAGGCCGCCTTTGTATCCAGTCTTCAGTTTGCTTAGTAGCTGCCTAACAAACTGAAAAGATTACAAAATTAGTTTGTATAAGAATGGATACTTTTAGCTTGTTGAATATTTTTGTCACATTTTTCCTTGGAATTTTTTTTTTTTTTTTGAGACAGGCTCCTTGGAGTATTTTTTAAAAGTGTTGACATAATTTCTGTGATATACCTAAATAATACTGTATGTGAAAGGGAGAGCAAGTTAGGAAATCACTGTGATTGAAAAAAAAAAGAAAAAGAAAATGAAACACTGGAGAGGTGAGGCAAATGAGAGAGCTGAAGGGGGGTAAAGGTGGGTTCAGATTTCCAAGCCTGCAAAAATCTTGCACCTGAAGTTGTTAAACCAAAAATAGGAGACCTGAAGAACTGTGGAAAGTTGGAAAAATACTGATGAACTAGAGGAAGGAAAACTTGAATTCTGAGTTTTAAGTGTCCTCACATTGGTCAGGTGAGTGAGCGTGAGAGGTATATATCCAAGGTCTCAAACAGATTCCTAAGTGGATACTCTCTATTTACTTTATTTTTGAGATAGAGTCTTCATAGTCTAGGCTGGTCCTGAGCTTACTATGTAGCCCAGGCTGGTCTTGAACTCGTGACAGTTCTCCTGCCTCAGCCTCCCCAGTGCTGGGATTATAGGTGTGTGCCACCACACTCAGCTTATGTGGTGCTGGGGAATCAAATGCAGGGTCTTGTGCTTACTAGACAAGCGCTTTAGCTATTGAGCTCTGCTCTTAGTCCTACTTCTTTGTTCTTTTTCCTCCCATTTTATTAATATGTATGTATGTATATATATATATATATATATATATATATATATATATATATATATATGATACATAATATTTATATTGAACTGGAGTATTTTTCATACATATATATCATGTCAGGCTTGCAGACCCTTCCCATCTCCCTTTCTGACCCTCCCACATGCTCTCCGTCCCCCCTAACTCCCACTATTCCCCCTTTTGGTTCTATGCAATGACTGTGATCTGGGTTTCTCATATGAGAGAAACCATTTGATATTTAACCTGTGTCTGACTCACTGAGAATGATGGTCTCAAGTTGCGTCCATTCACCTACAAAAGCTTCAAAACCATCAACATAGAGTAGTATGCTAGTCAGCTTTCTGTGGCTCTTACAAAATACCTAGGAAAATCAATGGATAAAGAAAAAAGATTTGTTGTGGCTTATGGTTTCAGAGATTTTAATCTATGGCCTGTTAATTGGCTTTGTGGTTCTTGGGCCTTTGAGGCAGAATGTCTTGGTATGGAGTTCATGGTAGAGTAAAGCGTTTATCCTAACGATGACCCAGCAGTGAAAGGCGAGAAGGTGGCTAAGGTCTCAATATCCCTGCAAAGGTAAACTTCCAATGACTTAACTTCCTTCCACTAGGCTCCACCTCTTAAAAGGTTTCACCTCCTTCTAGTAGCACCATGATCTAGGAATGAAGCCTTTAGCATCTCAGTCTTTGGGGTACATTTATGATCCAAACCATAACAAATAGTAACTAAACATTTCTTGATACTTAGTAGACAGACATTAAGAGGTGGTAAATCCTAGCAGGCAATGTTGATGCCTCAGTAAAAAGATGATGAGGGGAAAGAACACAGACACAGCTTAGCCGGACTTCACAGCTCTTTGAGATTCTACATGAAGCTTTAGAGGCAAGGTAGAAAGATGAGTTGAGATGATCATATTGTTAGTGGAGAGATGAATGGTATGGGTTGTATGAACTGTGTGGATTCATAGATTGATCACGGAACCAGAATGGCACTGAGAGCTGGCCTACAGAAACAAAAGGAGCTTGCTCTGACATCGGGGGACTTTGAAGTGCTGAATCGAAGCACCACTGTCTCTCTGTTGGAGGTATATGAAGGAAAGGGCGCCACCCTGGCAACTCCTAATGAAATTAGTGTTAGACTTGCTTGCAGAGAGTGGTAGGACTAAAGGAAATCTGATGTATTAGTTCTCAGCGGTCTTGAAGTTTGTTTCAACTAGTCATCTTTCGATGGTTTTTAGGTGTAAGTGTCAGGAAGGTAATGTTTATTAGATTGACCCACAAGCCAGTGAGCACGCAAGGGAGAGGCAGAGAGAGATCAACCTGGAAAACTGTTCATTTGATTTATTTTACTATAGAAGAAAATAATACACTCTAAAGTATAAAAATCTTACAGCTGGAAGCAAGACTAAAAATGACAGGTTATTTTGTACTTTTATTTTATCAGTGTGAAAAAATAAGTCTTCAGAGGGGAAAGGACTTGCTGAGGCTCCCACAGTAATTTGGAGCTAAGCTTAGAGATAAAGGCCTTGTGTCTGACTCCTGGAATGTGTGCAAACAACCTGGCTCTTTGTACACTGAGCCCTCTCACCCTGCTCATTCCCTGATCCTCTACTCTTTTTAGAACATATATTCAATCTATCTACTCTCCACAGGATTTTCAGCACATTGAACATAAAATTCAGATCCTTCCCAGGGCTGGGTCACCAGCCTTCCGCCTCACTCTCCTCCTTTCCACTTACTGCGACTCTTTCTAAGCTCATCACATTCCAACCACATTGCCTTCCTGCTCCACAGATGTAGAAATTTGCTTCTTCTCAAGGCCTTAGTACCTCACTTTTCGTTGCTGCAGCTTGGAGTGTTCTCGTCTCTAAATCTCTGAGTGCCTTGTTCTCACTCGACCTTTGTGTTTTCGCTGAAGTACTGTCTCTTCAGGAGATTTGTTCTCACATATCTCTCTTTATTTTGCTTTATTTTGGCCATGTAACATGAAATCATGTTTGTTTTCTGACTCCCTTTGGGCATACAGACTTTATAGAGGCCGAAAGACTGTCTTGTTCACCCAGATTCTCAACGATGCAGAACAATGTGTGGACATCATAGATACTCATTGTGTGTTGTGTCAACAAATGTTGGTTAACTGGATTGAAAAGAGATCAGTATATGAACATGGAGGGCCTGTTGTGTTTCGTTCTGGTTATCCATAAAATGATGTTGCAGCTTCTCAGGCTGCTGTGAGATCAAACCGTCAAATGAGGTCATGCTCGTTCCTTCCAAATGGTCAGAGACAGATGCATGTTCATGATTGTTACAGAATGATCCTGTGCTCAGAAGGTCACAGGAAAGGCCAGGTCCACTTGGCTGATCCTACCCTTGATGTTCTTCCTTGCAGAGACACACCCTGCCTGGCGGATGCTGAGGATTGGACCACTTCCCCAGTTCCCCAGAGCATCGTGGACCTCTTCCAAAAGAGGAACTGGACAATGCAAGACCCTTCACCTGCCTGCCAGTGCAGCAGTGACAAAATCAAGAAGATGTTGCCTGTGTGTCCTGCAGGGGCTGGAGGACTGCCGCCTCCTCAAGTGAGTAACAGCCAGGATATGACTGAGCAGGTGCCGCAAGGTAGACTGATGAGATTTACTTGGGAGCAGGACTGAATGAGATGTCACTTCAGGAGGGTTCACTTCAGCCTTGATCATGAGAAAAGCAAATGAGTTCTGAGGGAAAGGGGCTTGGACCTCATCATACCTATGATGGCCCCAGAGTGAAAGTGTCACATTACAGACTGTGACAAGTCCGGCTTCTCACCCTGTTCCTCCTTAATGAAGATGGTGGCCTTCAATAGGCCACACTAACTAACTGGGTCTGTTTTTTCACCTTGAGTTATCGTGGTGAGCCAGAAACTTCCACTTCAGTGGTCTCCACAGCTAAAACATTATCTGAGACTCTCAGTTAGGAAGGAGATCAGAGCCATTTTTTTCCTGGTACTTTTAGAGAAAAGCTCACTTTTGATACCTCTTGGCTGTTTTATCAGCATCTAGGTTACAAGGTGATCGCAAGCAGTTGTCTGAAGAAGTCTTTGTTACTGCTCTGTAACAACAGCTGATCTAGTTATCAGTATAACACCAGTGAACACAAGAATTCACTAGGTGTAGGTTATGATACTGGCTTCTAAAATCTCTTATAACTACAATTGATCATGTCTTATTGCTTTACTGTTTAGCTGCTCAGAATAATTTCTTGGGGAGAGCTGGGCCTGTGATAAGTGGTTGACCAGTGCCAAGGGCAGAATGAATGAGGTCTTGGTGGTGGCTGCATGAGGGTAGTAGTACCTGGGCCCTGTGGTCAGGGTCTGGTCACACTGTGGTATGTGCTTGAGGAACATGTGTCACTGTAGTGCTTGGTCTGTTTTCTGCCTCATTACTGTCTTTATAAACACATATGCTTTGTTTTTATGTAATCACAGAGAAAACAGAAGACTGCAGACATCCTCCAGAATCTGACAGGAAGAAATATTTCAGACTATCTGGTAAAGACATATGTGCAGATTATAGCCAAAAGGTGATTATTGGCTACATTTGCCTCATGCTTTACTGTTGTTAAGTAGAGGAATTAAAGGCCTACATATGATCTTAGAGTGGTTGGAATATATCAGCTTATAACCTAATGGTTCTCTTGTGAGTTTGGGATATTAAAAAGTGATGAGAACCTACAATTGAGTTAGTGTGGTCTAGAATTGAACTAAATTTGGATTAAAATTTGAATTCTCCCAGTAACTAGCTGCTTGACCAGTTTTCCTTTTGAAACTAGTTTGCTTAAAATGCGATACTAACATTGCTCTTAGAAGATTGTTGTGCAGATTAAATGAAATGATATCCGCAAAGAGTGTCTTGGAAGTTGACACCATAGCTCCGTCGTAGTCATGAAGAGAGCTCTGAAAAGACTCATCAGCTTGTGTTGGCTGTGGAGCCTTGGAAGAGCCCAATGGCTTCCTTGGACATGGCAACATAGTATTAACTATTCAGTGAATACTTAGAAAATGTACTTTCCAATTTATTTCCCATCAGCTTGGTCAGGTGTGGTATCCTTGTTAGGAATTCTCAGTGACTTTAAATGACAGATGTGCTAGAAGGAAAATGACCATGAGTTTCCAAGAGATTATAACCTCCGTATGTTACTCACGATTCCAGTGTTCCTTAAATTGAAGAAGCTTCTAGTTCAGTCACATCTTGGTCTGTTAGATAGTTTTTAAATTGCTGGAGTTACAAGGTATGATACTTGTCCAGATAATAAGGTTTTTAGGCTAGGAGACAAGAAGATACACTGAGGATAGACTCCTTTCTACGAGCACAGCCCTACAGTGCTAGCCTGGTTATAGGATTACTTCTATACCTTTCTTTTATCGTTCAGGAGATATTCACTCATTTTGCACTATCAGAAGTAAACAGGATCAAGCCAGGCCTGGTGGCACAGACCTATAGTCTCTGAATTCTGGGAGGCTGAGGAACAAAGTTCACAAGTTCAAGCCCAGCTGGGGCAACTTAGTGCCTTAATGAGGCCCTGTCTCAAAATTTAAAACTAGAAAAATGGCTGTGTATGCAGCTCATTGTGAGTTCAATCCCTAGTACCACAGTAAATAAATAGGATCAGTGTTTTCTAGAACTGAGTTTTGGTTTCTTTGTCTTTACTTTCTACAGCTTAAAGAATAAGATCTGGGTGAATGAGTTTCGGTAAGTTGCTCTCTTCTTTCAGATTTTCTGGTACTTCTGCTCTCAGGAGATTGGTGATGCCAGCATCTTAGAGGGAGAGAGAGAAGTTAGATGGGTGATTGTTGGCCACTCATATACTCTTGGGTGCCCCGTCTTTTTGAGTAGGAGGACAAAGGTCCTACCTAACCTGTGGAGCACCTAGGGGCACAGACTGATTGAGATTAGACTTGTGTTAGAGTTTTTGCTTTAGTATCTGTGCTTAGTGCTCAGATGCTGCTTCAGTGGCTTATGGAATATTTGATGCATTGATTTCCTTGGAGAGATTTAGAATTCTCTGTGCATCTCTAGAGACATGAAGGAACTGCAGTGTTGTGACGGGAATACCTTGCCTAGTCTCGCCCCAAAATAAGATTCTCAACAGCTCCTAGGGACTCAAGAGCCATGTTTCAGACATTCAACATGAAATCAAGAAAGTCTAAAAGAAAAAAAAAAAAAGGCATCAAAACTGATTATTTTCCCTGTATTTTGACTACTTTTTCCCTCAGGGTTTTTGAAGGAACAAGTGAAACTTGGAAAGGAGCATCTGTGAAGCCAATTTATACATTATGGAAAATGAGCTAGCTAATGTGGCTGCCTCAGGGAGGTCTCAAAAGCTGTCACTGCATCTCCTTTTGCTCCCTGCCTTTTTCTCAGAAGCCAGGCTCCCTGGGACTTGAGCAGAGCAGACAACAGGCTCTACTAGTGGCTCACATGTGAAAAGATAAAGTTTGTGTATTAGCCCTCCTGAGCCTGCACAGGACAGTGTCCCTTCCCATCTATTTGCCCTCAAGCCAAGTTCAGGCCTGAGATGGGCCACCTGTGAGAGAAGACCATTCTTTCCTAAGTGTTTCGCATTTCTGACTGTATGTAATTAGGTTCAGCCTTCATAGCTGGTCCAGGACCATGAGAGTTAGGAGATTGCTAGAATCTCTGAGAAGAGGCTGAGGTATAAATTTCCTGAGTCAGATCTGGTCCTGGTTTGGATAAAAAAATGGGTCTCTAAGAAGCTTGTTTGCATTCATGTGGTGTCTTGCTGAGTGATCACCTGTGCACTCTGTCTGGGTTTTAATGTCAGGCTGTTCTTTTAGGTATGGTGGATTTTCCCTTGGTGTCAGTAATTCTCAGGCACTTCCTCCAAGTCAAGAAGTTAATGATGCCATCAAGCAAGTTAAGAAACATCTGAGACTGGCGAAGGTATGGTATCTATTTTGAGACATGTCAGAAGAATGGGTCTAGAGCTACTGGGACCTAGAAGTAGTGGGCAGGTGAATCTGCCTAATAGCTCAATGTCCTGAACATGTTTGAATATAAAGCCACCACTGGCATTCAGCTATTTCAGCCCGACAAGGCTGAACTACTCAACATATATTTAAAAACTTGAAAGTATAGATCAAAAATGAGTTTAGAGATTTAAAAACTCTCAGAACAACTTGGTTTATAAATCTAATCAGTGGGTACATGGAAGATCACTTTTTAAGCTGGCAGGCCGCTCTCCAGGGCCCCATGAGCATACACTTATTTTCTCTGTATTTCAGATTTTCTGTTTTGAAGAACTGAGGGACATATGGCAGGGATTCTAGGATTCTGGACAGCAGTGATAGTCTCAGAGTCTGTGTCACTCTGCCTCAGTGTAGCTCAGGCCTTTGGGTCTAATACATCTGAACAAAGGGTGGGGATGATGGTCTTGGGATGATGCCAGGGAAATACTTTGAAGAATCCTCATTACTTATGTTAGTGTCTTGGGACTTTGAGTCATGGGATTTCTCTATGATTCCTTCAGTACTTGCATAATATCAATACTGTAGGTTTCTGAGGAATCATTTCTTTGTGACTTCAAATTTAATTTTAGAGAATGAGGTAGTGGTAACATTGTTCTTCACAATGTTGTCCTGTGGTCCGCAGATTCCAGACTTACTGTGGCCCTTCCCTCTGTGCACTATCACAACTGAGGCAGGTTTTCTGTTGTTTATAGGACAGTTCTGCAGATCGATTTCTTAACAGCCTGGGACGGTTCATGACAGGACTGGACACCAAAAATAATGTCAAGGTAAATCCTACCTGCTTCGTGGTAAACACTCATACTTATGTTCCCTGAAGTACTTTCTGCACACGCTAAAGTTGAGAGGAGAATTTATGGCAAAAAAGAACAAACTTTATCGGGAAGCAGCGTGGTGTAGAGATCAAGGGAATTTGCACTGTCTCTGGACTTGTCAGGTGAACCACTGTGACGTTCACTGTAGTTACTTAATCTCCTAGGCCTCAGTTTCTTGATCTACAAAGTAGACACAGTACTCATGGCTCAGTCTGAGTAGTTGTGAGGAGTCAATGAGTTGCAGAGATGGGGTCCTCAGTACAGGGCCAGGCCACGAGGTCACTGGTCAGTGCATGCTGTGTGGCAGTACCATTTTGTTGCCGTGTTCTCTGGTTGCAGTGTTTTTGTCTTAGTAAGGAACCGGAATTGCTTTTTGAAGTTTCTGTGCATGCTTTGTGTGTGTGTGCACTCAGCTTTGTGAGTGTGGTTTGGGAGTACCACCTTGTACCTGATATGTTTTATTTCAGGTGTGGTTCAATAACAAAGGCTGGCATGCCATCAGCTCCTTCTTGAATGTCATCAACAATGCCATTCTCCGGGCCAACCTGCAGAAGGGAGAGAACCCGAGCCAGTATGGGATCACTGCTTTCAACCATCCCTTGAACCTCACCAAGCAGCAGCTCTCGGAGGTGGCTCTGTAAGTCTAGCTGTGTCACAGAGGGTGGACAAGAGACTGGGTGCGGGGGTCACGGAGCAGGGGATGGAAATAAGAAGTGCTTGTGGGGTTGCAGCTGCACAGACGGCCATGTAAGTCTGAGTGGGTCCACACTCTGGGGGGAAATGATCACTTTCAAAATTTCTAGGCCATCATGAATTATAGAGGAAAATGATATATGTAAAAGTTATTAAATTTGGTGAATTTGCGTAAAGTGAGTTAAAATGATTATTAAGATCTTAAAATAATTAACTCACTATTGACACAAACATTGGTCTTAACTACTCTTTTAAACTTGGTGAAACATGCTGTTAATGGTTTGTTTTTCTTTTCTGGATTAAATGAGGGTATTCAGGAGAGATATGGCTTTAAATCTGGCCTCTAAACTTCTCGATGTATGATAATAAACAAGGCAATTCATGTACATGCCGCCTCAGTCCCCAGTGCAGCTGGGACTCCACGCAGTGGATCCCTTTTTTTAAATAGAACATGACATAGTTGTTGCATCTGTTCAACTCCTATAGATTTTGAATGTGGGACACTAGGATATTTATACCAGGACCCTATTTTTTGAAACAGCGTCTCACTTTTTAGTCCAGGCTGGTCCTGAACTCACTATGGGGCCCAGGCTGGCCTTGGACTCATGGCAATCCTTCTGCCTCAGCCTCTCAGGTGCTGAAGACCCTGTTAAATGGGCCTGTAAGATACCTTCTTACAAAAGGAATCTGATAGGATTTTTGTGTCATATTGATATGCTACATCCTGTTGATTTCAAATTTGTAGAAATTAGCTTGAGTAGTTTCACAATAGTCTTTCTTCCTTATTTAGTTTTCAAGCCACTCTAGTTTGTGCGTATGTGTATGTGTGTGAGAATTCACAGCATGCTGCTCTAACAAGGACCAGAACAGTGGACACAATTAAATGTCTTTACACCACTGACCTCCTTAGTACTGACCCCCTTCACTAGTTTCCTTGTGGCAGTATGCCAGAGGATTCTTTTTTATTTTTCTCCCCTCTTTCTTTTCTGCTGCTGGGGATAGAACTCAAGGATGCTCTGCTAATGAGCTACATCTCCAGTCTTTTTGTTTATTTTATTTTTTGTTTTGGGATGGGTCTCACTGGGCTTCCCTGGGAAACTTGAACCTGCAATCCTCCTGCCTCAGCCTCCCCTCTTGAGTGCTAGGACTACAGCCATGGCCTCCACACCCAGCTTAGTACATAGATTCTTCTTAGCCTCAGTAAAACAAGTTTTGCATTTAAATTTTTATGTCTCCTCCACTGCACCCCTCTGATCCTCACTGCTTTCTTCTTCCTAGGATGACCACATCAGTCGATGTCCTTGTGTCCATATGTGTCATCTTTGCGATGTCCTTTGTTCCGGCCAGCTTTGTTGTGTTCCTGATCCAGGAACGAGTCAGCAAAGCGAAACACCTGCAGTTTATCAGCGGAGTCAAGCCTGTCATCTACTGGCTGTCCAATTTTGTCTGGGATATGGTAAGGACAGGCCTTCTGTGGCTCTGTGAGTCTCCAGGGTCATGGGTTGTGTGGAGAATATCAAAGGAGCCCCTCAAAGATGTGTGTGAAAGGGAAAGGGAGAGGGAGTTGTGTACTTCCAGGATGCAAAACATGGCACTGGGTACAGAACTGATTTCACACCAGAGAGAAAATACATCTGCACTGGCAACTGTTGTTACCACCACGATCTAATTTCCTAAGGAAACTTTTCTAAGAAACACAGAAATGGAAAGACCTTCATCAAAATCCCAAGCTAATGTCTCTTACTTCCCAGATAGGTTTTAGCCTAGAGAGTCAGAGTATTTTTTGCCTTACTGGGAAAGCTATCTGTCATTTGAAACTTTATACATTTCATCAGTGGCTTAACTATCCACTTCAAATATGTTTTTATGCCAGCTGTAATATATTACTCCTTTTTGGACAAATATGGAGGCCTTCATAGAACTGTGAACTTCTAATTGTTATAAAGTGAAGTGGAACTGTAGCTCCCTATGACTTCCATTAATTTTAAGCCACACAGAGAAAACCTAATTCTTTTCCCATTGGACAACTCCTCAGGTATTTAAAGGCCCCTCTCAATTAACTGAAGGTTTGTACAGATGGGGTGACATGTGAGGGTGTCCCTTGTGGTCTGTAGAACCCTGACAGTGTGACCATTGTTGGTGGAGATGATGCTTTGTCTGGGGTCCTCCCACCGAGCCTCTCGGACTTGCCTCTGTTCTGATGTGATTGCCTTCCATGGCTGTGCTTCGTATTGTTAATGCCCATTTTGAAAAGCAAAGTCCCGAACTAACCTGTGTTCAGGCTACAGTCTGACTTGTCATGAGTGTGAGAGAGAGTTGACCTTTGTATTTCTATTACCTTAGCATAAGGGCACTGCATTTTAGGTGACACACTGTCTTTTTGGACCCCTATTTCTTACAAAGGATTGTTAACTTTATTCCCTTTCATTCTATGCTAATATGATTGGCTTTTTTGAACCTAGCTTAATAGTTCCCTGTTAAAATATATATTGTTTAGTATCTTTTTTGTTTTCTTGTGTTATATCTTGATCTTTTAATTAATTCACTTAAAATATACTGAGTGTTTACTGTGTGTTGACAATGCCAAGGCATAGGAGACTCAAAGATGAGAGGCTGAGTCCTTGACCTCGGGGACCTCACTTACATTGTTATCTATTCTTGCCTTTTCTAGAGCCTGGAATTTGCTAAAAGCACATCTTCATCTAAATTGATAAACATATTGAGTAGAAGGGGACTGAAGCAGAGCCCTACAGTCCAAAACTATAACTTCTTATGGCTGTCAAGCCCACTGTCACCTCCCTGCACTGCTTTTGCTCTGCTAGCTATGAATTCTCCTAACTGTCTGATGGCCAAGTCTTTATTTCTGCATTTTAATGCTTGAAGCACTGTCAGAACAGACTTTTAAAATTATTCTCAGTGTGATAAAACAGTTCTGACCCTCATGTCCTGGGCGCTTACCTCATAAATAGATTACATGTGAGATTGAACTTGGGTAGACTATAATACAGCATTAATGATGAAACAGACACAATCATGTTTGGGAAGAAGAATGGAAGCTTATTTTCCTCCTGTGAAATTGAAATTACTCTGAGACTCCATCGTTCAGTAAGTTTACTGAGCGTGACACCTTGGTTTAGCTGTGGGAAAGACAGAAAGGGCATGCAGTTTATAAAATCAGCCAGGGGTGAAATGCTTGTCATAATGTATTGTTCAGTATTTTGATTAATAGTGTATGTGGCTTCATTAATTCAAAGTTATTCTCCAATATGCTTATCTGCCCTTTCTTGTCTGAGGATGGTGAAGGTGTGGTACAGTGGCCTCACGGGCCAGCTCCATTTTCTTGCTTTCTCTTTCAGTGCAATTACGTGGTTCCTGCTACGCTGGTTGTTATCATTTTCATCTGCTTCCAGCAGAAGTCCTACGTGTCCTCCACCAACTTGCCCGTCCTCGCCCTTCTGCTTTTGCTGTATGGGTAAGGCGCCTGTGGGTGGGACTCACCGTGAGCAAGGCATACATACAGTGCTCCGTGTCAGAGCGAGGGCAGGGGCGCCACTGAGCCTCTATCCTTGTGGCCCACCAGGTGGTCGATCACACCTCTCATGTACCCAGCCTCGTTTGTGTTCAAGATCCCCAGCACAGCCTACGTGGTGCTCACCAGCGTGAACCTGTTCATCGGCATCAACGGCAGCGTGGCCACCTTTGTGCTGGAGCTGTTCACCAGCAACGTGAGTCCGCAGACAGCGCACCACCTCCTGTGCACTGAGCGCCTGCGCGAAAGAGAACACTGGTTAATCGAGGCCTGCTTCTACTGTCTGTGGTCTTGCTACGGTCACGGTGGTCTTTTTTCAGTTTCTGCCTTCCTTGAGTCTGCATAGCATCTTTCCCTCCGCTGTGCTTAATATTTCCCTGGCCAAGCTTTCCAGTTTCCTTGGACAGCTTCTTTTAAATTTCTTTCAACTTCAGTATCACTTTGTGCACAACTCTCTGCCGTCTTTTTCCCACTTTAGATACCATCTCTGGGCAATGTCATTCAACTCCAAAGCTTTTACTATCACCTCTCGCAGAATCTTATTGTTATCTCTCAGATCTGTATGCAATTTAGTTCTGTAAGACTTTCCTTGCCCAGTAGATGGATTTATTTAGAAAATTTATAGATACCCCAAACTGGACATGTCATTATCATTTTTCCTTTCAGAACTTGTTATTTCTCTTGCCATCCCTGGGTGCTCTGTTAGCTCAAGCTGGCTTTCTTGTATTCAACTTATGTGCATTGATGTTGTTCTTTTTCCACCTCTGTCTGGTCACATCACCAGCTCTCCCAGTCACATGTCTCATAAACAAGGCTCCTTCTCCATTTCCTGTTGCCATCGCTGTTATCCAAATACCTTAACTTAGTACACAAAGCCTCTCCCAGATGCCTAACATTTCTTAGCTAGTTTATACCACATTCTTTCCCCATGCTCTGTAATTTCTACTGGGCCATTCCTCTACCTCTGTTTCTACCCTGACCCCAGTACTCCTAGAGCCTGGCTTGAAATACCCTTCTTTCATCTCAGGAATGGGTATTATTTAACCTTTCAAGATTCGGTTCAAAGGTGAAGCTTTTCTTTCCTGCTGTATAAGACATGCTTTCTCTTCCCTGGGCCATCAGAGTCCAACTAAGCCTCTAGTCCAACACCCAGTCAGCTGTGAAGTCATTTCCTATTTACCTATTTTTCTTCCTTAGAGTACTTGCCTCTCCCACATCCTGGCACAGTGCACCTAACCAACACTTAGCAGCTTCCTCAGTCGGGGGTTATTTTGTCGGGTCATCCTAATTTGTGACGTATTCAAGATTTTTTGAAATTCCAGAAAAATCCTGAAACTCAGATATTGACCCAGACTTGAGAACTTTGCTTTTTTATAATGCCAGGCAAATGTTTTGTTATGGTTTTGTGTCTGATGAAACATAGCCATGTTTCTAAAGTTCATTCCTTTCTTCATACTTACATTACTCCAGATTTTCTAAAGAACCAGAAATGCCCGTGGCTCTTTAGTAGCATCTGAATCCCAAAGTCCAGTTTGTTCCCAGAGAACGAAATTTTTCTTCATTATCTTGACTAAAACTTTGACAAATTTTAGCCTAAAATATGAACGATAGCTACACTTTCTTTCTCTCTTATTGTTTTTAGAAGTTGAATAACATCAATGATATTCTGAAATCTGTGTTCCTGATCTTCCCACATTTCTGCCTGGGACGAGGGCTCATTGACATGGTGAAAAATCAGGCAATGGCTGATGCTCTGGAAAGGTTTGGTGAGTGAAGCAGGGCTGCAGGAAGCTTTACTGGAGGTGGCAGTTTTCATGGGCCTTAGTACTCAGTCCTTTGTTTTGGAAAGAGGCTAGTGACTGAGCACAGGATGTCTGGCCTCTGCTTCCTGCCCTGAAGACTAATGGCAGTGCAGCGTGCCTGGTGTGAGTCTTGTGACCCAGTCATTTATCTGTTCCTCTAACAGCACTGAGATAAGGAAAGAACAATTTTTGAAATGAAGAAAATGCTGGCGTTTTCTTGGACCCTACATCTAACGACTCTGGTTTGATTTGTTAGAATCACTGGAAAAGTCGAACTGTGGGTTTCAGAGTAGATGTCTATTCCAGAGAAACAGAAATGAAGATGTACACTCTGACTATTAGAAAAATCATATGCCTGCAGCTATGGTCATATATTATGTTTTACTCATTCTGTAAAAAAGATAATTTATCACAGCTCCTTGGTACCTTTAGAATGGTTAAAAACATTCTCCTTGGGCTAGAAAAAGTGCCTGCCTAGCAAGTGCAAGGCCCTCGTTTTGATTCTACAGCGCCACATAAAGCTGAGCGTGGGGGCACATGCTTGTAATCCCAGCACTTGGGAGGCTGAGGCAGGAGGATTGCCAAGTCCAAGGCCAACCTGGGCTGCATAGCGAGTTCAGGACCAGCATGGGCTATAGAGTGAGACCCTGTCTCAAAATATAGACATGTGTTCCTGATTGTGGTATGACTATCATTCATTGGTTGGCTAATACAGTTACAGAGGCCACATTATTAAATTGTCATAGAAGAGGGACTTTTCTCAACTTGAAGGAGATGTGCAAAAGTAATAATGGTTCTAGAGATATCTTATATAGAACCAGATAACTTAAAATTGAGTCACTAAGTAACATTATATGCTACTAAAATGGGCATCTTTTTTTATCATCTTTTTTGTACATACTATTAACTTAGAATTTATTAAAATAATCTAAAAACACCCTGGATTATTTGCTTTATTTAAAAGGACTTCTGACATGTCTTATTAAAAAGGAAACATTACCTATCTTACATGAAGTTAGAGATCTAATACAGGTTGGTCCTGAAATCTGATGGATGTAAGTTTGTATTATGTCTCCCTAGATCAGTCCTGACACATAGTCATTCCCTCCCTTGTTGTGGGTAGTAGACACTGGCATTTCTAGGAAAGTAGGTGAACTTGATCCCAAATTTGAGGAAGGGTGGTGGGTTTTGGTGCCTCCAATCTGATGAGATCTCTGCGTTGTGTTTGCTAGGGGAGAATCGCTTTGTGTCACCACTTTCTTGGGACCTGGTCGGGCGAAATCTCTTTGCCATGGCTGTGGAAGGAGTGGTATTCTTCCTCATTACTGTTCTGATCCAGTACAGATTCTTCATCAAGCCCCGGTGAGCTTTTTCTCATAACTCATAAAACATCTGGCTGAGGGTCATGGAAGAGGAACACAGGGGAACACTCATTGAGTGGCTGAATTGAATGAACTCTTACAATCAAGCTGATTTTCCCCTTGTGGGCATCCCCCGAGACCCAATCCTGCCAATCCTGGAAAGTGGGTTTTATAAGATAGCTTTAGAGACTGAACTTTTGTCTTGAAAATACTTTGAAAGGTTAACTTTTTCTTATAATGTTCTCTGCAAGACCTGTGAATACAAAGCTTCCTCCTTTAAATGACGAAGATGAAGATGTAAGGCGGGAAAGGCAGAGAATTCTGGATGGCGGAGGACAAAATGATATCTTAGAAATCAAGGAGCTGACAAAGGTGAGGGCAGTTTGTCTTCACATGTTTTTCAGTTTTATGTGCTAGAAAAAACATGTTGTTGATCTGCTTAACAAGACAGTTTGCTTCCCAAAATGTACATCTACACTAGGCTTGTCAATTTAATTTTATTTAAAATATACCATGGAGACTTCTTAATTAAAGAAATCCTACTGAGAATAGACCTGTAATGTGAATTCCCATTCTTAAATTTATCTTGCATACTTACATTTATGTGTTAGTTATTAAAACCTGTTAGTATTATATACCTAGTCAAAATTGAGAGAATAAGGTGGAGAGAATAAGGAATTTGGTTTCATGGTCCAAAAAGCTAATGTGCATCTCTTGCTCAGAAGGTAGATCTGTTTCAGCCATCTCTAGATGCTGAAAAAAATTTCACTTTTTAATAGTATGCACAATATGTGAAGTATTTTCACTACAAACTTCTATCATGTATTATTTAATTTTTAAGATATATCAACACATGTATTAAAAAAGTGAAACACTATATAGATATTAGTGGCTAATTTTTTTAAAACCCTCAGATTAAAAAACAAATTCACTTTTATGTTGAGCTTCGGAGTTAGAAACGGGTTGCCAAGGTGACAGAAAAAAGGCTCTCAGCATATGAACTACATGAGCTCGTCTTCTTGATGAGTGTTATTTAGTGGTGTGTTTGGGTTCCAATCCCCTCGCCCACAGGTGCCTGGGAGAGCTGTGGAGTCAGGAACCTCATAGATTTTTGCATTTTGTTTGTTGCAGATCTACAGAAGGAAGAGGAAGCCTGCTGTTGACAGGATCTGTGTTGGCATTCCTCCTGGTGAGGTAAACGCACATTGTCTGCATTGTTTGTCTCCATTAATTTGGGCTACAGCTACACAGTCAAACATTGGTACCTACAAGGGGTAAAGACGGCTTGTAAAGGCTTCTCTGCTTATGTCTGTGTGAAGCAATCAGCCATCAAGAGAATGGAGACCTTTTTGTCAAAAGAATGATTGGGATAATCTCAGGAAGTTTAACAAAAGCATGCACATTTGAAATGTGCCTTTTTGATCCATTTGAGATGACAATGAAATTCAATTACATTAGAAAAAATAGATTTTCTCCACTCTCATTTTTGTTTGTGTTCTTTTGTGCCTGTAGGTGCAATAATTTAACTAGTTGGCTTTCATTACTGTTTTTCAAAAATTCACTTGGCTCTTAACCTGATGACTAAATGTTTACAAATATGTCCACACTTCATGCATATATATATATATATATATATATATATATATATATATATATATAATATATGTATATGTGATATGTATATAGTTTTCTTGAAATCTAGAAAACATTTGATTTGTTACTGAATTTAGAAATAATTTTTTAGTATCACATCATAAAAACCAAGCTCAGATTGCTGTTTTTTAGAGTCATTCATATTTAAGTAGTAATTTGTTTGTACAACTCACCCAATCTTGTTCTTTTCAGTGCTTTGGACTTCTGGGAGTTAATGGTGCTGGCAAATCATCAACGTTCAAGATGTTAACTGGAGATACCACTGTTACCCGAGGAGATGCTTTTCTTAACAAAAACAGGTGAGAAAAAGAAGTGGCCTCAGAAGTATTCTGCAGCAAAGATTTTTTTTTTAAAGTTTAAAAAATACATAGTTATTTTTTGATTATAACAGTACTGTTTAGGGCTCATTAAAGTCTTGAAATGTAGAAGAATCTAAAAATCACCCATAGTTTCACTACCTAAAGATAATCACTATTTACATTTTTTTCAATTTCACACTATTCTTTTTAACAGCTTTATTCAGGTATAATTTACATACATATAATTTACTTGTTTTGAGAGAACAATTCAGTGATTTTTAGTAAATTCCTAGGATTCTGCAACCGTTACCACAATCCAGTTTTAGAACTTTCTCACCATCCCAAGGCTATCTTTGTACACATCATAAAGTCAACACATAAATTTTAAAATTAGGTTTTCTTATTGATGTATTGTGAATATTTTCCAGTGAGTCACAAGATACAGAATTTTTCATGCTACATTAAGTTCCTCCATAACATGTACCTTTGAGCCATTTAATCAATGCCGTATAAATGTTGGGCATTTCTTAGCTTTAAATTTTTTACCATGTAAATATTCCCTTGTATACAACTTTTATTATTTTGCCAGGGAAAATTTCTACAGGGTTGAAGAGTACATGCGTGCAAACTTGTCCTCAATGAAAGTTACTTGTAATTGAGGGAGCCATCATTGGGCCTTTTTCTGAAGCTGCATATAGATCATTAAACAGTCTGATATTTGGGGGTACAGCTATATATTAGAGACTTGTTAAGCAATATTACCCTTGAGTACTCTAAATATTTTTTCTGGGGTTTTCCAGGCTTCTTATATGGATAAATGGTATAAGGCAGAAAGATCATTTTCAAACTCACCTGGCCATGACTCATAGTACATTTTACATTTCAACCTAGTATATGCAGAAAGACACATAACACACATAAAACTTGATGAAAATTTTCATAAAATGGTACCTGTATTACTACTTATTTTTTATTCTTTACAATGCCTTTGAAAACACTGGACCCGGGGAAATATGTTTTAGGGCAAAGGTGGTGAAGATACATTATTACTCTGAGTTTCTTTACTTAGAGACCTCTGCAGGTTGACTGCATGGATTCACCCCCTGAAAGAGGAAGAGAGCTGGCTGTGCAGCCCAGAGTAGAATTCTCTTTCCATTTCTGCTGGGGGAAAAGAAAGGGTACAGTGACAGAAAAAAATGTTTATAGTGAATTTTAAAATCATACGACATATAGGTGGGGACATTCACAGGGCAGGACAGGTAGGGGTGAAAGAAAACTTTAGGCAGAGATGTACATTAGGCAAATTCTACAAAGGGAAAGGTCTTAAGGAAAAAAAAAATATCAGACACCAACTAGCTATCCTTAAGAAAGCATCTTCACAATAGTTAGGTTTATGAGTAAACACTATTTAGCCTTGGTAGAGGTAACGAGAGATTACGCAGACACAGGCCCTCACAGCAAGCATTTTTCAATCTATGAGGCAGAAAGCCTGAACTTCAATTTGTGAATTTTTGAGAGGATCTTCACGTTTATGAATTATTAAGAGGTTCCCCACCGACGGGGTGTTGCTTATAATATTGAAGGGCAAGAAACTGATCTCTTTTATCTCTGGAAAGTTTTTTTTTCAATACCAATGTATAGGAGTGATGAAAGAACAGAAGTTCTGAGTACTGTGCTACTTCCCTAGCCTTGTTCCTAGTAACAAGCTCCTGGGGCAAAAGCTTTGGCAGCAATAACTGGACCAAACCAAGGTTTGTCACAGTGATTGGTTGTAAGGACTGACTTGGGCCATGTAGCAGTAAGGCACAGTATCCATGGGCACTCCAGTCATAATCTGGAAAAGACTGAACCCTGGAGTATTAAGCAGAGAAATGACTGCTTCTGTAAAAAATATGTTATTATTAATCTCTGACAAAACACTCCCCCTTACTGCAAATGCCCTTATCCCATCATTCTTGCCACTTTCTGAGGCAGTGGCCACATTCATAGCTGGGTGGGGGTCCTGAAACACAGCTATCAGAGTGAGATATGAAGGCTCAGTTCTCACATTTTAGGAATTCTTCAGCTGATGGGCTTCATAGAAACTAAGAGTTGACCCCACTATTATATGTAAAACAGTGGCTGAAGTTTTTTTTTTTTCCCTTACCACATTAGATTGTCAGAGGGTCTATGATTTAAAAAACACAAAACAAAAAACCTTAAGAGCTAGGAGGGTGTCTGGGTGGGTTCCCTAGAGCCAGATGGTGTGGAACACACATGCCCTATGGCTGAGTCAGTGTATGGGCAGCAGGGGGCGGAATGAACTCAGATCCAGAATTTCTGGGCCCTCTCCTGGTCCAGATGGTCACAAAGATGACTTTGGAACAAGGGAGTTACTCATGACTGGACCGCAGGGCCCATCAAGTCAGGGATGGAGATGTGGTGTTAAAGCTCTAAGTTGCTGCTAAAGACCAGGCTGCAGCTGCCATGGATGCAGCAATCTGCAATGGGACTGAGCCTGGGTTGAAGTGCTGCGCGACCAGGTGCATGGGCTGGACAGGGTAGAGGCAGGACCCTGACTGCCAAGAGGAGCTGGCATCCTAGGGGCAGAGAGGCTGTTTCTTCAAACCGCAGCCGGTGTGTGGGTATCTTTGCTATGTGTAAACATACTTTCTAGGAGCATTAAGCCAGATGTCTAATCGGTGGATCTCTAAATTCTTAAAACCTGACACCTTTTTTCCTTTGCAGCATCTTATCCAACATTCATGAAGTACATCAGAACATGGGCTACTGCCCTCAGTTCGATGCCATCACGGAGCTGCTGACTGGGAGGGAGCATGTGGAGTTCTTCGCTCTTTTGAGAGGAGTCCCAGAGAAAGAAGTTGGCAAGGTAATGCGGGCACAGAAAGCCAGCCTGCCTTGTCAGCCTCCTGACATTATACCTTCAGGGATTTTTGCTGTGACGCTGACTTGAGGCTTTTCTTCCTCATGCCCACAGCAATATGAAATGCTTGCCCAGGGAGGGAGCTTTTACTGCTGGTGGGGTAGGGTGGGTGGCATGCATAGGCTGGGTGGGTGAGGGAGGAGAGCTGCTCCCACGCCGTGCATGTTTTTTCCTTGCTCTTGACTCCTCGGCAGTGGCTAGGGTATGATTATACGAGGTATGATCAAAACATGAAAATATATAGTGAATGTTTTAAAAAGTGTTACAGCAAAAGCCACATTCCCATTAATCCTCTCGCTGTGCTCCCTCTCATGTCAAATACACATCCTGCTGCTCTTGCTCCTTTCTGAAGCAGCCTGGAAGTTCCCTTTCATGGGTGTCTTGATGAGGTGTGATCAAAAATACAGTGAATGTTGCCAACAGCCACTCAACAGAAAGGGTGGCTCAGAGAACATTAGTGTGTCTTCATCTGCCTTACTCACCAGATTCACTTCTCGCTCTTCCCTTAAGTCAAATGACAATGAAAGATAAATGTCTTGAATCAGTTAAGAAATCTGAGGCAGTTATAACCATGCAACTAAAGATAAGAATGAGGCCTTCCGGAAATGCTTCAGAATGTGGCAAGAATGGTTTAAGTGTGTTTGGAGTGAGGAGGGTATTTTAAGGGTGATTACCAGCATGTCTTATATGTAACAATTTTTTAATTAGTATATTCACCTTATATTTTGACTGTGCCTTGTAGGATCTAGTCTTATTCAGTGAATTGCTTCCATATATAAATGTAGGAAAGTATGAGATAATTATCAAGTCAGACAAAACTCTGTGTGCTTGCTTTTTGTCTCTAGGTTGGTGAATGGGCAATTCGGAAACTGGGCCTGGTGAAGTATGGGGAAAAATACGCCGGTAACTATAGTGGAGGCAACAAGCGTAAGCTTTCAACAGCCATGGCTCTGATCGGTGGGCCTCCTGTCGTTTTTCTGGTGAGTGTGACTATCGGTGGAACCATTCTGACCTGGATGTAAAATGTCACTTTTCAAAAGTGCTGTGTGTTAGGGGTGGTGTGTGACTGCCCTAGCAGTGGGAAGTTGCTGCCCACCAGGAATGGTAGAGAACCTTGGAGAAGGAAGAAGAAGGGAACTTCTCCCTCAGTGTACACGTGGGTGGCTCTGCCACCCCTGCCAGATGCTCCCAGATACAGATTCTCTGAGCACCTTGCTTCTCTGGCCTGAAGAACTTCTACAAGTATGACTGAATCTAAATATATGAGATGGCCATCTGTGTGTTCATCCACTGCGGGCAGTTGGTGAGGACACAGCTTCCGGATCCCTGCAGTAGCAACTGGGTTGCATTTCCTAGAACATAGGTAGATGACACACAGTAGACTGAGCAGTGGCCCTAGACCCTTTTCTTCTATAGGGAATAAGAATACCAGAAGTTTTATAGAAAGGATGAACCTTGGGTCGAGGCAAGTGGATCAGGGGTTTCTGTAAGACTAACAAGTAAAATAACAGAGTAAGCTGGAGTCAGCTAAAATAGATGCCCCCCCCCCCAAAAAAAAAGGATTTTCTTCTAATTTCAATAGAGGTTTCAGACTAAAAGCATTTTTAGTATACACTTAACCACTCAGGAAAAGATGGTTATAAATAATGATGTTTCCTCTTATTTGGACAAATTTAATTTTATGAAAATTATTCAGAATACTTTGAGTTTTCTGTTTCAGTGGGACACAAAACTGACCTTGTTACAAATGAGTTTGAAACTTTTTCAGTTTTTTGGTCTGTTAAGAAATAAGTAGGGTGGGGAGTGAACTTCTAGGCCATTTTTAGGATAGTTTGGCATTGAAAAACAGAGCTGTCCTTTATGGTTTTTGTCCTGGGGAATAATAAAATTTGCTTTATTATCATCCTGATTATAGGATGAGCCAACCACAGGCATGGACCCCAAAGCCCGGCGATTCCTGTGGAATTGCGCCCTGAGCATCGTCAAGGAGGGGCGATCAGTAGTGCTTACATCTCATAGGTCTGTAGCATGTTCTTGGCTTTGGCTTCTTTGCTGTGTTATTTTTAAATCTGCCAAATAATATATATGATTATATTGTAAAACTTTTTAAAAAAACACAGAACGGTGAGTATTAAAATAATTAATACCTGAAATTATACCACTTGGAGACAACTGTTATTATCATTGGACTAGTGCAAAGTTTTCCTATGCCAGTCTATAAGTATTTGTAGGTCTGTATTTTTATAATCGAAAATATGTATTTGTCCTTTTCACTTAATGATGAGCATTACCGCAAGGCGGTACATTTAGGTGTGACATTGTCTCTCAGTCCTGTACAGCATTCCATGAGGATACGCTCTAATTTGCTTAGCTATTTCCCTTTGCATAGACATCTGGATTGTTTCCCGAGTGTTTACAACTGTAAACATCGTCTCTCTATCTTCATGTCCTTGCATCAGGATGTGATTATACCCTAGGAAGCTGGGAATCTGTTTTTCTTTGAAATGCCAGATGTTATGGTGATATTCTCATGGTTATAGGAAAATCTGTCTAAACCGAAAACCTTGTCGTGTCTTCCCACAGTATGGAAGAATGTGAAGCTCTTTGCACTAGGATGGCAATCATGGTCAATGGAAGGTTCAGGTGTCTTGGCAGTGTCCAACATCTGAAGAACAGGTAACAACAACAATAATTTCTTTGGGAGAACACCCAGTGAGAAAGATTGGTAGCTTTTTTTAAATGAGTATATAAACAGTTGCTTGGAAATGAAGGGAAATTAAACTGAGTAAAATGGCGTAGTGGAAAGAATGAGCCGCGTGGAAGTCAAACTGAGCTGCATTCACTTTGTCTGTCCCATACCCTGGTTGTGTGACTCCTGGGCAAGTTACTTAATTGCTCTGAGAGTCAGTTTCCTAGGCATATTATGTCCTGGCTTGGTTACATGGATGAAATGAAAAAATTCCCATGTGACAGCGTGCTGACGGGCACAAGGTTTGGAATCAGCACAGACAAGTTTGCATCCTAGCTCTGCCCCTTCTGAACGCTGTGACACGGGCTAGGGGCTCACTCCCTGGGCTTCAGTTTCCCTGCCAGACTTCATGAGTCTCATGAGGATTAAATGAAATGTGTATGTGAGGCTCTGACAGTAGCACTGCCCATAGAACAGGTGCTGAATAAAGGACAAGTGGCTCCTTCTCTTAGGAACTGACCTCTGGGTCTGTGAGAGGCCTCCTGTTTTCTTTTTTTTCTTGGCATGAGTTGGGTTCTCAGGGCTAAACTTCTTTTGTACTATGTCCTGGGGATATTTCATTTGGCTGTTTGTTCCTGCTTTAAGGTTTGGAGACGGTTACACGATAGTTGTACGAATAGCAGGGTCCAGCCCTGACCTGAAGCCTGTGCAGGAGTTCTTTGGACTTGCCTTTCCAGGAAGCGTTCTAAAAGAGAAACACCGGAACATGCTACAGTACCAGCTTCCATCTTCGCTGTCTTCTCTGGCCAGGATATTCAGCATCCTCTCCCAGAGCAAAAAGCGACTCCACATAGAAGACTACTCTGTTTCTCAAACAACACTTGACCAAGTAAGTTTAGGGTGTTAAAAATCTTTACTTCCTAGGTTGTGGTTCCTTGCCTCCTCATCTCTCCACATGAGCCGGAGGCTGAGAACAGTTCAGACTATCTTTGCTTGAGTCTTCATCTGCTATTACTATGTATGGTTTTTACTAAATCTCTGTGAGCCCTAAAAGGGAGATAATACTTTCTACCTTATAGGGTGATAGTGCTAATAGTCATAAATAACTACCACTTTGAATACTAACCCTGGGCTAGGCGTTTTGCTCTGTGTCTTAGCCCACTTACATAACAAAAATATATATCCTGCTACTTAATTGGTATTCGGTAAATGTTTTCTTCCCTCTTTATTTTCTTTAAGCTGATATGTGCCAAGGTAAAATTGAGCAGTTAGTGACTTGGGGGCAGGGAGATGGGGGGTGGCGGATAGAAGATCAGTTTTTAAATGGTTACTGGTATTTTCAAAGTATTTTCCTCCCTTATACACATTTTTCTAGTTAATGTATTTATGCAATTTGCATTCACCTACGGGACCTAATTTCAACATATAAACAGATGTAGCTAGAATAAACAAAGAGTAATCTCAGCTCCCTGGGAGTCTGGGAAGATCACAGATTAGAGCCCCACGTGGGCAACTTAGCACCTTAGAAAAACCCTGTCTCAAAATAAAAAAATAAAATAAAATTTAAAAAGGACTGGGGAATCGCTCAGTGTGAAGGCCTTGAGTTCAATCCCAAGAACCACAAATAATAATACTATTTTTTTAAAATAAGAAAAGGACACACTGAGAGTACTCATAAAGTTCCATTTTTCCTTCAATAGGTATTTGTGAACTTTGCCAAGGACCAAAGTGACGATGACCACTTAAAGGACCTGTCATTACACAAAAACCAGACAGTAGTGGATGTTGCCGTTCTTACATCTTTTCTACGAGATGAGAAAGTAAAAGAAAGTTACGTATGAAGAGTCCTGTTCATGCAGGGTGGCTCCCAGCAGGGAGGAACCAGATCTTCCTTTGCACCGTGGAAAGTGTCCCAGAGGAAAAAGCTGGAAAACTCTGTGTGAAGAAGTAACCTGAGTACTGTACTGCTACTATTCAATGCAATGCAATTCAATGCAATGAAAACACAATTCCATTACAGGGGCAGTGCCTTTGTGGCTTATGTCTTGTATGGCTCTCTAGTGAAAAAAAAAGACTTGAATCTAGTTTGTTACCTTCTCCGTATGTGAAACTCGAGTGTGGCACCCAGTGGACGTATGGGTTTGAAGTCATACTTCTTCGTTCCTGTGATTCTCACCAGATTGCAACAATCATTCATCAACTAGGCATGGCCAGTGAGTATAAAGATCCCAGGCATGCACATGTTCCTCCACTGAGCCAGGCATTCCCAGAAGACTCGTTCCCTGGTTGACACATCCATTGCTGGCAATGAGTGTGCCAGAGTTACTAGTGCCAAGTTTCTCAGAAAGTCTGAAACACCATGGTGTGTGTATGTCTCTCTCTCTCTCTCAAACACACACACACACACACACACACACACACACACACACACACACACACACACTTTTGAATGCTCTGCTTGGAGTCTGTCCACATCATTAGATATCAGGTGACAAAATGGTGCCTTGTGTCGCTAAAGTTCTGCTTTGACTCCCCCTGGTGGCTGCAGTGTGTCAAGTGTGGGTGTTCCGGGCATAGAAAACTTAGTTCCATTGTTACACTGCTTGGAGCCCTGAGACTCCAGGGTCATCTTTTTGGGACTGTTTAAATAAAGTTAGGTCCTGGTAAGAAGCCAGTGTCAGCAGCCAAACTGCAGTGACTGCAAACTGCTGAGGTGTGGGTGTGAGAGGAGAGAGACGGTGTGTTCAAACCCAGGGGAGCTGATGCACGTGTGTCCTGATTGCTAGCTCGTACACTGCATCTCAAGATCTTTGTAATGTTACCCAAATGTGGTATTATTTCTGGTTTTTAAGTTTGAATCTAGAAAATGAAAATATGGACTTGTATGCTGATGAAATGTTTGTACTATTTATGCCCCTTGAAATTTTAAATTCTGTCAGTGATTCCTGAAACAAAATGGCCTCTGTGTCACAGCGGAGTGTCGACACATGGCCTCAGTAGTCTCATTTTCTATGTTGGTTTAGAGGCAGAATGTCTGACCAGTGCTTGGATACTAGAAAACAATGTGGTGGTCAGGATCTCATGACATATTAATATTTGAATGTCTTTAAGATCACAGCATACTTGTAATCTCATTTCATTATATACATATATGTATGGATGGGTGGAGTGGGAAGAAATGAAATCTCATTGGATTTCCTGTGCCATGTTTTCAGCTAACTTGTTTACAAATATAGCTTTTTTGTTGTGGTTGTGGGAACCCACTGAAAGAATACTGGTTAGCTTTTTTTTTTTTTTTTAAATATCAACAATGCAAAAGCCAAGAAAGACTCGCAAGGCTGAACAACAAACTCTTTCAAAAAGAAAATAGCTAACCTGGAAACTTACTGAACACAACTTATGTTTGCAATATTTAGTAAATAACTGGCCTTAAAGAGATGTTAGATACCCCGTTAAATTTCTGACAATCTCAAATTACTCATCTCCTTAATCACTAACCTGTGCTGAAAAAGTAAAATCATCAAATGTTTCCACATGGAATATTTTTAAGACATTTTTCCCAGTGTGATTTTTTAAAGTCCATAAATATTTTAAAAAACATTTCACTAATCCTTAACCTCAGTTGTCTTGAGACAAAAATATGAACTATCTGCTGTGCAGCAAAGCTAAGTGATCTGTTAATGGCATCATTGGATTCTTCAACTTTCCTAAAATTTAAATATGAACTCTAACAGCATAATAGTTAAAATCTATTTCCAAACCATCTGTCTGTATTTAAATTTACTTATTTTTGTTATGTAACCCAAACAGCTGTTTCAGAAACTAAGGTCAATAGTATTTTCTAAAATAGTAACCAAAACATATTTGAAGTAATATTGGTATGAGATCATTATAGTTTATCTACAAAAGTTAAAGAATAATTTAACTTCAGATTTTTCTCATCTCATTATAATTGGGTTGTAATTCTTTGTTAAAGTCATGATCAACTCCTACATTAGCCTGGCTTCAAGGCCATATTTTGAAGAGTCAAAAGGTACTTTGAAAATTTGGACAAAAAATCATTTCAATACAAATCGAAAACAAAACAGTCTTTTCTGAAGGTGGAAGCAGTCCGCGACTACACATTGATTTCATTAGTACTGTGTTCTCCTTTTAGGACTATCCAAATACTAAACTTTTAAATTTTGCTAATTATGGTAGAAATGTTTACCAACTCTATCCTTCATCAAATACAATCTCTATATATTTTACCCTGTGGAAATGTAACTGTGTGAGTTCCAGAAAGTCTCAAAAAAAGTGTTCAGAGATTTTTGCTCTGTATCTTTTGGACACCTTGGAAAACTTAATAACTGTGAATATGAGAAACACAAAAGAAAACAAGTCCTCTACATATAAATACTCAACACAGTTTATTAAGAAAACCGACATGAACACCTCATACTACTGTATTTTGGTATCTGTACTGAAAGCATATGCTTTGTGACTATTATGTGTTATGCATTGTTCATTCACTGTGTAGTACTCATTGACTAAAGGGATTTGTCTATGGGATTTCTCATGGTTGTAGATACCAGGTAAAATGTTTTCCAAAGAGCCATATGCCATACAAAAGCAAACCACTTTGATACTGAGATATTAAATTGTACCTGTTAACTATTTACTAGTAATATTCTTACCATAGTAATAACTGCTCTAACCCTTTTCAAAATTGTTGCACCCCCTTTTTATAAAACATTTGTATTTCCTCACCAATTAGTATGCAGTTATCCTTTCTTCTACCCTAGGAGGCAGTTGTGTTGTGCTTCTTTTTTCCTTTACCATTGGCCCTTCATTCCAAGCACTTTATGCTCTCTGTAATGGACCTATTTTTGCACTGGAATATCTGAGAATTGCAAAACCAGACAAGTTTCACAATAGATTTTTTAAGTTAAATCATTTTCATTAAAAGGAAAAAAAAACAAAAATATTTGTATTGTTAATAACTTTATATGATGTATTAAAGGCATATTTCTATGTTGTGTGAGTCACAAAAATAAAGCTGTGACAGTTCTGTTGGTCTAAACATACTTATTTTGTGTATTCGTAGCACCACCTACTGTTAGAGTCTTAGAAAGCCATTACAAAAGTGAGAAATGTGTCTCACAGAAAGGAAGGTATTTGGATCAAAAGCAAACATTTTAGAAAAGGTTCCAATGTCCTGTAAATAAAAAAGAGAACTCAGGGCTATTTGGAAATACAAAGGAGGGGTGCTGTGCATGTTCATGATTCAGCAGAGAGACTGAAGATTATTTAAAAAGTCCAAGAAGTTTTTAGATGAACTCACTCTGCCTACAATGATTACTAAGCCTCAGTGATCTCTGAAAGATACTCTGTAGCTGAGCTTATTTAATTAAAAAAAAAAAGCAGGTACAAAGGCAGCGATGAGTGTGGCACACGTGCATCTACTAGCAAGGTGCGGGGGCCCAAGGATAAGTATGCAAAAAGCAGGAAATAGGAGAAGGGCAGTGTTCAAAGACGACACCCTCACTGTACTGGAGATGCTTCCCGTTCTCATAATCAGTGAGACGCAGTGCACACACAGCGGTGCTTTGTTGAGACAATGTGGATGTACTTTTCATGGCTATGAAGAGTAAGCCCCAGGAAAAACATGCCTACTTATCGTGATACTGGAAGAGCCCCTGCCAGTGTTCTTTTGTTCTGTTTGAACCAGGAGTCCGGGTTCTGTTGTGGTGCTCTGGATGGCTGTGGCACGCCGCGTGCACAGGGGGCTCAGCTTTGGAGAGGCTGTGCCCAGTGTCACCATCCCACTTCCTCCCCTGCTCCGAAAGTTCACATTAAGTGACTTTAGTGCAATGATGAAAAATTGTACTTATGAAAAAATATCACAATCAAGTGAGAGGAAAGCTTTGCTGAAAAAATGAAAAGGAAGTTAGTTTGGGAGAAAATATAAATTATTCATGAGTCGACCAAAACATTCTCCTACTTAGAGGAATAACCTATACAATTTTTTTCCAGAGTCAAAACTCTGGACTTTTTGTGGTGCTCATGCATACCAGTATGTATGAAAAAGTTTAAGAGAAAATTAGGAACTGCTTTCAAGTTTTCACTTATGTTGCCAGACACTTGATTTAATCCTTAAGTGACACCTGTCTGTGAGTTAAGTAGTACCATTTTTACACAGGAATAAATCGTAGGGGACTTGTTCAAAATGACAGGGTCTATTAAATGCTGGAGGACTGTGTCTTGAAGTTAAGTATCAGTTAAAACTGTGTTTGCAAAATCTGGTTAGCATCGTGATTCATTGATTTAACAAGTATTTACTGAAGGCTGTGTGCCAAATACGTGTCAGGAATCTTAAGATGTGCTGTTAAGGAAATCGGAATTCCTGCTCCAAGAAATGTGTATTCCAACAAAGACAATGGCTGTGTGGTGTGGACAAACAAGTCTGATAGTCAGCTGTGTAAAAAATAAAACATGGCAATGGGGTAACGACAGCTAAGTCACAAACAGCCTGCCTGAGGAGTGACATTGCAATTTAGACCCAAGTAAAATGAGCAGAAGCAATGCTTGAAGATGGTGATAAAATATTCCTGAGGCACATAAGCCTCAGCTGGGAAATGCTTTGTATGTTGAAGGAGAGAAAAAAGAATGCCAATGTCCTTGGTTCAGAGTCAGCTAGGAGAGGAATGGCAGGGGACGGAATCAGAGGTGGCATGGACCCACCTCAGAGGGTCTTGCCAGCCTTGTCAAGGTAGCTGGATTTTGTACAATAAAGACCAACAGGGTAGGGCTGTGATCTAATGTCCGTGTCAGAAAGAATGTGGGCTGCTATGGAAAGAAAGGGCAGTGGAGAGGCTACAAGATGAGGGTGGAATGGCCTAGGGTGGTAGGAAAAAAGAGAAAAGGTAACATTCAGCATCGATATTAAAGATGGAGCCAGCAGGACTTGCTGTCAGCCTGCATGCAGGGAATGAGGGAAGTTTGACCTGAGTCACATAGGCGGTTGTGCTATAAACACAGACAGTATTTCAGTCTTGGCACTCCAAGGTAGTGAAAGAGGATAACAATGTGCAAATCAACTATGTATCTATACATTATCATATATTATATGTATGTTATATACACACAAAGTCTTTACGTTTTGGCATTAAACACATTTATCTAACAGAGCAAAAAAAAAAAAAAAAAAACCCAGGATATTTTTGAGCCTGAAATTTACAAGAAAAGCCAGGAAGGGAAATTCTGAGAGGTCCTGGTCTATGAGGAAAATCTGGAGCATGATGCCATACATTGAAAGTCAGAGAAATATGTATTTCAAGCATTTTCATTTACATCAAAGACTGCTTCGAAGATGAGTAAAGACAAAGGATGACCACTGAATTTGATAAGGTCCCTTGTGACTTTTGGAAATCGTACCAGCTGATGTGTGAGGTGCAGGTATAACTGGGATGGACTTAGGTTAAAAAAAAGAAGGAAAAGATGTGAAAAAGCTTTGTAGAGGGCGGGAGACAAATCTACAGGAGCCTCTGTTTCAATAAAAAGCAGAGCAACAAGACAACTGGATTATAAAAATTTTATTTAAATTCTTTTCTTGTCTTTTAATAGTGTGGGCTGTAGCTAGCATCAACTTTCCTTTCTGGTTTATTTTGGTTTTAATTCTAGGATTTGTTCTGTCAGGAGCTATACATCTAGTACGACTCCCTTTATCTCTGGGTTTTTAGGCCATCTAGCTAAAATCTAAACAGACAAACCCTGTTCTCCTTCTGGGGAAATGTGCTTCTTTTCAGATGATTCTTAAAAGAGGGGGCTTTCCAGGGGACAGAAGTTATGAACGAGGTCTCCCTAACAAGCATCACACTCCTCTCAACATACGCAGGCTCATACTCCTTGGATGATTGGAACTTCAGCTGCCACTATCATCAGGTGCCTATGGTTTGCTCAATAGGTTGTGATCTGGTGCTATGAAATTTACATTGTGACTCTTCAAGCAACATTTGCTTTTTGGGAGTCATGAGGTGAAAGCTAAAACCAGGACAGACTTGTTTCATATCTGTTTGTCTTCTTGGAACTGTAGCACAAATATACTCATAATCTCGGATAGCAATGTATAATCAATTGGCAACAGTATTGCTTTTATTTATTGATAGTACTTTCATAACAATAACTTTCACTGTATCACTCGCTGTGTCTTCTAGATACACATTCTAGAGTGGCAAGGTGTCTCCAATGACAGTCATGTAATCTGCTGTTGGTGGCAGATGAATACATGGTATGCAATAATGATAGACTATTTTTAAAAATGAAAACATCTTGCATTAGTCTGTTTTCTATTGCTATAATAAAATACCCAAGGCTGGGTAAAGTATAAGGAAAAGAGGTATTGTGTCAGTTAATTCAGATTGTCAACTCAAATTAACACACTGAGTACATTTTTCCAAGAGAAGAATATAGTTTGGTCTGTTTAGTTTGAGCTAGTTCACTAAGAACTCTGAGGTAAAGAGAGTCATTGGATTGTCAGGCTCCTAACGGAATATATCCTAACTCCTGGAGAGGTGATGGATTGTGGGAGCAATAATCTCATCATTGGTTTGACCCATTTATGAAATCATAGCTGAATGGGCTATTAGGAAGTGGGGTTTAGGTGAGGAAGTGGGTCATCAAGGCCATCACCCTGGGAACTCTATGTGGTCCTTGGCCCCTTGCTCTTGGCTTCTTCCCTGCTTTCTGCTTCCTGGATTCTATGAATTTGGCAGCTTTTCTCTTCCATGCCTTCCACTGTGATGCTTCTGTCTCTGTTAGCTGAGTACAGACTGAAACCTCTTAAACTGAGAACCAAAATAAATAAACCCTCTCTACTTTTAAGCTGTCGGTGTTAAAGCCTCAGGTCAGGTAGCTCAGCTGGTTCAGCCTGGGGCAGCGAGGGCCTAGGGCTAATGCCACCATGGTGGAAACAGCCCAAAAGGGAGATTAAATGGCAAGATAGGAAGCCAGAGAAATCAAGGGGCCAATAATAGCTCACTCCCAGGGGAATTAGTAAAGGTCCCAAAACCCACACTGATACCTTCTGAGGATGGCGCCCTAAGAATCTAGCCACCTTCATTATACCCCTTCCCCATCTTAGAGCTTTTACCACAATAACACTACCATAATGGGGACCAAGCTTCCAGTACAGTAGGCTTTGGGATACCCACTCAAACCGTATTTAAATAATATCAGAACTGACATGTTAATCCAATCAACAAAGACGAAGTGAGCGATTACCACATGCCACACACTTGAAATACTGAAGTGACTAAAACTCCCTGCTATCATGAAATTAGGTTTCTAGTGGCAGGAGACATATAATATCAGGTCATACCTAAGTAAAATATTAATGATGGTAACAGGTGACATAAAGAAAAATAATGCAGGGGACATAGACAGTACTTTAGTTTAGGCTGCTATAAAAAAACAAACCAAAGGCCGGCTTAAACAACACACATTTATTTCTCAGTTCTGGAGGCTAAGAAGACCCACAACGCCAGCGTGATTGGGTACTGGTGATCTCCTTTCATTCTGGTTCCCCATACCGCGAAGAGCAAAGCAGAGTTCAGGATTCCACATCTCCTTATACATTATGAAAACACCAATTCTATCAATACAATTTTCGATAAGGTAGTCAGAGCGAGCCTCAAGAAGGTGGGCGATTATGTAGATGCATGTCTAAGGAAGAGCACTCCAAGCAGAGAGAAAGCCAAGGAGGCAAGATAATATTTAATGAGCCAAAGACAAGACTGGCCAGGCTTGGAGCTGAGGGAAAGGACGAGGTGTGGTGAAAGGTAACAGGAGGACAGATCATGCAGGGACCTGAGGGTCATAATGATGGTTCTGGAATGTGCCAGGAAGGTACAGGGCCTGGGGAAGTGGGGTGAGCAGGAGAGCAACACAGGCTAGAGGAATAATACAGTGGTTGGAGCACTTGCCCAGCAAGCTCAAGGCCCCGTGTTTGATTCTCCAGCACCACATAAGCAGGTAGGTGTGGTGGTACATGCCTGTAATCCTAGCACTCAGGAGGCTGAGGCAGGAGGATTGCTGTGTGTTGAGGCCAGCCTAGGCTACACAGTGAGTTCAGAACCAGCCTAGACTATGAGCGAGACCCTGTCTCAAAAACCCCCCAACATAATCTGGTTTATGTTTTCCACCACCTGGCCACTGCGCTGAAGACTGAGATGGGGGTAAAGGGAGCAAGGACATAACAGCTAAGGGTCCTTCTCAAAATCTAGATGATATCTGGCTTGAACCAGGATAGTTGCTGTAGCAATGTGAGGCAATCAGATTCTGGATATTTGGGATTTGCTGACATAGAGAGGTTTAAGAGAAAAGAAAGCATCATAAGTGACTCTGTAATAATCCCAGTACTCTGGGAGGCTCAGACAGGAGAACTGCTGGTTTTTAAGACTGCCTGACAATTTAGCATCTTAGTGAGAGCCTGTCTTAAAATCCAAATCAAAAATTGGGTTGGGGATGTAGCTTAGTATGAAGGTGTTAGGTTGAATTTCCAGATTTAAAAAAAAAAGGGCCAGGCTTGTCACGTGGGCAAATGGGATGATAAAGTTGTCATTAACTGAGATGGGGCTTCTGGGTAAAGAGCAAGAGCTCAGTTTCAGACATGTGAGGCGTGACGTTTCTACCAGATATTCAGGTGGAGGTCCTGAGATGGCACCTGGATAAGGCAAGGCTGGCATTCGAACCAAAGATGTGGACGGGAGGGGCTGTCACAGCCACGTGACAAGGAAGGACAGAGGGGACAAGAACGGAACAGAAACGGAGCACAAGGAATCCATGCCGTAGTACTAGAGCATGAGGAGTCCAGGGGACAAGGTGGAGAGGAAGGAACACTCGGGTAGCATTAGAAGGAAGGGCAGGCCAACTGCTAATGAGAACCTCGAAGTGAAGTCCTCAAGGGCAACCTGGCCGGAGCGGTGAACGGAGGGCACTAAGGAAAGAACAGGGAGGGACAAAAGAGAGGCAGGAAGCAGGGATGCCTCTTTGTATGTACATCTCTTCTGAGAAATGTAAAGGAAACAATATGGGGCAGAAAGTTTGTATTTTTTTAAGAGATTAGAAAAAATAATAGCAGAGGGAAGGATCCAGCAGAGAGGAAACCATAGCTGAAGGACAGAAACAGCCGGACCACATCGGTCAGCAAAGAAGCGTACAAGCGGAGGGGCCCGTCTTGGCTTGGAGCACCGGCTGTCAGAACAGGAGGAAAGGTGGGACACAGAACCCTAGGTCCAAGTGCTGGGACTACAGTGTGCACCAGCAGGCCCAGCCCCTGCACCTTATTACCGCACGGATCAAAGATAATTTTTGCTTAAAGCTCCACAATGCTACAACATTCTGAAGCAGTATGTTAAACTCGTTTCTGTAGTGTGTTAGAGTTACCTATGACATTTTGATCTAAATCAGTTTTTTTTCTCCACTCTCGTGCCACCAAAGAACGTAAACTGCACAAATAAGCCACATGTTAGCAGTTTTTATAACAGTTTTTTTTTTTTTTTTTTGGTGGCACTGGGTACTCAACCGACGGCCTTTGCACTGAGGTGCATCTCAGTCCAGTTTTGGCTCTTTAATGGACAATGTATGTGCGTGTTAAGCACATAGCAAATCCCTAACTACTTCACGTAAATGTGAGATGTGTGAGGACTGAACCTCATGGAGAAGAGTGCTGAGCCACTGCCGGCTATTCCTGGTAACATCTCACACAAGCTGCAAGCTATCCCTGGAAGCCTAAGGATACAGGACAGGGACCACAGTTCATTTTCCAAATTTCCCTTGGGAGCTAATTCATAGTTTACTATTTTGCAGTCACAATATATCTCAGACATGTAAAATAACAGCCATAAACGTAGATTACTGAGAAAGTTTAGGGGATCAAACTTAAGTTTTAGAAAGGCAGATGTGCCAATAAAATGAATATTAAAAATGTTTCAAGGAGAAGCCTAGGACCTCCACGGCAGGACTCAAGAAGCCCATCTTCTGGGACCATCAGCATGCTTTTTTCATGATATAATTCAAAATTTACAATAAAATTAGTAGATTACTACTGTCCTCTAGCAACTGTAAGAGCTCCAAGAAAAAATATATAAAACACACATTTAGAAAATCAGAAGAGAGATACAGGCTTTTATTATGAGTAAGTATTTGCATAATCATAAAAAACTTCTTTAAAACAAATCTCAAGGTCTTTCTGAGTGACTCAGGGTGAGGTCAAAGTTAATAAAATTATTATAAATAACATATTTCACTTTAGTATATGTGCTGCTGAAGTGAGCACAACATATTTCACTTTATAAGCCAATAATTTACTAGATTTTTAATGTGTGGTCTAATTACATATTTTCCAAGTTAGAAGGACTGATGGGAAAGCCATAATCAATACAGATGATACTATACTTTTTCAAAGAAATACACTTGATCCAATATTTTATGAATCTCCATTTGACATCAGAAAGTAAATTTTACCAGAAAGGTTTATTTTTTTTTAAAATCTCATCTCAGGAAAAAACCAACACGATGAAAGGTAAATACTATATCTGAATAATTTAAAAATACATATTGTAAGGCAAAGATATATGAAATCATTATGTAAACATCAGAAATTGCTTTACAGCAAAGGACTGTCAAAATACAGAAGATACTGGCAAGTGAAGGAAAAACCCAGATCATGAAGTAGTGACACTGATTTCTCATGTATAATCAGTGCAAAATGCCACAGGAACATGAACAGAACTTACCACATCCTTCAAATAAAAGAACATCTTTCTTGGAAGGATTTAAGCACCATTAGTAGGCACATCTTATACTGATGAATTAATTTTGGTAGTTTCAGGACCAAACTACTTCAGTGGTGAAAATGGCGCAGGAATCAGAAGCACATTCTGCTGAGATTCTAAGTAGTTGACACTTTCCCGAACTGGAAAAAAAATTTCATAAGAAAGTACACAAAGTTATCGACCAAATAAAGTTTGTTTAAAAATGAATACATGCCTAGTGAAGCAGCTTACCAGCCGCCACAACTCTGGGGTCTTCGTGAGCCCGATGTCTCCCGGCTGCCCGGCTGTCTCCACTCTCGTGCCACCAAAGAACGTAAACTGCACAAATAAGCCACATGTTAGCAGTTTTTATAACAGTTTTTTTTTTTTTTTTTGGTGGCACTGGGTACTCAACCGACGGCCTTTGCACTGAGGTGCATCTCAGTCCATTTTTCAGTGTTCCAAACTTTGAAAAAGTCTTGCTAAGTGTTAAGTTGCCAAGGATGTGCAATCCTTCTGCCTCAGCCTCTCAGAGTAAAAGGGTAAAGACTGGCCTGTGCCACTAGGCCTGGGTCAGAGTAGTTTTTGATGTTAGCTTTTACATGCATTTTCAAGGAGCTCAGAGATTTGGGAGAGAAATTTGTATCTTAAACTGGAAACAGAAAGCTGACAAGAAAAGGCAACAAAATTAAAGGCACAATTAAGACCAGACCCATCTTTCATGAATTCCTACTATGTTTTGTATTTTTAAAAAGCAGATTATAAAACACTGTATACCACAGAAAATTAAGATGTAAAGTAGAAACTAAAAGTCAGCATCCTCTTAACAGCCAGGGAAAACCTTTGTTAGAATATAGCATGTTTCCTTTTTAAAAAATGAGAAGGCTGAATTAGAATTTTTCCTACTAATATGCTACTAAAGTTAAAAATTAATGATATAAAAATACTCTACATAAATGGTATTTAAATTTAACTCATACATTAAAAATATAAAACTACATGCAATGGAATACCATGTGATATTAATATCATTTAATGGCTATAAGAATTTCTCCTTATCCAATATATACATCTTTTTACCCAACTCATTATTATTTAGATTGTTCCTAATATTGCATGATTCTATAAAATACCAAGATATATGTTTTGGTACATAATTATTTACTTTATCATTAAACTTTAATAAATTAGCTATATAAATTTTAGAAAATACAATAAAAATATATTCTAATCTTGCTAGCCCAAAGTAAAACTACTTTTCTATTTTGGTGTATCATTCCCATATTTATACATACATATGTATGTTTATTTATGTTGCTATATTTGCATCCACACAGTATATAAACTTATGTTCATCTAAGAAACAGAATATTATGTATATGATGTGTATTTCTACTTGTACATTACAAGCAGATTTAGTACATAAGGATCATGCCACGTTGTTCCAGTGAATAAAGTTGTCACAGACCTCAAAAGCAGCACCACCTGTCCACCTACAGTAACGTCAATGGCAATCACTACTAACATTTATTGGGTGGTTATTATGTACCAGGTCTAGTTTTAGGCATTTTTCGTATATTACCAAATTGGGTCCTCCTAATAACATAGACGGTAGGTTATTATTACAATGATTTTAAGGGTGAGGAAAATAAGGCACAGTGAGTTTATATAAATTACCCAAGGTCACAAAGTTAAAATAGGGAAAGTAGGATTCAAACCCAAGCAATCTAGAGCTGATTGTTCCCTTAATAAATACTCTAAAAGTTAAAGTAAGATATTCTTATATAAGTACACAGTATGTGTGCTATATGTTGGATGTGCTGGTATGCACTTTCTTACTACACATACTTTTCATTAGCTTTAGTTTTGTTGTGTGGCACATGTACAGTACAGAAAATTGAGACACTTTTAGAAAAACCTTCAATTTATTATTCAAATATGACTACCATATATATTTTATATCCTTTCAAAAATTTCATTCCTGCCTAACCAAATCATATTCATGCATATTTTCTAGGATACTGACAAAGATAATTTTAAAAAAGTAAAGCAATACGAACCATATATAGAATGTCTACTTAACTGTATTTAATTTGTCCCTGACGTGCTTATCACTGTAACTATCCAAATATGTCTTTGCTGGGTAAAAAAATGGTACTTCGATATTGCTTTAACCTCTGTCTTCTTTAAAATACATCTGTAACCTTCAATGTCTATTTTTGTGTAAGCTTTCATCTCTCTCTTGAATTTCACTTATAATGATTTAAGGCATGAAGAAAGTTTGACTCTTTGTATAAGAAAAGCATCAAGCTGGACATGGGGGCACAGGCCTGTATCCTAGCACTCTGGGAGGCTGAGGCAGGAAGATGAGAACTTTGTGCCCAGCCTGGGTAACTTATCCGTATATCCAAAGAAAGTAATAAGACTATATAACAAAAAAGTCTTTTCAAGTTGGGAAAATATATACAGAGAAAAACTACAAAAATTAATTAGATGTGTGTATCTTACACCATAGCTAAAAAAAAATTAAAATGGATTGTAGAGTCAGAGTAAAAAATAGTCACGGAATTATTAAAGTAAAATATCAGCAAATTTATGTAATAATATGAGTAGAAACTATATTTCTAAGTATCCTTGTTTTCAGCATTTATAAAAAAATATAGCTTACGTTTTCATTCAGAAACAATCTTCCTGCTCCAAGTAATATTATTTTTTAAAAAATCAAGAAAAACGTACGTAGAAGAAAAAATAATTCCTCAAGGCCTCCTCCAGATTTTTAATTTTATTATTTGAGAATAGCAATTCAGTATTTGAAATAGGCTCCATGAGGAGTAACATTCTAAAAAACAAAACAGTAAGATTTAAACCAAGTTCTTCAAACCTTAAAACTGCTCAAAAAACACAACGAAAATTAAAACAGATACATAATAAAACAACAGAGGAAAACTGACCCAAGAAACAGAGATCACTAATTTACGTGACAATTGCAGGGAGGAAGTAGACAATGGTACCTCTGTTGAGCATTCCGTATTCTGTGTGGAAAACACCAACTAGTTTTGCATAGCCTAGGTCAACATGGGCATTAATGGACCTTTTAAATGCGTCACCCCACAGAGCTGGGCCACCAGGTTTCATCTGGAAAGTAGCCAGTTCATAAACTCCTGAACAGGGAGAAAAGGAATTATTTTATAGCAGCCAAGTAATTTTGAGTCAACTTTGCTTACCTATATAGACATATTTGAAGGACCATTTATATAACATATAAAAGAAGCCTGGGGGAGTAGCTCAGTGGTCAAAGCTCTTGCTGAGTAAGCACAAGGCCTTGAGTTTGATCCCACAGCACAACATTATAGCTGGACACAGTGGCACTGTAATCCCAGCACTGTAATCCTCAGGAGGGGAGGCTGAGGCTTGGGGACTACCATGAGTCTGAGACCAGTCTGGGCTACATAATGAGTTCAGGACCAGCCTGAACTACAGAATGAGACCCTGTCTCAGAAAAAAAAAAAAAAAAAAAAGTAATCACATGTATTAATTCTTGACATTAATTTTTTTCTGGTTAGAAAGTCCTTGGACAAATTTAAAAAGTCACATATAAAGCAACCATAGAGAAGAAAAGGAAAAATAAAATAAATGAGAATTTATATATAAGGTATTATTTTAAACAGTTTTAATCTGTAATGTTGATGTAACTGAAAATTTGTAATGAATTTATTATGAACTGGGAATTATGAGACGTTAAAGACATTAAGAGATTAATAAGAAAGGTTCTTTTTTTTGAGACAGGGTCTTGCTCTATAACCCAGGCTGGTCCTGAACTCACTATGTAGCCCAGGCTGGCACTGGATTCAAAGCAATCCTCCTGCCTCAGTGTCCCGAGTGCTGGGATTACAGGTATGTGCCACCATGCCTGACTTTATGTGGTGCTGGGAATTGAACTCAGGGCCTTGTGCTTACAAGGCATGCACTTTAACCATTGTGCCATCCTTTCAACCCCAAGGGAGGTATCTTCTGATCTCCAGCATTTCCCTCTCCTTTGGAATTCTGGGAGGATACTTTATTCTTTGTATAATTTCCTCCCACAGGATTTTATTTCTACAGGAATAGTAGGCAAATGGTTGACCTGCAGTCATACCTGAGTTTTTGAGACATAAAAAGAGTGTTTTGTATGCATGAGGATAAAGTACAAAGGGGATAAGAAGATTACACAAGAAGGAAAAGAAAAAAGGGGGATAACAAGATCACACAAAGCTACTAAAGAATGATAAACAATATAGGAAAATACAGAGATCCAAGACGTGGCACTGCCCGAGAAGCCAACTATTTTTGGATAGCGCTGAGAGCTAACTGGGTAAGGACCTCAAGACTTCAAATTTTTCATCATCTACAATGTGACAAGCCTGGTCCTTATGAGGGAAAATAAAAAATCTTAACTTAGTTTATGTTTTTCTTACCTGACCTTTATTTTAAAAGTGAACTGAGATAATAGTTTAAGTCAGCAAAAAGTGATATCAGCAAGAAAACATATCTTTAAAAATTATTTTCAAACTGAGAAACAAGAAAAAACTGATAGTTTCAGTTAATTCATTTCCCCCAACAACCAATTTTATAAGCCATGAGGTATATAATGATTTAAGATTAGCTATAACTTATAGAAAATATTTCTATTAAATGTTTACGGTATTAAAAATTATAAAAGCATTTCATAGACTTCTCTGACTTATCCACACATGGAAAGCAGAACTGTTCAAACGATACTGGCCACGTAAGACTTTTTGCATATCATAGTTAAATTTACATATCTGCAAGATCTCAATTTGAAAAAATTTTCCATTAATTACTTTTCATATTTTAAAGAAAAGCTAAGAGCTTCAATGTACTTGTATCTCAGCAATCACAGCATATTACTATATAAAACAAATGACCACTTTTATTTTTTCCAGTGGTACTCTGATATCTATTGCTTAAGATCTTCAGCATTTTATCCATCAAAGCTCAAAGTGCCTACAAAGGAAGACCTACCTTCTTTCACAGGCTTTTCAATTTGGCACCATGGGACCAGATAAGTGATCTCATTCTCATGTCTATCAATGAGGGACAAATTTGGAAGGAGAAATCGTTGCCATTCTTTATCTTCGGCCAAGGCTTTTCGGACTGCAGTTCGATGAGCAAAGTTATCTATGGGAGAAAAGCATAAAAGTGAAAATTTTAATTTCAAATCACCAGTACTTCTCTGTATTTCACTTAAACCCTCAAATATTTATCAAAGCCCAGAGAAAAACTGCATTATGTTTTTAAAAATATTAACATGCAGAGATGTGACATCTGTCCTCAATTTGTGTATGGTCTCAATAAAAATGCAAATGACTAATGTAATCTCTCAGGCTTCAGAGCTAACTGTGTGAAAATGATAAGTTGTAACTTTTTGTTCCTTTCTCAATCTATGAAATGTACTGAATAATTTCTCAAAGAGCTCCTGGGTTGCTGTGAGGTTTGCAAGGATTGGTGAAGACAGCTTGGCACAGCCTCCATCACTTAGTTAATAGTATCGGTGGACTCTTCTTACCCAAATGAGGCATTTATCTCCTAGTGCAAGTTTACAGAAAGAATACTCTTCTTAAGTCATGATGTGCCAGATGGCGAAGTATACTTTGAATACATTTTAACATGAGTGAAAGTAAAACGTATTCTATAAGTCTCTTTGAATGAATAGATTTCACTGAAATAGTGTTCATTCTCTTACTTATTATCACCCACCCTTTTTTTCCCAGCACCTATTTTTTTTCTACTATCCAAAAAGTCATATACATTTACCAACATCAAGGCTGAGTACTATAATTACTACTAGAATATCCTGAGACTAATGCTAAGAATTTGACATAGCCTGTGCTGGGGGTAAGGAATAACACATGTCTTACATCTTAAGTGGGGTATATGAGGATTTGATTCACTTTATCAATGTGCTATGATTCCATTTGTACCATAATGAAGCCTAAGTTGTGTTTTAATGAAATTTTTTTTTCATTACGACAGGGACAATCATAAACTGTGCATACTGTTAGAAAGAGACAGAAAGCTCATTTTTCATAAAAATATTTTATAGATATTAGCTTGGGCACTGATAACCTAATGCTAAAGGAAAGTATAAGGAGTTATTTGGACATAGTCAAATCCTGATTTGGATTGTTAAGTCTGGACAGTGGAATAACATTCGGCGCTTTCTCCTTCCTCAGAGGTAGGCCTGCTCCAGTACAGGAGGAACTCAGGTAATAGCCTACAATAGTATGAATTTCTGAAAGTCTGGTGTGCAGTAATGAAAAAAATCTTTGAACATAATAGCATTATTAAATCCCAGTGTTGAAGGAAGCTTAAATATTAACTCTAAGGCCCCTTCACCCTTCATTTACCTACAGCCTCCCAAATATTTGAATTTTGTCTACTGAGATGCTGATAATTAGCCCTAGCTTTGCTAATTAAAGAAAAAAAAAAAGATACTTGTCAGCTGGGCAGATGGTGCATGTCTGTGATTCTACCACTCATGAGGCTGGGGCAGGGTAGGGTTCCAGGCCAGCCTTGGCTACCTTTCAAGTTCAAGGCAGTTTTGAATGTAGTGAGATCCTGTCTCAAAGCCAAAATCAAAACCAAAACCAAAAAGGATACTTCTGTAGTTTCATGCTTTTAACACTTTTGGGGTCTTATAAGTACTACTTCAAATTCTTCAGAAGCCATTTTTCCAATACATCATTCTAAAATTGTCATGAAAATTGAAGTTTAGATTTCATATATAAGGCTATATGTTTTGCATTCATGATAGAAGAGTCTGGGCAAAAAGACTGTTATAGACAGAAAACTAAATTTATGGGTTTTGTTATGACACTGCTTTAGAAAAGTTTTCCTTAACCTGTATCTATGAACAGTCATATAGACCCAAGAACTAAGTTTCCTGAAACATAAAGGAAGAGTATTGTACAGAATCTTCATATAGATGATTTACCATACTTCCAAATATGAAACACTGTGTTCATTCCGCCTCCAAATTCAGTATTCCAGAACCCAACCAATTCAGAGTGAGCTGTCCGAAAATGCATGTTTTTCTTAATATTTTCCATAAACTCCTTCATCTTTGAGGGTTTAAGATAATAGGTACGGAATTCGTAGAATGTTTCATTGTTTTGTCTGGGGCCTGTGGCCAAAGATGAGCACACCTGAAAAAAGATAATGCAAACAAAGTATTTTGGGGAAGTACGATTTATGATTTATTATGTTACAGCAAAGTCTGAACCTGGAAACAAGGGACACACGGCAGACTTCACACGGCAGACTTATGACTTGTTTGTTCTTGGTACCTTTCCACAGAGTGATGTTTGTATAAAGATAACTACTCTTACACATGTTACATGCATGGCTACTGTTGCTTAGCAGAGTACTTTTTTGACATATGTAGCCTAGGTTGTCCTAGAACTTACAGTAATTCTCTTGTCTTGGCCTTCAGTATGCTGGGATTACAGGTGTGTGCCACAGCCCTGAGTTATGTGGTGCTGGGGAATAGAAACTAGGGCTTTACACTTGCTAATCACTGTGCTATTCCTCCAGCCCTCCCTTAGCATTTTTAACAAGAAGTTGTTCATTCATAAGCACTGGGACATCCGAACTGCAAATATAATTCTCAGAAATTTATGGGGTTTCTCATTTAGTCAAAATAATTGTGTGTGTGTGTGTGTGTGTGTGTGTGTGTGTGTGTGTGTGTGTGTGTTTCTGGGGACTGAACCCAAGGACCTCACACTGAGCTATACCCCCACCCCCATCGTTTTTCATTTATTCTCTTAAATTCTGAGTCTTACCAAGTTTCTTATTTGCCCAGACTTGCTTAGAGCTGAGATTAGAAACATTTTATCTTTAGTCAATAATGTGTGCTCCAATGACAAATCTAAAAGAAATTTTCATATTCTGCATGTATGTCACGGCAGGCACAATGAAGGTACATTTACTAGCCAAACACTAAAAGCTCTTAAAGAATGAGAATTGCTATATGTCCAGGTATTTCCTGTATTCAATGTAATAAATCACTGGTCAAAAGCAGGACTGGAGGGCAACCAGCGCAATAGGACATCGTATGCTACCAAGCTGCACTGCAGTGTAGGGTAGGTGTATGTGCACGTCTGGTTTAAAACGGGAAGGCGGGGTCTGGAGGAATGGCTCGGCGGTTAAACCAGCCTCGGCTGCAGAGCGAGACCCTGTCTCAAAATAAATTAAAAAACAGATAAATAAAAAGAAGGCTGGTTACACCAGCAGATGGTGGAACTTTTCATTCAGTACTTTAAGAGTTGACTGTCGGTTGCTCGTAAAACCCAAATTGACAGGAGACAGGACAGAGCTTGGACCCCGCGACACCGTGGCAAATGCTCCGGAAACCGCAGCCTCGACAGAACTTGCAGCAAACCTTCAAAATCGGGCGCTCCAGGGGCGTCCTCAGGACCGCTAGGTTCCCTCCGGAAGAGGACGGACCGGGGGTTCGGGCCCCCGGACCCCACGGGAGCCCACCCCGCCGGCAAGGATTCCTGGGCGCGACCCCCACGCGCCTGGGCCCCCGCAGCTCAGGACTGCGCCAGGAGCGGGTCGCACGCGGGTCCCAGGTGTGCGCAGCGGCGGGAGGCCTCAGCAAGACCGCGCGCAGGTCCCGCCCCGCCGCGCCGCGTCCTTCCCTGCCCCCCTGCGCGCCCCCGACCCGTACCTGAGGCGCGCGCGCTGGCCGCGCCAGCGCCCGGGAAATGCAGCTTCTGAGGGCGAGCATGGCGACGATTGGCGCGCCGAGGACAGCCACCAGCCGGTGTTCGTGTCCGGTGTGAGACTCCCGCCCATACGGGTTTCCGGACTGGAGAGGCGCAGTGGAAGGACACTTAGAGGACGTGCGCCGGGGCGGGGCTAGGCGGGAAGCCCCGCCCCCGCCGGGGCGGCTCTGCGCGCTGGGAGGCTGTGCTGTCCGCGCTGATCCTTTGGTTTGCTTCCTCCGGTGTTCTTGCTGACACTAGAGTTAGCCGAATGCTGAGGTCCTTCCTTTCCGCCTTCTGGGGCGTCATCCCATCCGCCTCAATGTGCGATTGAGTACAATTCTAGAATGTTCCTGTAGGAAAGATGAATGTATGGATGCGGGTGTAATGCTCTGCATTTATCCCATAATTATATCTATTAGTATATGCTTGGTGGTACATAATAAGTGGTACATAGTAATTTCATTTAATTTGGAGAACTAGTGCATATACGTATCAAGTCCTGCATTTTAGATCAGGGAGGTTTTGACTCTGTTATGCAGGTGTAAAGCAGATGGGTGAGCCCCATGTTTTCTTCTCCATTTTATTGATAATTCCCACCCCGGCATAATCTTGGAGGGTTCAATATTGTGGGAGGCTGAGACAGGAAGACTAAAAGTTTGAGCATGGCCTAGGCAATTTGATGATTTAGGGAGACCCTCAGTCAAACTGAAAAGTGAAATGAGCTGGGGACATAGCTCAGTGTGAAGACCCTGAGCTCAGTCTCCAGTACCACAATAAAATAAAATAATAAATAAAATAACAAGCCTGCTGTAAGAAATTAAAAATTTTTCATATATAGGTTAAAATAGTTTTATAAGACTTAAAACTAGAGACCTTATATATGGCCCGTCCTATCTGATTACTGGTCCCAGAATAACTTCATTTAGTATTTTGAGGTAATATGTGTTTTGTTTTCTTTCTCATTTAGACACATTCTGATGTTTTGTGGATTTTCAGTTACAGATAGTATTTATTGACTTTTAGGATGAGGACTTAAATCTCTTCATACCATTATCCCAAATGCACTTTCCTACCCTTTGTGATCTTGATCCATTAATGTTTACATTAAAATAATTAGTTGACCTTTTTATTTCATATCAGTGAACATCATATTAATATTGTTGTCATAGTTCTCAAATCTCATTTATATCAGGGCTTACTGTTGTGGTTGTGCTTTCCGTGAGAGCTTCTGAGTCCATTCTTCAGTGGGAGTCTCTTAAAACATTAATTAATCTGGAGATGATGACTCAAATATTTTCAGAAATGAAACATCCATTGTTAAAAAAGCAATATTAAACACAGCATCACTTGTATCAGAGCTGGGTCTAGATGACTGGCTTCATTTTCAGTTAGCAGTTTGATTTAATTATCAATTCACTCATTTGACTGACATGATATTCTTCCACTGCTTTCGTATTTTTCCCCCCCTATACTTAGTACTGAGGGGAACAAAACTCACAGTTTCCTCTTGGAACAGATAGATGGGGGGAACACAAGAGAGCATATCAAGGACTAATACACTAAAGAACAACATAATAGTATGTAGATATTGAACATGTTGGAGGGGATAGCACATACTGCTAGCTATTTCTCTTTATCTGTTCTCCCTTATCTGTTTAAAAGAAAACTAGCAATGGCACTTTTAGCTTAGTGCTGCCCTATGACTGGGTCCTTGCTAGTGGGAGGTGTCACTACATTAATGTGACCAAGGGATTTGAAGGGGTGAACGAGGAAAGAGTTGTTCCCTTTTTTGTTTCTTCCTCATTTCTGCTTGCTAGAATGTGGATGCAATGGCTTGAGCTTTTGCCCTATGATGTGGTGGTGAAACAAGAGAAAAGCATCCTAGGTTTCTAACACCTTGGAACACCATAGCTGGAGTCCTGGATGTCCTTTTTTTATGACAGAAATCACCTTCCAGTTTAACCCATTCTTCTATGACATAAGCCTATACTTTTCTATAATTTTGAGAGGGTGTATATTCCTCCCTGTTCATTTATAGTGTTTACATATCCATATCATTTATATCCTTATACCCATCACCAAATTCTTTGCTTAAGTCTAAATTTATTGCCCGGTTGAACCCACTAATCAGCTGAATTAATCTTCTGCAGCTAGTCTCTCAGAATTCCTCCTTCTCTTGCTTCACCACTGACCTGCTCCCTCAGGTGGGTGAGGTCGTTCTGGGATCTCCTTTCACTGATAACCTGGGGACACTCAGTTGCCTTGTGTTGCACTCCATTTCAGGAGATTATTTTTCCCTGGCTCTAAATTGTAGGAGAGACTACGTAGGCATCTCCTCATTTTGTTAACTCTGTTGGTTCAGTTTGGATGTGTATAACTTTCTGCACTGGACATCTAACTTCTGATTTTTAAGAGACACTGCTTCATTGTATTATAAGTTCTAATGAAAAATTAAGTGTGCGTGCGTGTGTGTGTGTGTGTGTGTGTGTGTGTGTGTGTGTAAATCCAGGGTATCTCAGTAGTATACTCATGTGAATATTCAATATAGTACTGAATATTTTGTTTCTTGATTTTTTTTTCTTTCATTGATCTCAAGGTCTTGTGCTTTTGAACTATATGCTTCACTTGTTCCTTGGATTTCCTTTCTACTTATTTTCTTTCTTTACTTTTTGGACTATGTTTTTGAGGGAGAGTATCACAATTTTTAACTCATCTATTGAAATTTCAAGCTTCTACTTTCTCAATATTTATTACTAAGAGGTTCTTTTTATTTTTTATTCTTTTCCTAGGATATGTCTTTATTCCTTCTTTCTTCAGAACTACTGTCCTCTTATTGGTTTGTGAGTTCAATATTTTTATCTCTCTGAGGACACTGTAGGTATTTTATTTTTAAGGTATTTTAGGTCTTCTTAATTCTTTCATTCAAATTTTGTGGTTTTTATCTGATTTATTTTCTACCTTTGGTACTAAAGATTTTCTTAACTTTTTTTATTGTGATCCTTGGATAGCAACTGTATTTTGAGAATAACAATAAAATTTGAAAGTGTTTTGAGCAAGGCTGTCATCCACTGAGTAGTGGACTCCATTGTAGGGTTTCCCAAAGGGGCTCTTCATTGACAAAACCCCCACTCTTTTTGTTAGTATTTATTTTATTTCTATCATGCTATAATACATTGGAGAGTAGCTTTTAAATATATAAAAAAAGATTTCCAATGAAGATTTTTATACCCATCAAAACTATGAATCAAAAGTGTCTGCAGAAGAGGGATTTTTTTAAGCAATGCAAGTTTCACAAATTTAATTCCCTTTTTATCCTGTCCTGTAATTTGGAGGGGGTGGGAATAGAAGATCCTGTGGGAAACTTCAAATGTCCTATCTGTTAATTATAAATCTCTTGTAATCAAAGAGAGACGTATACTGATATCTCAGTGTTTGATAAGCAGCACTTATTTACAACCTAAAGCTATATCTTATATTCCTGCAGGTGCTTCAATTTTTCAATAGTAATAACTGCTGTAATATACAGACACAAAATGCATTGTATCTCAAATACAATACAGTTCTATATCTTATTCCTTAAGGGTCTAAAGTACATTTTCATATGGGGCAAGCGGCTCTTCTTTAATGATAAATTTAGAGGCAGGCTTTTTCTATACTCTGGCATTGCTATATCTAGAGCTTTGTAATTAAGTGCAGCCATACAAAAGGAAAAATGCAAGTGGTAAAAAATTATTTCATAGCTACAACTCAGAGAAAAAATGTTAAGAGCTGACAGATGCCTAAGCCAGTTTCCTATGCATCTTATCATAGGTTTAATTATCTTTGGAAATCAGTAAGTTTTATATCCATTTTATAAATGAGAATGGTGAAATTCTGAGAGCAATATTTTGTTAGGCCCACTTCTGCTAAATGGCACAGACACGGTTTGAAGGGACATTGTAAAAGTAGTTTAGTTTACCATTTATTTACTCTCTCTCTGTGTGTGTGTGTGTGTGTGTGTGTGTGTGTGTGTGTGTGATGGAGATGGGGGAGGACTTTTTAAAAAATGAAATTTAAAAAGAAATACTTTCCTCTGAATTTTTGGACACAAATCCCTAAGTTAGTTTGGAGATACATAAGATAAGTAGTCTGAAAATTACTGCTGAACATCTAAGAAGTTCAGTGGACACACAATCAAAAGATGCTTAGAGTAAATAGGCTCATGGGATGTAGAGCAATTGGGTAGTTACTGTAGAGGAGATAGACAAAGATCGCCTAAGAAGCCAACTTGAACCATTTATTAAAGGTACAGGAACTTTAAGAAGAATAAAGGAAATGCTTGTGATCCTGTCACCAGAAACAGACTATCATCAGTAACTTAGAACAGCAATAGGTATTCCTTGTCACATAGTTTTTCTTACACTTTTTCCTCACCTCCCTTATGTAACCAGATCCCAAATTTTATATTAATCATTACATTGATTTAAAGAAACACACTTATATTTGTATATAACATTAAACAGTGTACTATTTTGGTTACATATTTTTGCAATGGAATCAGACTATTTTTTATTATTTTGTTACATGATTTGCATTTTTCAGATAAGCTTTATGAAAATCACCTATTTTGATGCAGTCACAGTGTAATCAAGTTATTTCTGTGCTGTATGGTATTTCATTGTGTCGTTATCATTTAAACTACTATGGACAAGCTATTTTGAAAAATTAATATGTATCTTATTTTTCCATTGGAAGAGTTTCTCTAGGGCAGGAGTTCTTAATCTGTTTGTGTTGTAAACATTTGGAAATCTTGTGAACCTGTGGAGCTGTACACAAACCCTAGGGCAGAGAGATCATGTTCAACTGAACCACACAAAAAATAGATTACTTTAACTTGCATTTTGAAGAGGATCTGTGGCAGATTTTCCTCCAGCCCCAGGTTCTGGTGCCAGTTAAGGTGAGTTGATCAGTCACTGCAGAAGGAACGAGGTAAGGAGAAGAGGGCCACTGAGGTTAGCACAAATGTTGATGTGTACTAGGGCAAGAAGGAAGTACATACCTAAGCAGGCTATGGCCGGTGTTCCAGGTCATAGGGCATTTTCAACTGTCTGTTGATGGTTGAACCCTTTGCCTTCCTAGTTATGTCCTTATCTTCAAGTCTGTTCCAAGTAAGTTTTAAGGACCTGGCTTTCCACAAAGGATCATGTGCCTTATATGAATGAGGTGTAGGATGTGTATACCATTTCTTTATCCTTCTTCTTCTTGCCATTGTTTTTGTTACTCTCGTTTCACTTTAGGAAGTTGATATTTTCATTTTACAGAATAAAAAAAAAAAAAGATATTCAAAGATGTTAAATACCAAAGGTAACAAAGTTGTTTAATCCATTGGTTCATTCTTTACTTTCTACCATTCTGTGGTATGAGTCTACCAAAACGCTTTTATTCTTTTTCTATTAATAGTTAAGTATTTCCATATGTTTGTTTTTATGAATAATGCTTCAAAGGATAAGTTTGCATATCTGTAAGTAGAATTACTGAATCTGTTTCACTAGATCCTGCTTATTTTGTTAAATATTAACTCATAGTTCTACAAGCAATGAATGAGATTTCCTTTCTCTACATTCTTGATAATTTTTCTGCTATAAATATATGCCTTCATTTACTTTTTAAACTGAAATATCTCAATTTTAGTTACCTTTCTCCAATTTCTTATGAATTGAGTATAAACAATTTTATAAGCCAGATTACTTTTTAAAGATGGTGGCTTTTTACATTTGCTCAATTTTCACTTGTATTGTTCTTTTTTTATTGATTTGGAAAATTACTGAAGATGCTGGAGAGAGGAATACCACAGTACCAGAAATCCCTAAGATAACAGGATGATCTTCAGAGCTGATTTTTTATAGAAGCCACAAAGACAGACCTGCTCAGTGGGAGGGAATGGCAAAGGTTATGGGAGAAGGGCTGAAAACTGGCACAACAGCTTATGGCCTACTTGGGGAAAAGGCTGCCAAGGGCCAGGTGAAGTTGGAAATGACTTTCCAGTACTACCAGATATGCTGAGTCATCCCAGCAAAGGATCTTTCTTAATTCTCTGAAGTTCCCAGCATACAGCTTTCTCCTGGGAACCACAGCATCTGGCCTCATGCTGTCAGTTTCCAGAAGTGCCTTAGAAGTAAGATTTTTTTTTTTTTTTTCCAAGCTCACTCTGTATTTGTCACAGTTAGAGAATATGGGCTTTTGTATCTGTGACCTCTGCCTGTTAAAGTTTGTCAATGCAAGTGTTCATTTAGTCAATATCTGCAAAGGGGGTGGGCAGTTAAAACACTTACCTACTAAGCTCAAGGCCCTGAGTTCAATTCCCCAAAACCACATAAACAGGTCGTGGTGGCACACGCTTCTGTGACACCAAATGGCTGTGGCTACAGATCTGATCTCACAAGACAAAGAAAGTCTGTTTACACTAACTATGGTTAATAACTTACCATCTAGTTTCTTCCATGAAAACTTTTCAAAGAAACATTGAGATGAAACACTTTCAGCCATAACTCAGCAAGCACCAGTCTCTCCAATTTCTCTGATAGGTTTTACCTCCAGAATCAGGATGTTCTTTGCCTTCCTAGAAAACTTACCTGTCCTTTGAATCCAAGGAGGAAAAAATAAAGTGAAGTGACTATAATTTCTATTTTTCAATTTTCCCTTAGACAGTTAATTCATAAATAACTGTTAAATTTACAATATATATCAAAATATAAAATAATGTAGAGAGATTGGAAATGCAAAGTTTCTTTTAAGGTGGAAACATTCAAAAAAATTAAAGGCTGTTTGTAGAAAAAAAACCTATCACGTCAGGTCAGTACTAAAGAAACTTTCACTCTAGGATGAGCTTCAGGCTACTTTCTTAATGTAGCAATATTTACAACACAGATGGTTATTTATTACTGTCTCATTACTTTACTGCAATACCTCCAGCGAAGGTGCTTAACATATAAGAATAAAAAGAATTAAAATATACAGGTAAGCTTTTATCAAGACAGAGATTTGCATATCCATAAAGATCTCATTTAACCAAAGATGCTTCAAAAATATTTGTTGAATAGAATGCAAATGGAGTAATTATTAGTAACATTAATTACAAGTGAAGATGCTTCAACATATAAACCAAAGAGTCTTCAAAGATTTTTTAATACTAGGACCTAATAACATTATTATCCAAGTGAGTGACTAATAATGTGAAAACTATAATTAGAACAGATGACACAAATGATAATGTATTTTTCCATATCAAAGAGACATGTTTAATTTTTCATGAGTCCCATTTGATATTACCAAACACACTTTACTGGGCAAAAAGTTTTTACAAAAACCTCAGGGAAGCAGACATGATGTGAAGGTTGATAATGTATACTAATAATTTAAAAACCCAGTCACAATGGAAAATGAAGCATAATCATTTGAAAAAGGAAAAAGATTTATGCGATCTGAAGAGAGAGTAAATAATTAGTATAAAATAAGTACACTATTTAATTTTAGTTATGTCTAAATGAAGACATTTCTTCATGTAAACCAGAGTCTTCAAAGATTTTTTACACTGGAACCTTCAGATATTTTTTCCGACAGGGACCTAATAACACTATTTTCCAGTTGATACTTTTAATACATGACAAATACTGAAATGCCATGGTAAAAATGAATTCATTTCCTAAAACAGGGGTGCTGAATGACAGAGATGGCTTTAAAAAATGCAAGGGACACAGTGAGTTAACTTACCACTTACTTCAAATAAAAGTGAGACTAATTCTTTTGGAAGAATTTAAGCACCAATAGCAGACACATCTTCTATCAGTTAATGAAATGTTTGATACTTTCAATACCAAACTACTTCAATGGTGAAAATGACGTAGGTATCAGAAGCACATTCTTCTGAGATTCTAAGTAGTTGACACTTTCCCGAACTGGAAAAACATTTCATAAGAAGGTATATAAAGTTATTGACAAAATCAAGTTTGTCCTAAAACTAATCCATGCCTAGTGAAGCAGCTTACCTGCTGCCACAACTCTGGGGTCCTCGTGAGAGAGATGTCTCCCGGCCGCCCGGCTGTCTCCACTCTCGTGCCACCAAAGAACATGAACTGCAGAAGTAAGCCAAAAATTATTTCTATAGACTTTGGCATTAGGAAAAAGAAAGAAATCAATCCAAAATGTCTTACTCTTTTAAACTGAAATAACATTCAAAAAGGCAAAGGTAAATCTTTCTTCCTTTTTCTTTTCTTTTCTTTCTTTTTTTTTTTTTTTTTTGAGGCAGGGTCTCACTTTATAGTCCAGGGCAGTCCTAAACTCACTATGTAGCCCAAGTTGGCCTCCAACCACAATAACGCTCCTGCCTCAGCCTCCCAGGTCCTGAGATTACAGGTGTGAGCCACGACACCTGGCTTACGTGGTGCTGGGGAACTGAATTCAGGGCCTTGTACTTGCTGGGCAAGTGCTCTAAAGGCTGTGCTACTTCTCCAGCCCTGAAAGTAAATATTTCAGTGATAAGCTATCAGAGACTTAAGAGAAATTTATGAAATAATTAATCAAACTGGTTTTATAACGCAAAAGGCTGGAAGAGGGAAGTAAAGCAAAAGCTAAAGGCACAATGATGACAAGAATCAAATTTTATCATTTTCTACTACATTTTATTTTGTTAAAAAAACAAGATTAAAAAACGTGTATTTCTAATAGAAAATTTATATGAAGCCAAGAATATTAAAATATTGTTTGATGTAAAAAAAATCTCTCACTATTCATTTTCTTTTAAATAATGTGTAAAACCAGAGTCATATTAATCCTAACCTTAGTTGAAGACTTTTCAAGACTAATGAGTATATTCTATGACAATAATAACAATTTTTAATGACTATGAATTCCTTACAGATATAGCAACTTTTATGCTTACTGTTTTTGTTGACTATTCAGTCATTTCAAAGATGTCAGTATTCTATAAAATATCAGAATATTCTTATGTGTAACTATAAATTTTTAATAATTGCAATGTAATACCAAGAGGGTGTGTAGGAAAATGAAGACAAACACCAAGAAAAACTAGGAATGATTTTTGTATTACCCAGAAATAATCGCTTTTACATTTTGTGTGCCTCTTTATGTATCACATGTGCATTTTATGTATACTTATACAACATAAACATAAAGCAAAAATGGATTTGCTTTATAAATATACAGTATAGATGAGGTACATATATGTCTGTTTTTGTATTACATGCTTATTACAGAACAAAGGCCATGCCAGGTTATTTCTAATGTTTCCTCAACCAAGACTATATTGACATAAACTTCGCTTGAATACAGGTATATTTATAATAATAATTATGTTGACGGCAATTACACTGACATTTAATGGGTGATTACTTTGTGCCAGGCCTTATTTTAAGGATTTTCATATATTGACTCAGTTAGTTCTCATAATAACCTAAGTACTTGGTTATTACTATCCTGATTTTATGGGTAAGGAAACTAAGGCACAGTGAAGTTAACTCTCTCAAGGTCACACTAAGAAGTCAAGCTAGGATTCAAATCCAGGCCATCTGGATGTGAATATTTCCTCAACAAAAATTCCAAGTATTTGAGAGAATCAAATATTTAATGCCTCTTGTGTGTGTGTATATATATATATATATATATATATATATACACATACACACACACTATTATATATATGTACTTTATATATAATATATAATACAATATATTATATACTATAGTATAGTATATATAATATATAATATATTGTATACTATATATTTTTATATATTATATATACTATATATGCACACATATATAATATATATGTACTTTTGATTAAATGTACAGCATATATGTTACAAATGGCCTTCCAGAAATTATGTACTGATTTACAATCAGCATACCATTTTCTGACTATCCTAAGAATGATTTTAAGATTAATAATTCATGCATGCACATTTTCATTAGTTTTTTTCTTAAAGAGATTATATATATCTAGTATAGGAAATTATAATGATACCTTAAAAAACCTTCACTCTCATCACTCAAATATTTACATTCTTTCCAATTTCTTTCCTTTATAGATAATAATAACTGCATGTTTATTATCTAGAGCGAATACCACCAAAGGCAGTAAAAAGAATTAAGTCTTTCATTTATATGGCCATGTTTGGGGAGGAGAGATTCATATGAACCCTTTATTGTATACGAGCTCCTATTTTTCCTGACCTATCTGTATTTTCCTCTGGCTGGGACAAACATCTGGCACCCATAACTTAAAGGAGGACAGGTTTATTTGGCTCTTGATCTCAGAGGGTCCAGTCTGCTGGTTCCAGCACAGAAATACTATGGTGAGGGTGTGGCAGAAAAACACACATTAGTTCATGGTGGCTGGGAAGCACAGCAGAGAACAGTGCCAAACAGCAAGGAACCAGGTACCAGGAAGACACCCAAAGGTCGTGCTTCCATGACCCACCCACCCACAACCAGGAGTGTGTTTAAATCCCCGTGGCAGCTCTCACACCAGTCAGGTTGACCATTAAGTTCAACTGTCACACTAACAGTACATCTGTATACATATCTCTATTAAGTACAAAATGACATCTCATTGTTTCAACCTGCATCATCTTTAATACATTTTTGTTAGTCATCTATATGTCTATTTTCACCGAAACTTTTATTTCCCTTTTTGTTTTTGAATTTCATTTATAGTAATTTGTGGCAGGTAAAAAATGTGAACTTCCGTCTAATAAAGTTATCAGTGCATTTTTTTCTTTCATGACTTTTTCATTTACTTTTTGATTTGGAAATATATAGCCCCATCCATATTATTTAAATAAACTCATCTACATTTTGCTTTAGCAATTATTTGAATTAGATTTTTTCACTGACCTCTACAATCCTTCTGATTTTATTTTAGCATGAGATTAGTTTCATAATATTTTCCCCAAGTCAAACCTACATCAATTTTAATATATCCTGTTTATTTTATGATGTGACAAGCTGAGCATCACTATTCTAAAAAATCCAAAATCTGAAATATTTCTGATGTCATGCATTCAGATAAAGATACTCATCTGTATTCTAAAAAGATGAACACAGGAGCTCAACACAGACTATATTAGGTTGGATATAAAATAGATGTTGGGGCTGGAAGAATGGCTCAGCAGTTAAAGCACTTGCCTAGCAAGCACTGAGTTAAGTGATTAGTACTCGAGTTCGATTCCCCAGCACCACATAAACTGGGCATGGTGTCATATGCCTACAATCCCAGCATGTGGGAGGCTGAGACATGAGGATTGCCACAAGTAAAAGGTCAGCCTGGGCTCCTTAGTGAGTTCAGGGCTATGGAGTGAGACCCTGTCTCTAAATAAATAAATAAAAATTTAAAACATAAAATACAGATGTTAAGAAGGTAACTGAATTATTATGAATCTTTCAAATGTTTATTAGCTATTCCTACTCATTTATTCTTTCAGATAAACTCTAAAAATTTCTTTCAGAATTTGTCAAAAAAGATTTGCAATTCCAAGACTAGTATCTTTCAAATTTAAAACTTACTCTATATATGTGCTTTATTAAGTTAATACATAAATTTACTAATATATGTACATGTACATCCTATTCCCATCTAAGTATTGGAAAATGGGTGAATTTTTATGGGAGGGGATTTACTATTTATGAAAATATGCATTACAGTTTTACTAATAACCCCCCAAATAGCATCAGTTTAAAAAATCAACAAGTATATTCCTAGGGGAAAGTCTGCTCTTTCACTCTCACTCTCTGCTCCCTGGCTGCCATGAGGTAAAGCAGCTTTCCTTGACTTTGCCCTTCCATCATGTTTCTGCCTTGCCACAAGCCTAGCTGCAACAGAGTGAGCTAACCATGAACTGAAACCTCCGAGTCCATGAACTTCGAGTTGATTTCAGTTAATTCTCTTGGGTATTTTGTCACACCAACAGGAAGCTAACAACAATCTAAGATGTAAAACACATTTTTCTGAATCCTTACAAGTTACAAAAGACTAAAAACTTGGCTATAAAAAGTAAAATAAAATATATGCTATGAGAGGCAAACTGATCCAAGGAACTTAGTAGATCATGAGTACACATTAAAATTTCTCAGAGGAAATGCACAACTCTACCTCTGTTGAGTGCTCCATATTCTGTGTGGAACACACCAACTAGTTTTGTGTATCCTCGATGGACATGGGTATGAACTGCCCTTTTAAATGCATCACCCCATAAAGCTGGACCACCAGGCTTCATCTGGAAAGTAGCCAATTCATAGACTCCTAGGAGAGGGAGAAAAAGAATTATTTTTACACAAGATATTTAAGCAATTTCTAATAATGTTTGGTTTCAGTGGAAAACTATACACAGATGTGAAAGATCATGTTTGTTTAGGAAACATATTTATTAAATTTGCATTATTTTTCTTCATGTTTATAAAGTCCTTGCCTATGTTGAAAGGTGAGTTAAGCGTTATACATGACAAAATGTGCCAAAATCTATGTATATGTAACCTATCATACGAAGTATTTTTAATTAAAAAATTTCTTAAAAAAAACAGATATGGACGACTTATAATGAAGTTGGATGTTGTGGTTAGAATCTGGAGTGTCCCCCAAAAGTCTCATGTATTTTAATGTTATAGATTGTCTATGGAGCCATGTAATGTTGGTGGATTGGGGTCTGGCCTGGAGGGGTCGATTGCAGCTGTTGGGATTAGGGGTGTGTGAGTTAAGGCTAAAGGCATGTGACTTAAGACTAAAGGCTTGTGAGTTAAGACTAAGGGTGTGTAGTGGCCACACCTTCAATACCCAGATGCAGGAGAGACTAGGACTGCCATGTACTTCAATTGCTGCCGGCTGCCTCTGAAAGGACTGTGACCATCTGAAACTGTAAGCTAAAATAAACCTTTCCTTTCCTAAATTTCTGCATGTCAGGTATTGAGTCACAGCAACGAAAAAGTAACTGAGACATTGGATTTTCAAGCTACCTGAATCAGTAGATTTGGGGGACACTCCAGATCCAAACCACCACAATCAGATTTGTAATCCACAAAAACTGAACTTGGAAAAATTTTTCATTAATAATAAATTATCAACTTTTGAGGAAAGTCAGAGTTTCGATTTATTTTTACTCAACAGTCAGGTATCTTACTCTAAAGGACTACTTTTATTTTTTCCAATGGTACTTTGATTTTTATTGCTTAAAATCTTCAGCATTTTATTCATCAAAGCTCAAAGTATCTACAAGGGAAGACCTACCTTCTTTTGGAGGGTTTTCAATTTTGCACCATGGGACCAGGTAAGTAATCTCATTTTCTTGGCTATCAATGAGAGACAAATTTGGAATGAGAAATTGTTCTTGCCATTCTTTATCTTCAGCCAAAGCTTTTCGGACTGCAGTTCGATGAGCAAAATTATCTACGGGTGAAAAGAATTAAGAAAAAAACTTTTAATTTAAAAATCACTTATATTTCTCTGGATTTCATGTAAGTGGGCAAACATGCATTCACAGAAAATATTGTATTATGCCTTTGGATGTACTAACATGAGAAGGTATGTATTTGTCCTCAAGTTGCTCATGGTCTCAAGGGGATTAGAAATACAACTATTTTAATGTCTTAGGATGGGCACATTGGTTCTACCACTCTGTAGGTAGCTGTATGAATAAAATAAGTTATTGTAACTTTCTGTCAGTTTCTCAGTAATAATATCACATAGATCTCCCGGGTTGCTGTGAGGTTCAAATGAATTAATACATGAAAAGAACTTAGAAGAGTGTTTGGTACCTAGTTCTACTACATATGGACTATTCTTACTCATTTGAGGCATGTAATTGATAATGCTAATTCATAAAGACTTTCCTTGAGAGTGGTGGTAAGGGGTTCCAAGTACATCTTGAATAAATATTTAGATAAATGAAATCAAAACCTTTGAACTTTTGATGAAATAGTATCAATTCTTTTTATCTATTTTTACCATTTCCCCCTAGTATTTACTTTTTTCTTTCCAAGTTACCCAAGAAGTTGTTTATCAACATAAAGACCTACTAGTGTATTTACTACTAAGATCTCATGAAAGTAATAGTAAAGAGTTCTATGATTTATGCTAAAGTAAAGAATAATATCTTACAGCTTATTTTGCAGCTTACATGAATTGCATTAAGAATTTATTGATTTTCTTAATGCATGATTTAACATGAACCATTTCTATAGTTTAATTTACTCAGTATATAATAACATAAATCTGACAATAAATCTCATATAACAAAATGAATATCTGTTCTGAACATGTAATCTCAATGATGCATACCATACTTCCAAATATGAAACACTTTATTCATTATATCTCCAGTTTCTACACTCCAATATCCAATCAATTCAGAATGAGCTATCCGAAGATGAATGTTTTTCTTAATATTTTCCAGGAACTCCTTCATCTTTGAGGGTTTAAGATAATAGGTACGAAATTCATAGAATGTTCCATCATTTTGTCTTGGGCCTGTAGCAAAAGATGAGAACACCTGAGGAAAAACAAGGTGAATTTAAATATTTTTGAAGAAATAGAGGCTACTGTTCTGTTACAACCAGGTCTGAATCTGGATGTAGGGGCATGGTTATGACATAATCTCTTGATATAATCTTTTAATACATTTACTCTGTCAACTCTCTACATAATTGTGTTTATGTAGAGATGTCAAAAGTACTAAGTACTCTTCTCATGCTGAATGTATAGCTACTGCTGCCTACCAGGAGTTAACCTGTACCCAGTTTTCATAAGAGTTTGCTAAAAGAAAAAAAAAAAAAAGAATTGATGTCTTAAAGATAACTTCTGTACAATTAGAATTCATATACATTTAAAAAGTTTTCTCTTATTAGGCAATATTCCACCTCTAGCCAATAATATGTGTGTTTTCATTATACATTAAAAAATAATATATACATGTCTTCCACCAGGAACAACGAAAATAGGCTTACTAGTAGAAAACTTTGGAGCTTTTTAGGTTTCTAAAAAATGGAAATTGTTATTTAAGTCTAAGTACTTCCTTTGGTTGTAACAGAAAATATTGGTTGAAAACAGAACTGGAATGAAAATAATACATTAGGATGCTATGTGATATACAACTACATGGTAATGTAATGGTATACATTACATTCATTATGCGAACATTGAAAAGGGAAAATTGAAGGAGTCAGAAATATCTGAATCATTAATTTTTAATAACAAATGCAACATGAAGGCACTTAATGCATCCAATTAAGCTAGATTAATGTAACTGTCCCTTAATATTACTAGTTTTTAGTTATTGATATGCTTAATACATCACTGTAAATGTCTAGTTCTTGTTTTCCAAGAACTTAACTTTCATTAGGAAACACATTACCAGAAATTATCCTCTGTGTATATGTATAAATATATACCTAGAAATGTAAGTACATGCACACTCATATGACATTCTAGTTTACAAATCCATCTTAATGTAAGAATGGTTAGCAAGCATCTATTTCCTTGAAACTAATTATACCAGAAAAGTTTGTTAAAGCAAGACTTGATACCTACAACACAATGTATATTAACGATCTGCTATAGCTAGCAAAAACAATACACTTTTTGGTACATTTCTATATGAAAACAATACGTATGCTGTCTTTCCCATAATTATTATTTTTGTTAGTCTATGTTTGTGATATATAATCACATTCAACTTGGGGAATTAATGTATTTACATATTGCTTCTTAACCATTTTCAGTTCCCCTTCCCACCCCCCATCTCCCCCTTTTCTATCTCTACGATTTACCTGTTTTTTATGTTGTGCCTTAATTTTTATGAGTATCTCATATAAAAGAATCATTTGATATTTAAATTGTCTGATATACTTCAACTAGCACAATAGACTCAAGGTTCACTCATTTTCCTACAAATGACTCAAGTTTATCCCCTTTGATGGCAGAGTTGTACATATATATATTAAAATCTCAATATCATATTTTCATTATCCATTCATCTGTTGATGAACATCTAGGCTGCTTTCAAGACTCAGCTATTATGAGCTGTATTCCTATAAACATGACCTGCATATGTCATTATAATATGATGTCTTTAACTCTTGGAAAGATACCCAAAAGAGGTATAGCTGGATTAAACAGAAATTTTTAAAAAAGAATCTTAGTACTGATTCTCATAGTAACTGTACTAATTTACAGTCCTACCAACAGCGAAGAGTTCCTGTTTCCCTGCAGCCTTGTCAGCATTTGTTGTTTCTTGAGTTCTTGTTAACAGTCATTCTTATTATAGTAAGGTATAATCTGTGTTGTTTTGTTTTGCATTTCTCTAATGGCTAAAAATGCTAAATTTTTAATGTACTTATTGGCCATTGGTACACTATGCTGTGTATAAGGCTTAACGTAATCGTGTAACTTTAGTTCATTCCGATCTCGTCTGTTAAGAGTTATGTTCTTATTGTCCAAACTAATTAGCTTGCCATCAAAAACTACTACAGTTGCCTTTGTGTTCTGTGGACCTTTTTTAAAAAAACATTTTTTAAACCAAACTCTAGTAATAATAGGATGTTTGTAAAAAAATAATGGCATAGTATCTTTAGTTTAAGAAAAGATTTTAAGTAGTATCTATCAGATAAAATGGGCCAATGAGGCATTTGTAACAATTCTTTTCAGGTTGATCCCAGGCCTTGTATTTGGACGATGAAATAATTGGCCAAAGACAACATTATTCCCAGGGGGGAAGAATACGGAAGGAAATGTGCATTTTGGGGAAGGGAGGGGGATAAAATGATTTTGAGATTTTAGTTGCACAGCTAGCTAGATCTGTTGGGCAGAAACCATCCATGCTTGATACTGCCTTATATTCAAATTACAACTCACTCTCACCAGCAATGACTAACAATTTACTTACAAAACAATACTTGTAGAAGTTTAAAAACTCGTCATGCTGGCCTTGTCCCATTACAGAATAAGAAGTCTATTGTCTCGCTGCATTGTTAATTGTGGATGCCCGGCTCCAAATGCTTCCTCTTAAGTCTTCTCCAGAAGGTCTGCCTCTAGGTAGATTAACCCCCTTCCCTGGCTTTCCATTGAGAACAGAGTAAAAAACTAAATACAGAAGGGAAAATAATTTCTGGGTTAAACGGACAGAATAAGCTAATATCCGACAGTTAAGGCTGGATCACTGTCCATTTTGTGTATTTTTCAGGTAAGCCTAAAAAACTTGTTTCAAGGCTCCCGTCCCAGCGTGACCAACTTCATAGGACTGGACATCTGGACAGGGTCCTTCCTCTACGCATGGGACTCTGCTTCCTCTTCAAGGTTCTCCGCAAAGTGTCTGCAAGTTGACTGTCTGGTTCCAAAGGGGGCGGCTGGCCCATGCCGCCGCTGGTCCCCTCAGTGAGCATGGGTCGTGACTTGTCGGGCAGCCGCGACCTGGGACCGGCGACGTGGCAAACGTTCGCAGAGCCGCAGCAGTGATGGCGCCGGCGCCTCGGGAGAGACCTCAGAACCGCCTCCCCGCGGAAAAGAACGAGCCTCTGTTCTGCAGGAACTCCTCGGCGCAGCGCCGCCACTCGCGCCCGGCCGCCCGCCGCAGAGATGGAGCAGCGCGGACCCAGCGCCGGTAGGCGGCGCGGAAAACGCGGGGCTGCGCTCGCGACCCCAAGAGGTGGCGCGCATGCGCCCCGGCACGGCCCCGCCCGCCACGCCCCCCGCGGCCGCTCAGGCGCGGCCCCGCGGCCTACCTGAGGTGCGCGCGCCCGCGCGGCCAGCGCTCGGCCCAGGCCGCTTCGGAGCGCGAGCATGGCGACGCCTGTGTGGCTGCGGACGGAGCCCACCGGAGTCCGGGGCGAGCCTCCTGCTCTCACAGGCTTCCTGACTGGAGAGGCGCGCAGAATGGACGCCTGGGAGCGCGGGCTGGGCGGGGCTGGCGGCTGGCTCCGCCCCGCCCGAGGCGGCCGCTTGGGAGTCGGTGGGGTCGGCGCTGACCCTGGGCTCCCCGTGCTTTCCTCACGTTCTTGTCCCAGGCGTCGTCCCAGGTGACGTGAGAGTTGGCTGGATGCTGAGGTCTTTCCTTTCCTCACCTACCCCGAGATGCCATTGCTAGAATTCTAGAATGTTCCATGTGAAAGTGCGTCCCTGCGGGAAGGTTGGATGGATGGATGTGGGTGTGTGTGTGTGTGCGCCATGCTTTGCATGCTAAGTCCTGAGGCGTCTGACCCTGTGTACGGCCATTGAGCGCAGACAAGCCAGCTGCCTGCCACTTTTCAATGGTGAGGTTGCTCTCCATCCTAGTTGCTGTGTAAAATGGTGTCAAGGGGTTCACCTGTCCAAACAGGAAGGGTGCAAAAGTACTCAGGACAGAAAAATGAGGCCTTTAAACAGCCGCCTTGCAAGGTGTCTGTCCTCTAAATGGGTGACAGGTGCACTGAAATATGGCAGGTGAGCGGTCTGTCCCTACTGCACACGTCCCTCTCCTCCTCTGTTTTTATTGTCAGGGTTCACAGCCTTCATGATAAAATCTAAGGGGATCCCCTATTCAAATAAGGCAGAAAGATGATTTGCGGAAAAGTCCAATGTTCAGGGCCAAACTGGTCGCCGCCTGGTGGCATTCCTTTCTTCTCTTGCCCCTTCGCCTCTTTGGCATATGTTAGGTGTCAAGGAAAGGACAAAGGAGACTTTAGTCAGCCTTATGCAACATCACGTGATCATACGCCACTGTCGCAGTTGCCACACAAGTATGACCCTAGGAAGCTCCTAATGAAAACACATGTTAACATATTCACAGGCCCAGAGTTATGTGAGCAGTGTGCCTGATGTGACTAATTCCAATTTAAGCATATTTGATTGGAAGTAAGTAGTTTTGTGGAGATTTAGAAGAGCAGAGCTCTGATGTAGTCTTCCAATCTGATTATTAGTCTCCAGAATGACTTCATTTAATCTTTTAAAGCTGTTTTTCATATGTTTCTGTTCTTGATTAGATTTTTCAGGTGTAGACAGCATCTACTGAATTGTAGGAAAAATATTTAGATCACTTCATACCATTCAACCAAAATAAACTTCGTTTCCTGCATCTTTTAATGATTGTTAGTTGATTACCTTATTAATTTATTACTGTTTAATATATAAATGTTAATATATTGATGTTGACATGATTTTTGCTATTAGTAATTAATAATGTTAATATATTGATATCAACATGTTTTTTGCTAATAGTTTGTTATTGTTTAGTATATAAATGTTAACATATTGATGTTGACATGATTTTTGCTAAATGTAAATATATTGATATCGACATGATTTTTGCTAATAGAAGTAACATTTTTTACATAATTAGGACTAGGGAATTATTGCAGGGCTATCGCCTGTGGCAGTATTGGTTTAGACTTGTAAAAGGGCTTTTGAGGGGCTGGAGGAATGGCTCAATGGTTAAAGCGCTTGCTCATAATGCTGAGTACCTGAGTTTGAGTCCTGGCACCACGTAAGTCAGGTGCGGTGGTGCACACGTGTAATCCAAGCGGTTGGGAGGCAGAAGCAGGTGGATGGCCAGCCTGGGCTCCAGAGTAAATTCTGGACCAGCCCTGGCTACAGAATGAGACTCTGTCTCAAAAAATATTTTGAATTATTTTTCAGATAAAGGGAGATTTATTAAAATTAGTCATTCTGGAGGAGATGCCTTAGCTTTTTCTAGTGAAAAGATATTCATTTCTAACTAAGTGAGACTAAATAAAAGATCATGTGTCAAGACCAAATATATATGATTAAATATTTTCTTTCAGATTGTTTTCATCCTTGAATCAACAGTTCTTTTACCCATTCAATCAGAGCTTATTAAATTTATGCTTTTGGCATTTTTCTGGAAAGTTGAAAATACAGGTAAATAAAAAGGCATAGCTCCTTCGTTGGAAGTTATAGCTTGTGCAAAACAAAGTACATTCAAACTTCTGTATCTGCATGTTCAGCACCTACAGGTTGAACCAACAGTGGAAATTTTAGGGAAAAATTTGTGTGTTGGGTATTTGTGCAGATTCTTGTCTTGTCATTATTCTCTTAGCAGTACAACATTTGCCTTGTGTTTTGTATCTAGAGTTGAATTAATGTGTACAGGAGCATGACTGTATGTTACATATAAATACTGTATGGCTTTTTCCAAAAGAGATTTCAGCATCTATGATTTGATATCCTCATTGGATCCTGTATTCAATTCCCTGAAGATACTGAGGAACAGCTCTTTATCAGAGTTTAATATATAGTAGGAAGAAAAATGGAATTTGAGGAATAGAAAGGGCTGGAGGGACATAGCAGAGACTTCTATGTATTTGTCCATAACCATTCTTCCCTCTTCCTTTTTTCTTTTTTGAATGAGTAATGGAACCCTTAGTATGGTGTACCTATGTGCCTAAGTCCTGGCAATTGGTAAATGTTTGTGCATTAACAACATCTAAGTGATCTAAGGGGATGGAAGAAGAGATTTTCTTTTTCAGATCTACATCATGGAATGTGGTTTTAATTATTTGTATCCCTAGATTGTGAGGTAGAAGGTATATGCTGAAGGATGTAGAACAAGAGAAAAGCCACTTCATCCTGACCTATATCCCCAGCCCCTTTTTATTGTTTGCTTGAAACAGTCTAAATCTCTAAGTTACCCAAGCTTGGCTTGAACTTGTGATCCTCCTACATAAGCCTTCCAGGGTATTAGGATTCTTATTTTTTTTTTTTTAAAGGAGAAGTCATCTGTTATAGGGCTTAAACCTATAATCCTGTCCAAGTTCCCAGTTCTCGTGATCCAGTGTGGATTCTAATTCTCTAAAATGGTTTGGCCCTGATTCTTAGATCTTCTTTCACTAATATGCTAGAAACTTCCATTTGTCTTGAGTTGGACATTTTGTTTCCAGGATTTTATTATTTTCTGTTTTGCTTATTTGTTTGATTTTATTGTTTTTCAACTTCTAATTTTAGGAAAAGTAACATGGGAATTAAACTTTTGGGACTTACATTCTCTAAGAAAAATGCCTTTGTTTTATCAATCTTCAAAATTTATAATCAGATGAGAATAAAATTCTACATTGGAAATCATTATCATTTTTAAGGCTACGTTCTATCATAGGTTGTGGTGACAAATTCATGCCATTCTGCTTTCTATATCCCTATGTAAAATTTTCTTTTCTATCTGAAAACTTTTATGTTTTCCCCTTTGACTAATAATAACCTTGAGATAGGATTTTTTCATCTATTTTTCTGTTGCTCAATAGTTTCTCTTAATTTTGAATGTTTTCCCACTCTAATGCTGAGTATTAACTCCAGGAGCACATCATACATACCAGGCATGAATTCTACCACCCAGCTACATCTCCAGATCAGCTCGTGAAAATCTTAAATTCTGAAAGTTTTTAAAAATATTTTTTCTTCCTTTATTGCTTTCTAGAACTCTGCTATTCAAACATTGGGATATCACTTGGTTCTGTCATTTCCCTCTTCTGCCTTTAAAAAATTTATCATTTATTTTTCTTGGGTGGAGAGTGTCTCAATATTCTAGATTGTTTATGAAAAATTTAAAGCTCTAATCATATAGTAGTTATTTCCAAAATTTCTCTTTTACCTCTTCTTTATTTTTCTCTCTTTCTTTTTTGTTTCATGGGAATGAATATATATATGTCATTAATTATATGTCTTGTCTTGAGTCATTAATTATGAGCGTCTGTGCTCCTGCACAGAAATAGGATGTTGCCAGCCACTTAGAAACTCAATACATGTTCCTTCTAGTCATATTTTCTTATTTAATACATCTTCATTGGATTTTGAGTTATTATTACATTGATTTTTTTGAAGCATTTAAATGAAAATGGGACCACTTTGAGTCAATAATGCCTAGTGAAATAGACTAAACACAAAAGACTGACTATAGAGAGGTGTCCCTCTTAAGAAATCCACAAAAATGATGACATGAAAAGGTCTCAACATGGGAGACAGGGTAGAAAGAGGGGCAGTGGACTGCTAGGAAAGGGATGAACCTCTAAGAATGTGGGAAGAGGAGACATAGGGCAAGGATAAGAAGGAAGGAAAGAGGCCAAATTGATATAGATAGTCATTGATACCCCAAACTACATGTTTCTAATGTGTTATAGAATTCGAAGTTCATGTATATAAATAAATAAATAAATATTCAGCTACATTTATATATAACTATCAATATTACTTAAGTTTGGTTTGCCTATTTTAGATTTTTTAAACAAATAGACCATTTTGATTATTTTGTCATATGATTCACTTTAGGCTTCTGGAATCACACTCAATACAATTGCAGTAAATTATTCATTTCTACATTTCATGTACTTTATTGGCTATCCATTAAAATACGTGCATACTCTGAGTTTTTGGTTATTTTATGATTGTAGACAAAGATGTTTGAATTTCTTTATAGTTGTCTTCTGGTTCATTCTTCATCTTGTTCGTGTCATAAAACCCTTGTAACCCTTTTGAACCTACAGATATTTACCATTTATAAATGTGAAAAAATGTATAAGGCTGCAAACAAATTTATGAAGAAACAAATGCAAATTTTGAAGTAGAATATTGAAAATATGAAGGCAAAATTTTCCAAAAATATAGACATTTCTGTATTAGGACATTAAATGACAAGATGTAATGGTAGGTTTAAAATACACAATTTTAAGATCGTGATGATCATAAAAACTTAATGTATTTTCAATAAATGTAAATAGATTTTGACAACATCTGTGGCTTTTATTGACTAAGAAGTCAGGCTCTGCTGTTAATACGGGCTATCTTCCTAACAAAGAAAATACTTCGTTTCAGTTATGAGTTGGTAACAATAAAGATAAAACTTTTGCCCTTCCAAGTTATCAGACCTTTGAATTTTACCAATAGACTCCTTTGGGCTCAGTTACTGGGGGTTACAAAACACTGCTATAGAGTATGCACCCAGGGGTGGAAATACATTATCTACATATTCATTTTTACTAAATAGTGCCAAAACCTTTGTGAATTTATACTCAATGGTAGCACATAAGGGTTTTATGACCTCTTTTTCTTACTAGCCATCTTTTCTGATGCGTGTGAAGAATGCATGTTTATATCTTGTAGGTATCAGGTGACAGGTACTGAGTGAGAATGATCAGGTGAGCAAAAGGAGCTATGCACTCGATCTGATCTTTCTTGGTTCTGTCCAAAGACGAGGTCAATGCAGCTGTGCGGAAAGAAAAGTAAGTGGATCCAGTGTGGGCTGAGCTGTGTAGGAAGATGGCAGCTACATGTGGGTAGGACACTAAGGTCCTTATATTCTAGAACTACCTTGCTCCATTATTTTCTTTTCTAGTGCTATGGCTTATAGCCACTAGATGGCGGCACAGACCAGCTTTTCCTTCATCAGTTATTCCTGTATGTATGTTCATCTTTCATATTTTTGAGTTATTTACAGGGGTTTTAACTCCTGAGGATTTGTTTACTTTTGTGTGTGTGTGTGTGTGTGTGTGTGTGTGTGTGTGTGCACGCGCAAGCTCATGTGCATCTGAGTATTTGAAACGATGACATAGTGAAAAATTTTCAGTAAAAGTGAGTTACTATGATAATATTTATGGCTTTAATTATTACTTTCAATAAAAATAATTGATATTAACATAAAAATTTTAATTTTACTTATAATGTGTTTCACTGGTATCACTAGATGTTTGTTCATGAGCTGTTGTGTATTGTATATTGAATTAAATGTTTTAGGGGGAAAAATGAAAGCATCCACTACGTTTCTTTTCTTGAGCTTATCAATATGCTATTACTTTCATCCTCTCTTCTGCTAATATTATTAGAATAAGTGGCAGAAAACAGTTGTGAACAACTTCATATATAGCTTCAGTAAAATTGTATTTATCTCTGCATTAATAATTCTTATTGCTAAAATATGTCCATTGCATATGTATAATACATTACATCATTTTAACATATACTAAATGAATTTTTTGTAGGTTTTACCTTGGCAAGGAGATTTTAGATCCAAGGACATTTTAAAACTTGTCATCATTAGATGCAATTTTTTCCCTGGACTTGTAAAACATCACTGTAAGGTATTTCTGGATTCTTTATTGCTTTTGATTTTATTATTAAATATGGCTTGTTTCTTTCCTAGCTGTAGCTGAGAAACTTCCTAGATTTATATGTGCATGCACATTTGACATAATTTTCTCACTGACACCAAAATAAATATCCCTAATCTAGTACTCTGAGTGTATTTATTTCCCTTCACTCTACAATGTGTCCCAGGTTCCTGCTGAGTGATTTCATTTTTAAACTTGTTTTCATTTTACTTGACTCTCACTGATTGCTTTTATAGCCTTTTTTATAATTTATTATGTTTTACTTTCTATACTGAGGGATTGAGTAGTAATGAAAGGGTGGTAGGCTGGGTTCAAGTAGGAGGAGCCTACTATGTCCTTCCTCCATTAGCTGCTTCTGGGTGCTGCTGAAGAGTTTTTGTCTCTCTCTTTTGTGGTAGTTGACATACTTTATGAGCAATCAAAACTCTTCAGATTAAAATCTCTTCTAAAAACATTTCGAGTTATCTTTTCAGGGTAACTTATTAGTGCTATTAGAAATAGATTTTGGGCTGAGGATGTAGCTCATCTGTGAGAGTGCATGCCTACCACAGTCAAGGCCCTGGGATCAATCCTCAGTACTAAAACAGAAAAAAAGACCTCCCCTTAGAAGTAGGTTTCATATTTAAAATTATTTTCCTCATACATAAGGAGACTACTTTAAAATGATGTATTTCCACATTTTCTTATATCCATGAAGTTTTCTGAAGCTTCTCTCATATAGCACAAAATGTAAACTGAAAAGAAATAACGTGGAAGTCATAACTTTGGAGGCTGTTTTGTGTATATCCCATGTTACACTATTTTTCACTAGAAATGAGTTGTTTTTGAGCTTCTGTGTTTTTGGAAAGATGTGTATCTGTGAAACTATGCTACCAGATCTCTTTTCTGATACCCTGTTTGATGAGAACCAGGCCTTCAGTTGGTTGATGCTCATGTTTATGTGGCTGCTCTTTCTGTTTTTTATTTAAAGAGAAAATGATTTTCTCTTTATTTTCAAATTATATATCCCATTCGTGATTCTTTTTCCCTCAGAAAATGTCCCTGATACGTACTTCATAGGTTAGAGATCATCACCTTACATTATTCCTGGTTTTTATAATGTCATGTATATTATTTTATATTTGATCCTTTGTTATGCTCACTCATTTTCATTTTGTAAAACTGATGTTTACATTTTGCTGATTCTTTTTTTAGACAGGGTCTCGCTCTGTAGCCCAGGCTGGTCCTGAATTCACTATGGAGACCAGGCTGGCTTTGGACTCACAGCAATCCTGTCTCAGCCTCCCAAGTGCTGGGATTACAGGCACATGACACCACACCCGGCTTACATGTTGCTGGGGAACCAAACTCAGGTACTTAGCTCTTGCTAGCCACTGAGTCATTCCTCCAGCCCCGTTTTTGCTGATTCTTGCTTTTTTTTTTTTTTTTTTTTTTTTTTTTTTTTTTTTTTTTTTTTTTTTTTTTTGTGCTGGGGATTAAATCCAGCTCTTTTGCTCTGAGCTACTACATCCCACGGCTCTTTTTATTATTTATTTGAGGCAGGGGATCAATAAGTAGTTAAGTTCCCCAGGCTCAGCTTGAACTTGCAATCTCCCTGCCTCAGCCTCCCAAAGTGATGGGATTATAGGACTGTGCCACCAGGCCCAGTTTATTGCATGAATTTCCTGGACAGACATAAAATAAATGTCTTCCTCCAGCTGACAGCTAGAAGAACAACTTGTACAAGACCAGGTTGCTGAATTGGTGTGTTTTTTAGGCCTTACTCACAGGACAGTGGACTACTTGTGGGCTCCAGCGATAGTGAAGTTGCCAGATTCACTGAGCTAGAATACTGGCTTTATAGAGTGCTAATTAAAACAACAACAGCAAACTGGGCCCAGTAGCGGAGCCTTGCATTCCCGCTACTTTGGGAGACTGAGGCAGGAGGATGGCAAGTTTGAGCTCAGCTTGGGCAACCTAGTGACCTAGTGGCTCTGTCTCAAAAATGAAAAATAAAACCGGAGCATAGCTAGGGACATAGCTCCGTGTTGTGAAGACCCTGGACTCTGTTCCAAAACAAACAGAACAGAGCACAGCAAAACAACACAACACAGTCAAACAACAAAGAAACTAAGAGTAACAACAACAACAAAAATGGCCCAGCTAAAGCAGTGTTAACAGCAAGAAGAGCACCTGGGAAAAGTGTGTGTACCCTGTTCCCGGCCCGGTTGTCATCAGGAAATGCAGCTGGTTTTGGCATGCGCCATCTAGCCACACTGTTGGAACTATGCCTAAGTCTGGCGCAAGGCTTCAAGGTGGGCCCACCTAGCCGCTAAATAGGGGCTCACTACAAGGTAGAGCTATTTTGGTTAATTTTGGGAGGGCACTTCTGACTACAGCTACTTAAAGCAAAAACGGTCGAGAATTCGAATTACATGGCTTGCCAAGGGTGGCAAAGTAAGTAGTCTGAAGGTGGCTCATTCATTTTCACTGATTTCCTGTGATCCAGCATTGATTGTTCCCTTACTTCTTTTTTTCCCTCTTATGTTTGTTTCCTTATGCTTATTTTCAAAATAATAGTCAGGTGATGAATTTTATCGATATGTTCTTGGGCACATTTGGGTAGGTGGGATTACAGAGTCGACTTTACACTTTCTGATCACAGTATCCATTCACACTCCCACAGAAAGCAAAGGTGATTTCCTATTTCTGCACATTCTTGCCAACTGTGTAACAATTGGTTAAAGTCTTATAACAGACTTTAAAATTTACATATTTTATGGATGAAAAATGTATTGTTGATGTAATTTACATTTCTCTTGATTTCTTGTGAGTTTTATAGGCTGTATTGTTTTCATTTTTACTGAGGTCTTTGTTTATAATCTTTGCCCAGTTTTCGTTTTTTTATTGCTTTTCGTGTTGATTTGTGGTATTTATACACAATGGAATACTATGCATCTATAAAGTCCGACAGTGTGGAGGCTTTTACGGGCAAATGAAAGAAACTTGAGAACATCATGCTTAGTGAAGTGAGTCAGAAGCAGAAGATGAAACATCGAATGGTCTCTCTGATATGAGAGTCCCAGAGCACAACTCCTATGGAACTTAAAATGAAAGACCAAGTGAAACAGGGGGGTAGGGTGGGGGAGGGAGGGAGAGGAGGGTAGGGGAAGGGACAAAAGGAGAGTGGGAAAGCCCTTGTCACCTTGACAAGATATGTAGGTACACAAAATGCTAAACATTGTAAACCTTAAAATTTGCACTTATACATATCAATAAAATGGGGAGAAAAAAATTCTGGAGGCTGCGGGTTTAGCTCATTGGTAGAGTGCATGCATAGCATACAACACACACACACACACACACACACACACCCCTGTAGACTAATCCTGTTTGGGCTATCTGTGTTGATGATATATTCTTCTACTTGTGATCACGTAAACATTAACAGTATATTTTTCTACTAAATGTATCCAAAGTGAAATTATTAGTATTTTCCATTTTGTTTTTGTTTTTCCCTTTTGAATCATTTCAGTATACTTTTTCTTGTGTGTGAAGATGCTCTTGTATTTTCTTTAGATGATTTAAAATTTTTTTTTCAAGCTTTAGGTATTGTCTCCAGTATCTTTTGGACAATGTATGAAGTGTAAGTTCAGTGTGTTCTTTCTTCAATATTGGTAATTTATTATCAAAATACAGTTTATAAAATAGTTCACCCATTTTGTAGTAGTCATGTCATTTTAAATTAAATGCCATTCATTTGAATATAAACTTCTGCATATGGCCAGGTTAGTTCTGCCCTATTTAGTCTATTGTATTGATACATTTGTCTTTGCCTTTTCAAATAGTAGAAAATTGAAAGGACTATAGTTTTTAACCATCTTGATATTTGATACAGTTAATATTCAGTACTTATTCTAATATTGTCTTGGCTATTTTTTTGAAATAAAATCTCACTCTGTAGTCCAGGCTAGTCCTGAACTCAATATGTAGTCCAGCTGGCCCACACTGGGATCACAGGTGTCCCCCATCACTCCCAGCTTATTTGGTGAAGGGGAATCAAATTTGGAGCCTTGGACTTGCTAAGCAGACACTCCAAACACTGTGCTACTCATTCATTCCAGCTATTCTTGATCTTTAGTATTCAATATGACTTTTGGGGTAAACTAGACAATTTATCTTTTCAAATAAATATGAGTTTTATTAGTATATATTTGCAACACATAATTATTACATCCAACTTGTGGAGTTGGTTCTCATACACCTTCCATCTTAATCATGTTTGCTTTCCTTCCCTTTCCTCTCCTTCCTATCTCCTCTCTTCTCCAGATTTCCTTCTCAACTTTACAAAGTCTACCTCCCTGTTTCCTATCATCTCTTTTATTTTGTACTTTAAATTTATGTTTTGTGTTTCTCATATTAGAGCAAGCATGTGATATTTAACCTTCTGTATTTGATTTATTTCACTTAGTATTATGGTCTCAAGGTGCATCCATTTCCTACAAATGATTCAAGCTTATCTTTCTTTATGACAGAGTAGTTGTCATGGTTTGCATCTGGAGTGTCCCCCGAAAGCCTCTTGTTCCTATGGGTACTGTGTAGTATTGGGAAGTGGGGCCTGACTGGGAGGGGCGAATGCTTGGGGCTTGACCTGGAGGGATGTGTGCTGGTTCTGCCCTTCCAGGCTTCTCAGCTCTGCCATGCTGCTGTGAGGATCTCTGTCTCCCAGAGTACTGGCTACAGCTTGGCTCTGGCTCTAGTTGTGACCTCACTATGTGATTCCACCATTTTCCAGCTGCTCACCTGTGAACAGACTATGATATTCTGAAACTGAGCTACAATAAATCTTTCCTCGTATGTTGTGGATGTCAGGTATTGAGTCACAGTGATGAAAAAGTAAGACAGCAGTATACACACACATACACACACACATTTTCTTTGTCCTTTTGGCTTTCAGAGGGCATATAGGCTACCTCTAATATTTAGCTAACTGTGAGTAGTGCTGCTATCAACATGAGTATGCATGTATCACTGTAATACGATGTTTTTAACTCTTTCATTAAACTAAATAGAAGAAGTACAGCTGGGTCAAATGCAATTTCTAGTTTTAGATTTTTGAGGAATCTCTGCACCAATTTCCATTGTGGTTATACTAATTTACAGCCCCATTGCTGTGGTTTGGATCTAGAATATCCCCCCAAAGTCTCATGCATTTGGATGTGGTGGGATAATTGTGAAACTGTGTTGTTGGGAGGTAGGGCTGGGCTGGAAGGAGCAGATGCTTGTGTTTGAACTGGAGGGGTTGGGTCAACTTGTTGCAATTGGGAAATGTCTGGGGAATAGCTTTCAGGTGTGTGTTGTTGATTCAAGGACCAGAAAGTGCAGGAGGGGCACCTACCCTGACATGGTGGGGAGCCCAACTTGAACTAAGTACAGGAATAAAGAGGAAACGTTATTACAGCTTGTTCCTGGGAAAGCTCTGTTCTTGCCTGAGTCTCCAGACCCCCTTGGTTCCTGCTAAACCTGGCTTCTGTTTGCAATGGGTGAGCAGCTTTCTAGCCTCTGTCTCTGCCATGTGCCTTCACTGTTGCCCACTGCCCCATGAATGGACTGTGTGAGACCTTCAGAAACTGTGAGCTAAAGTAAATCTTTCCTCCCTTAAATTATGAATGTCTGGCATTCTGTCATAGCAACAAGAAGTAGCTCTAACATTTTCTTTTTCCTTATAACGTCTCCAGCATTTGTTCTTGAGTTCTTTATGATAGCTACTCTTAGTGGAGTAAGTTGGAATCTCGGTATTGTTGCGATTTGCATTTCTTTAATGGCCAAACATGCTAAATATTTTCTATGCTTCTTATTTTGAGAAGTGTCTATTCTTTTCAGTTGGCTATTTTTAAATTTGGCTTTACATTTTGGAGGGTCTAATTGTTTGAGTTCTTTGTGTAATACAGATAATAGCTGGCATTTTTTTTCTCTCATTCTGCATGGTGTGTCTCCACTAAATTGGTTGTTTCTTTTGCTGTGTGGAACATTTTTGACTTGATTTATTGTACATTCATTGTTGACTCATTGTATTATTTCCTGGGCAATTGATGTTAGGTTAAAAAAAATTCCTGCCTATGTCTTCAAGGGTTTTCCATATTTTACCTTCTAGCAGTGTTTTATCTAAGTCCTTGGTTCACTAGGTTTTGGTTTTAATATGAGGTCAAAGGTATGTCTAGTTTATATTTTTTTGTACATGAGAATAGCTAGTTTTCACAGCATCATTTGCTAAAGAGACTGCCTTTTCTCCAGTGTATGTTTTTGGATTCTATTTTTAAAAAATCAGAAGACTGAGGATTCTGAGATTGTTTCTGCATCCTCAGTTCAATTCCATTGATTCACCTGTCTGTTTTTGTGCCAGTACCATGTGATTTTTGTCACTGTTGATTGTTGGTTTAACTTGGATTCTATGATTATGATAGTTCCTGCTTTTGTTTGTGCTGGTTTTTCTAGTTATATGAAGAGTGTTTCTAGATTTATGAAGAATATTGAATGTTGATTGGGATTAAATTCAATCTGTATATCAGTTTGGTAGTATGATCATTTTGACAATATTTGCCTGTCCAAGAAATGGGGATGTCTTTCATTTTCTATTGTCCCCTTCATTTTTTTTTTTTTTTTTTAGATTAGATCAGCCATGTTCAGTGTGGTGTGGTTGGTTGAAGACTTCCGTCTCCTTTCTAGAGTACTATAGGAACAATCCTCTTATTTTAGAGGGCTTTCATTTCCTTTATTCGGTTAGCTTCTAGGTATTTAATTTTCTTTTGAAACTACTGTGAATGGTATTATTTTTCTTATTTCTTTCTCAGTGACTTCATTGTTGGTGTAGAAGAGCGCTATTGAGTTTTGTGTTTTGATTTTGTGTTCTGCTGCTTTGCTGAATTTATTAGTTCTACGATCTTCTGGTAAAGTTTCTAGAGTCTATGTAAAGGATCATATCATCCAAAAATCAGGATAGTTTGACTTTTTTTTCTATAGGTATTTGTATTAGTTAAGATTCATTAGAAAAGCTGAACTGATAGAAAATAGTCAATCCTCCCTCCTCAGCCTTCCAAATGCTGAGATTACAGGTATGTAGCACCATGTCTAGTTTATGTGGTACAGGGAAGTTGAACCCCAGGGCCTTGCAGTTGCTAGGCAACCACTTTAACACTGAGCTATGTCGTCATCTTAACATTTATTTCTCCCCTTTTTCATTCTGTTTGTGCTACCAGACTATTGATCAGTGCCAACAACATCAGAAGTGAATCTTCTTTCCTCAGTTTGTTGATCTATGTTTTGGTCATTTGCAGACATACCCAGCCCTCTGCCTTCTGACCATTCATATATCCTCTGTGGAGAAGTATACTTATTTGAGTTCTTTGCCTGTTTTTTGTATTTTTCGTTGTGGCCTGCAAAAATTTAAATTACTTATTAATCGTTTTTTCTGTCATTTGTCTTTTTCTCTTTTTCTATCTCTTAAGTAAGAGTCTTAGTTTATTATTCATACTCCTTCTAATTTTCCAGTGTGTATATTTGACAGCAATATTCATTTTTCCACAAATTTTTATAATTGTATTATCATTGCTTATTAATATTTTGAAATTTTCATCATGAGATTTTCAAGTTATGCATCATTTAAAAATATTTATTTAAATTCCCATGTTTAAAACACATTTTTGATTTTAATTTTCTTATTATGAATTTTAATATGTAACATTTTGACCACAGATTATGGTTTAAATGATATTGATTTTTGGTATTTGTTGAGACTTCTTTCTAAATTCATCTTTAATGCTATAAGCATTTTATTGCATTTAAAAAACTTTATTTTTCCTATTTGAGCACAGAATTACACACACACACACACACACACACACACACACACACGCACGCACACACACCTTTTTAAAGATGGGTGTTATACTTGACCTTGTTTCTATTTAATATGCCTGGAACTTTCTTGAATAGCAGAGGACCTTTAAAATGTTTATCTCTGACTTCTAATCCTTTCCCTTATATTCAACAGCATGTATTTGGGTAGTTCATTTTTTGCTTGTTTGTAAGAGCCACAATGTCCTTTTCTCCTTTCTCAAGGCCAGTGGCAGTTTGAATTTATCTAACTTTGCTAGTTTATGTATTATATATTTTTTCATTTCATTTCTTTCACTTAGGAAAGTTTTTCTAAGGTTGTCGGATGGCAAAATTGTTTTTTTTTCTGAAAATATTTTTATTTTACTTTTTGTCCTGAAAGATAATTGAGTTAGATATAGCATTCTCCATGTTTAGTTATTTTGCTTTGACAATTTTTTATTAACTTTAAAGCAACTGTAAAAATAAATACCATATGTTATTCTATGATGTTATGATATAAGATCAGTCACTCTAAAGAGCAAATGTGCTTCATTTTTAAAAAAGCTGTAGTATGTATTCTATATGGCAATAGCATAACATTCTCGGGAGAATTTCCATGTTTACTTTTAGGCACTCATCTTACCATTGTATTTTCTTTATTTTTGAACATGATTAATGCTTACTTAAATGTTAAAAATGATTTATATTCTTGACATACATTATTACACATTTTATTTATTTATTTATTTATTTATTTATTTATTTATTATTGAGACATGACCTTGTTCTGTAGTCCAGACTGATTCTGAACTTACTATGTAGCACAGGCTGTCCACAAACATAGGACAGTTCTGCCACAGTCTCTGGAGTGCTGGGATTAAAGGTGCGTGCTACTGTGCCTGGCTTTATGTGGTGCTGGAGAATTGAACCCAGGATCTTGTGCTTGCTAGGCAAGTGCTTTAACCACTGATCCATGGCCCCAGACCTATTATTACATATTTTAAGTTGCTGATTAAAAATAACTCTTCATAAGTATAGATTTTGAATTTTTACTGCCCCTGCCAAATCACTTCAAAATTTAGAGCCTGTTATACACAGAAAACAGAAAAGGAAGTTATGTCTGCTGAGGCAGCCTTACTTATGAGTTTTCTTGTTTTTATTGTAAAGCTAAAAAATAAATTCTATAATTCATAACTTGATACTTCAGAGAAAAAATTTAAGGTAAATACTAATGTCCTCATATACATATTAAAGCAGTGCAGTTTTTGTACATTAAACACTTTTTTAAAAGACAAGGTCTCACTGTGTAGTCCAGGATGGCCAAGATCTCATGACAATTCTTTTTCCTTAACCTCTAGAGTGCTTGCAGTATGGGCATGTGCCACCACACTCAATTATGTGGTGCTGGGGCATCAAATTCACGGCCCTATGCTCGCTAAGCAAGAACTTAAACCAGTGAGCTATGTGCCCTAGCCCCACATACTAAATATGCTTCTGTGAATTCTTAGAATTCTACTAGTGATTCACTGTTACAATGAGATAACTCTTTTCAAAATGTGGTGAAATTCTTTGCTTAATCTAAAGCTAAGAAATACAGAACATTCTCTTACAGTCCGTTTTGCTTAATGGTTTAAAAAAATAATTACAATGGTATTTCTCACTTTTTCACTGCTAGAAAATGTTTTTGTTCCTGACTTCCAAACTACTATATGAGAAAATTAAGGACATTAAATACAAAATACCTACATCTGTGTATATTTACATCTCATGTAGTTCTGAAGTTCCTTTCTTTTGAGCACTATAATATATTGTCTTTGCAATCTCATTATTTTTGATATACTTCAGTAATTTCTTTCTTTTGCTAGTCACTAAGAAATTGTTACCTTTCAAAATGTTTTGAAATGTAAACTTTTGACCAAAATCATGAAATTTATACTTATAGACTCTGTGTCACTAATGCTAGCAGTGTTTGGTAGCTAAGTCTTACTTTACATTTAAAACTAAGAGTGTAGAGGACAATCGACATGTTAATGCCTGTATCTGTAACCACCTGAGTCATTGTTACAATATGAACACTGTTCACTTATGTTGCCCTTTTTCAATACTGCCTCACATTTATAATCATTTTTATCCCATATCTCGTGTGAGAAGATGAGTAGCATAAGGAAGAAATAGTTTAGCGATCTTATGGATTGTTTAAATCAAATTGTACCCCAATTTTTTATTGAGGTTACTGATCAGAAAATGCTCTAGGAAATGTGAGTGATTATGTAACTTTATTGTTTTAATATAGCCAAGCATAGTGGTACATGTCTTAAATCCTAGTGATTTAGGAAACTGAGGCAGAAAGGTCACATTTTCTAGGTCAGCTTGAGCAACGTAATTACTCTGTCAAAGACATAGTTCACTGGTACAACACTCTTGTGGTGTGCTTGAGCGACTGGGTTCAATCGCTTGTACCGCAGCAAATAAAGCAAAATAAAAGGCACATATGCAGCTATCATGTGAAGTTACAAGAATATTGTGATCAAAAGCTTCCTGCCTCTAACTGTACTGAAAAGGAAATTGCAGAATAAATGCTGTAGAAAGAAACCATTTTCCTTGGCTAAAGTCTATACAGTCTGCATGCCTTCAGAATTAGTAGTAGCGTTAGCCAAAAACACATGAAAGAACATTGCAAACAGCACATCACGCCAAAGAAACATGTTGTTTCTCTTTTATTATCTTAGAGCTTGATTCTGATAAGTCATCTGACATATTTATTAATTTTGCTTCTGCTCTGCTCACTTACATCCCTTAGGAATAGCAGCTAAAATCCTGACAAGAACTCGGTATAGGAAATTATGTTTCAAAGGGATCATTAAAATTTATTTTTAATTTTTCTTTTGTAAGAGTTGTAAATAACCTATTAAAAAGTTTTACCTTTTTAAAATAGTAGAACTTTTTTCTAAATTGAATTTAAGAGAATTTATAATGGAATTAAGTTTCATGGGGACCATTAAAATTTATCTTTCTCTCCTGTAAGCCTCATAAATAACCCATTAAAAAGTTTTGCATTTTAAAGTAGTAGAATTTTTTTCTTGAATTCATTTGAGATAACATAATGGATACAATTTGGCTTCTGATTTCTAACCTTTCTTCATTTAGATACAAAATTTTAACACAAATGCTCTTGAATGAATGCTCTTAAGTGAGGAGCTGTATTTCTAACAGATTCTGAATAGATTTTTAAAACACTATATTATGAAAACTGAAAATAATTATGTTGAACATTGTATACCACCCACTGGATTCTACCATTAACATTTTATTGGATTTGTTTATTTCAAATCTATGTATCTACTCAGCTTTTAATTCCTCCATTAAGTCCAAGCTATTTTTAATACATTTGTAAGTAAACTGTAAATGTTATCATGTTTTTGTCAATACTTAAGCATGTATTTCTTTAACTAGAGTTTAATGTTTAGTTTTTCTTTTAACTTAAAATTTACACATATTAATTTCATATTCAGAGTTTTGACAAATGCATGTTTATTGCTAGTAAACCCTATCAGTATATAAAGCATTAATGTAACCTAAGAAAAGTTTCCCCATGACCCATCTCAATTGGTCTCTGTAGTAACTCTTCCCTACCAGAAGCAACCCCTCTTCTGATTATCAAAGTGTCATTGATTGGATTTTACTCTCTGTAACTTCAGTATGTACTTTTCTAGAAATAATACCTTGGCAACTATGTAGAGGATATATTATAGGAGGATAAAAACAGAATCCAGAAAGTGACAAGGGAAGCTATTACTTTAGCCCAGGTGAAATAGTAGTGGCTTAGAATAAGATGATACCAGCCAGTCCTAGGGGTGCAGGCCTGTAACAACCTCAGCACTCTGGGAAACTGAGGCAGGGAGATTGCAAATTTGAGTGCAGCCTAGGCAGTTTAGAAACTTAGCAAGATCCTGTCTCAAGACAAGGGGAGAGAGAGAGAGAGAGAGAGAGAGAGAGAGAGAGAGAGAGAGAGAGATCATTGCAAAGACCTTGGGTTGAATTTCCAGTATACATACACGTGCACACACATGTACTCTCACAAATGGTACCAATGGAAGTAGTGTAGAATTTGAATGTAGCATTGATACAATTTTCTGATGGGTCTATGTGGTTGTATAGTACTGAGATGGGGAAAACTTGAGAATGGGCTTGAAGCTGGACATAGTGGGCATGTCTCTGGGAGGCTGAGACAGGAAGATTGCAAGTTCAGGCTTAGTCTGGGCAACTTAGTGACTTAACAAGATCCAGCCTCAAAATAAAACATTAAAAAAAAAAAAGAAAGAAATGGGAATGTAGCTGTGTGCAAAGGATCCAGAAGCCCAAGGTAAGTCCGTTGGCAGAAGCTTGTCCTGTTAACATTTGTGGGATTATAGCCAAATAGTTCATAGGCTTTCCTCTGAATGACCTTACAAGAAAAATACAGATATATTGTACACATAATTAAAGAGAATATAAACATTCCTAAATATATTACAATGGAAATTCAACATAGAGGAAAAAAGGGTAGAATTGTTCTAGGGTGATAAGAAAGGCTTTAAGGCAGAGCAGACTTTCTTAAGAGGCATTTTGATTTTTACAGATTATAGGAAGGGCGTTTTTAGATGGAGAAAATGGCAATTGTAAGGATTATTTAGGTAGTGACAAGCTTATTTTCCTTCAGCATAAGAAAATCACTCATCCATTGATTTACTATACATTTATAACAAATGCCTGTTCCTTTTTGAATACAAAGGACTGCCTTAATATCTTGCCTTAAGGGAACCCACAGTCTTTAGAAGAGACAGGTCTGTGTAGGAAACAATCAGACAGATGTGTGTTGCTCATGACATGCTGTTTGCCAAACATTGAATAAGATATGTTACATTCTTTTCTTATTCAATCCTCAAAAACTCCCTGGACTGGGAACTAAATTCAATATTCTACATCAGAAGGAATGTAGACTGTGATAAAGTTTAGAATCTTAGCAAAATAGAATGTTAGAGCTTGCAGCCTTCTTTTCTGACTTCTAACTCTCTGTCCCATCCCTGCTTTTAAACTATGCAACTTTGAATATGTGTGATATAATAAGAAATTTAAAAGAAGTGCATGATGAAGCACATGAGCAAATAGAAGAACGAACATTGGGAAGGTGACATTTGTGCAATGTGATGTGAAAAGAGGGGTCAAGGCTTTTTGAGAAAAAAATTTAGTGTGACAAAGATTCTAAGCCTGAGAGAATCAACATTTCTCCATAATTTGTGGACCAGTTTCTCAATTCCTTTAAAATCCATCTTTCTTTAAATTTCTCACCCTGGGAAGGCAGACTATTTTGCATGCACAAGACTAACTTGATTAAGAGTGAGATAGAAGAAAGAAAGGTGAAATTAGTAGGCAGACTGAGTATGATGAAATGGAAAGAGATGCCACCGAGCACCTGTGATGGAAATGCAATGGAATTTTCTAAGTATTGCGGGTTTAAGAAACTCAAATTGGATTGCTGGTTTCCTGTTATGGTTTGTTCTTTGTTAAGAATGTATCATGTGGACCCTAGCTTTCTAAGGGCTGTGACGGTAATTCTACTCATCATGAGAGGCAAGCAATGGATTGTGCTCTTCCTTTGTTTTCCTTTTGGCTTTTTAGTAAAAGTACACAAATTCCAAATGTACAGCTTATATTTCCAAATAGAACACACCACTCAGGTGCTGATAGCTTGGACTTCAATATTTTAAAATCATTCCTAGTGAGGAAACACTGTTCTTTTAAAATTGAATAGACACTATCAATCTGGGAAGCAGGTCAGGGACTAAAGTGCACTCATGAGGAGCCATATGAAGGACACGTATGTCAGTAGATACTAAAACAGTGATATTTTATCTTGATTTCTTTCTTTTGCTATATCGTGGATGCTTTATCTTATTTTAGAGCCTAGAAAGGTGTTACATATAGTGGCCTTTTATGTGTATTTAAGAGACTTGTGTCTAGTGTTTGCAGGCAAAAAATGTACTGTTGAGAGTTTAAACAATACAGAAGCATGCAAGACTAACAGAGGAATGGGAGTACAGATCACAGCAACATAGTCTGAAGGAAGAGGGAAAACTAGAATCTGGGTAAATGTCAAAGCTCTTCAGAAGTTATTAGGGGGTGACTGGTATACCTATGTGAATTCACAGTGGAAATTAGATTATTGTTGTTACTGCACAGGGGCCTCAGGGACTCAAAAGAGAAATTGGCTGGCCATATGGAAAGGGTTAAAACTCTTTTCCAAGTCTTTTGTGACCTGAGCAAGGTCTTGGTTGAGTCATGTGTACTGGGATGGTTACAGCTCTTTCCCAAGTCTTTGGTGACTTAATCAAGACCTTAGTTGGGTCACATGAACAAGTTGGTTATATCTCTTTCCTAAGTCCTTGGTGATCTCAGCAAGGAATTGGTCTTATGGACTGCATTGATTTCTGTTCCTTCCCAAGTCTCCAGAATCTCCAGCAGTAGTAATGTTCCTGGTAAATGATCAAACAGGAGTCACAAATGATGCTTCAGCAGCACAGATTTAATGAAAGAGGAAGTACACACCACAGCGTGAGAACAGAACAGAAAGGACTGATCTCAGACCAACAGGGCATTCTCACCTTTTAAAAAAGCACTAACCTGGGTGTGGTGGCATGTACCTTTAATTCTAGCACTTAGTAGGCTAAGGCAGGATGATTGCTGTGAGTTTGAGGCCAGCCTGGGCTACATAATGAGTTCATGACCAGCCAGGACTACAGAGTGACACTCTAAATAAATAAATAAATAAATAAATAAATAGCATTGATTGGCTGTGCCTTCATTTGGATGAGTTATAGAGGCAGCTGTTCAATTTCAAATCTACCTTGCTCAGGCCAGGAACAGTGAATTTTTTTTTTTTGAGACAGGGTTCCACGGTGTAGGTACTTGACTGAAGGTACTTGACTCCTGTGTTTGGGTGTGTCCCCTCTTTCTTTCCTGTACTTGTCACCTGGTTAAATTTCCAGCTTGCCCCAGCCCTCTCTCCTGCTTCATTATAATTTATATTAAAAGAAAGAAGAAACATAAATGGTAGAGGGCCTAGAGTTTTAAAATAATATAACTTCATAAAATTCGGCTGCAAAAACATAAGTGGCAGGAGCAAGAAAAACCTTGAACTGGGACTTTATATTAATTGTAAATGATATGACTCCACCTTAGAGTTAATGTTTAATAGAAAGACAGTTTGTTACCCAGTACAGCTAAGAGAATAATTGTGAATCTGACTTTAGACGCAGCTGAACCAAGGAATTAAAATAACAGCATCCAACACGCTCTCCCCTCCTTCACACACCTCCCCTTTCCCTTACGGAGGTCTTCTCCTGAAACTCCAGGTGCCGAGACTGGCTTCGTGCCTGTCTTGTACACACGTAGCAGCTCTAAACTTGTCCCATATTGCATTCTTGGATTGAGTTCGATTAGCTTGACTTGACCGACTTGCCTGGCTGAATGAATCACCGAGGCTTGAGGGGTTTCCCTTAATTTTCCAGCCCTGTGCTCAAGGCTTACCACTACTTTCAGAATGTTGGGTTGCTTCTCCCTGCACCACAGATTCTTAAAGGGAGGGGCTGTTGAATTGTCAGAGGAAAAAATAGGACAAGGGGAGGGATAGAAGGAGAAGGAAATTGAAGAAAAGAGGAAGACAAAAATAAGGAATAAATAGAAACAAGAGCTGGTAGAGAACAGACAGCAGAGAATGATTCACTTAATGAAACACCTTAAAGGAACAAGTAGAGAAACCACATGTAGCCAGACGTGCTGGATTGAAGACAATGCTCAGAATGAGAATTCTTTATTAAAGATAATGAAAGTGTCTTACAAGAAGACTTTGTCTGTAAACATAAAACACCCGATCTGATCCCATGCTCAGAATATCACATGACTCGAGACCTACTGTGTGCCTTCCTCAAGTGCAAATGTCTGCTCAAGATTTTCTTCACAGCTTCTTTTACCTCCTTATTCCTCAGGCTGTAGATAATGGGGTTCAGCATTGGGGTTACCACTCCATAAGACAGCCCAATGATTTCATCAGAGGCTTTGGTGAACTTTGACTTGGGTTTCATGTACATGAAAAGGGCTGACCCGTAGAACAAGATAACCACAGTCAGGTGGGCTGAACAGGTAGAAAAGGCTTTCTTTCTTCCCTCAGCAGAATTAATTCTCAGGATAGAAGAAAGAATAAAAATATAGGACACAAAAATTAACAGCAAATTAACAGTGTGTGTGTGTATGTAATGTTTGTGTATCTAATATTAGGAAAAAGGGATTGAATTTTGCGATTATAATTTATGAAATGTGAATATTTTCTGATTCAAAGAATATATCTAACCAGTTATGACTGGAAATAACTGGAGTTTGATTCCCCAGAACTTCTAGTCACTGAGGAGCTTGTTCGAGTGAAGGAAGAGAAAAAATAAAATAAAATCACATAATATTATCAAAGAAAATTAACATCTTAGAGAAAGAGAAAAAACGATGGGGGACTCTACTCATGAAATAGTATTACATGCAAAAGGTAGTTTTCTGATACTACAAATGATTGCTTTTTTGTGGTAGTGAGGATTGAGCTCAGGGCCTTCACACTGAGCTACACTCCCAGGCAAGTTTTTAATATCTGATTTTGGTACAGGGCCTCCTTAAATCACTAAGTTGCCCACGCTGGGCTCAAAGTTGTGATCCTCCTGCTTCAGTCTCCCAGAGTGCTGGGATTGCAGGTCTTTTCCATGAGGCCCCGCAGTGGTTGCAATTTTGTACACACTTGCTGAAAGAAATTGCTCTAAAATGTTAACTGAGATTTTCTGTGGCGTGTGCAATTAGGGAATTAATAAATAATTTAATCTCTTTGATTTTCAGATAATTCATAACTTATATTTTATTTTTCGTAAATGTAAGAAATGCTATTTTTTACTTTTCTTGGGCAGGGATAGTGGCATGGCATCCAGTACTTTGACACCAGTTTTCTCTAAAACCCAAGCAGGAAAGAAAACCTTCAACAGAGAGGGTGACTGGTGAGAGGGTTTGGGTTGCTCAACACTGTGAAGATGAACATGATGGCCATGTAATGTTCTGAGTTCAACCAATCAATCTTACACAGATGATCCTATCAGCAGATGTACGGACAGCCTCAATTGTAAAAGGACTCTGTGATTCCCCACTTATGATGTGATAAAGTTAACCACATAGGTAAGAGGAATTGCAGAGCATCCAGCAGTCTCACTCAAGGAAGAACAGAAACAAGAGAGGGAAGGTGCTTGGTCGCTGGAAGGAAGCAAGGGGAAACATCAAGAGCTTCTGTTACCTCGGCTCTATTCTTTCCGTATTCAAGAGGTAGAATTTTGGTGCTTGGATCGCCACATTTGACTCATCTCTCTCCAAATGTGTGGTCATAGGTTAGTGCTCATCACTGTGCACCACTTATGGAAGCAATACGAACCATGGATCACAAAGCATTTACCTTTCTGCTTCCCACGTTTATCAGAAAGAGAGAATAGAAGTTTGTTTGTAAAGGTTGTATACTCACCCAGATTTCCTGACTTTAACTGACAGGAACTTTTTGAAGAGTATATGATGCACTCACTGTGAAAGGTCTCCTCAGAAGAAATTCTCAGTACTAAATATGGCGCCATAGAATCTGCTTCATCTAGCTTTTCCTGTTGCTTATAAATGCCCATATATTTCATAATATGAATGATCTTTGGCAGGAGCTCCTGGTGCTCTTGGTTGTCTAAATAAATGAGTTCCTAGGGACTCTGGAGTGAGTTGATAAATAGCATTTGGTGAATTAGAACTAAGCCCTCCTAATCTTTTAAATGTCTTGAAGATCCCAAGTAATCAAGGTTTTTGACCAACAAAATTCAGGTCCAATGTACAAATTCTTTGTTAGGAATCCAGTGGAAGCTGTGAACTGTATATGAGCCTGTATCATAGCAATAGCTTTGTTTCTAGGGTTGATTTGAACGTGCAATCTATACAGTTATTGCTACAGTTCTGCCTTGGAAGCCTTCTGTGATCTGGCCTTCTTACCTGCTTATTCTTATCTTCAGTCAGTTTACCTCTAGGGACAGGTACTGTGTTTTCACTGAAAAAACAGTCGTAGACTCAGGAGATCTAGAGGTCACTCTTGGTTTGGGAGCTTATGAGGTGTGCAAAGCTTGTTCAGGATACCCAACATGAGAATGATGTATAATCAGGTTCTAGTTCCTACATTGCGGGGCTGTTATTAAGGTTAATACAACATGCATCCAACGTCTTGGCACAGAGCAAGTGCAAAATACATAGCACATGGAATCTGAATTCATAGCCTGCTATTGTGGAATTTTTAAGATTTGCAGAAACTAATTTAAAATAATATTGATAACTATGTCATCCTTCATGAAATAATTTCAGTTTTCCTATATTTTGCAGTATTTTATTCTAAATATTTTTAATAAAATAAACCATTCACAATTGCTGCTTTCTGAGAACAACTCTTTCCAACTCTGCTCTAATCTACCACTTTTAAATATTTGTATAGGTTTCTCAAATTCACTCCCCACACAATCAATAACATGCTTTAAAAAATAACTACAATCTTCAAAGTGAGGAGGCCATTGTAGACACAGCAGAGATATGTCTACTCAACACACACTTTTGTGTTAGCTCTTTTTTGCTGCTATCAAATATCTCGAAAAAAAAAAAACAACCTTAAAGAAGCAAGATTTACTTGCCTAACGGAGTTTTCAGCCTGTGGTTTGGCTTTTCCATGACTGTGTGCCAGAAGCAAGTCAGAACATCATGGGAGAAAGGCATGCTGGTGCAAAGCTGGTGACCTCATGGAAGATGGGAAGCAGAGGAAAAGGAAAGGGACCCTTATAATCTTTTCCAAAAAGCCAGTCAGACGACAACCAAACTTACAACACAATGAATTTTTTGGCAGACATTTTGGATCTCCCCCCCAGAACCGTTCTCTAGTGTGTCACTAAATTTTTTCTGGTTATATATAAGTCGAAAGATGTAGCTTCATAATGAAGTCGAAGACAAGTATGAGGTCTTGGTGGCTGTTTCTCCTCAAGTTAGCTTGAATCTTTGCTATTCATGTAGTATGCTGTAGAGCTCATATATAAGTATTTCACAGTTCCAGATGAATACTCATAGTGGTGAAAGGGTAGAAAGCCAATAGTAAAGTGTTCATTTCTAATAAAAGTTCATATCATAAGTTTGAGTCAATAATAAATTAACCTGCTACCGAAATTCTCTCCCACTGAGCATTTCCAGAATATCTACCAGTGCTACAGGCAGCCAATTTAATTCCACCTTTGTCTTCTTCTAAGAGACCCTATATTCCCACAAGTGATTTAAAGTTGAGACCTTAAATCTTCCTGAGGTGGTAACTTTTGGAATATTAAGGATGTCTGAAGGACCTAATTACATCTTACTCATTACACAGTGTTTCTTCTTTCTTTTTTGAATTAAATTTTTCTGACTATGGAAATATATATTTATTACAGAAAATTGGGACATTCAGAAGAGTCCAAAGGAAGAAATGAAAGTCATCCCTAGTTTCAGAAACTGTTAATATTTTGACATACTTTATGCATGTACTTTATATAGCATGAAGTATATTGTAAGAACACAATACATTTGCTGGTTTATAATCTGCTGTTTAAAGTTAATAATAAAGCCAGAGGTGGTAGTGCACACTTGTAATCCTAGAATTCTGTGTGGCTGAAGCAGGGGGCCGTAAGTTGGAGACCAGCCCGGGCAACTGAAAGATATAGTGGGACTCCATGTCAGAATAAAAAATTCCTATTTAAAAAGATCTAAGGATATAGCTCAATACAAAGGTCCTGGGTTCAGCAGCACACATATACACCTGCCTACACCATGCACACCAAGTTGACATGTTATTATATTAGAAAGTTTTAATGATTTGCAACATTTTAAAATTGGAAAACAGAAAGGGAGACAAGACATTTAGGAAATAGAAGTAAAACAGTTTCCTATTAAATTTTGGACACTTTCCATTTTACTTTAGCATTTTAAAGATAATGTTGAAAGACTTTGCCTGAAATTACCGTTGTCAGAAATTCTCATAATGCCTTTCTTTTCAGAAGAAAATGAGTATGGTGATGTGAAACAGATATAAAGGTATAATAACAAGAATGATGGATGGATAGCATTGGCAGGGTAATCAACAGACTCTTATCAAGGCTCCCTATGGCTTCTCCTTACTTCACTACCCTGTTTCAACTTTTGGGTCCCTGACATACCCCACCTCTAAAATGTTCATTCTGTTCCACTTCTATTCTCCTGTCACCTCTGCAGCCTGTAGGCCTTAGTTAGGAGAGCAGGTGGAGAGGACTTTAGCTTGTCTACAGTAAATTCACTATGAAACAAGAGAATGTGACACACAATTTGAAAGGAAGAATGGCCAGCTGCAGTTCAATTATACGGAGTGTATTTCATTGGTTCAGCTCTACTCAAGCTTTAGGATTCAGCTAGGTACAAGGCCCTTCACTAAAATTTGACGCCAGTTAGGTCCCTTTATTGTGCAGATGTACAAAAATGGTAAAGACAAATTCTTACCCTAAAATTTAGTAGGAAATACATAAATAAGCAGAAAACAGTCTACAATGAAACCACTAGCAAAATAAAAAAATCAGAATATCCAATTTTTTTTCCAATTTAATAACTTTTGAGAATAAGAGACTGCTGTTTATGGAAATACATCAGGACTGCTCAGCATAAATTAACAAGACATATTCTAATGAAAAAGTACTGTATTACACCATGAGAATTTGAAATATTTGAAAAGTAGTAAGCCTAGAAAGAAGATTTTGGTGTCAGCAGAGATTCCTTTGGATTGAATTTACAGAAAATGCAGCCTCCCAGTGTCTTACACTGTAAAGCATTTATTATCTCATGTAGCAAGGCGTCCATAGTTTGGTAATGTAAACTCTCAGACAGGTCATCAAGGATTCAATGCTCATTTTTATTTTCCCCTTTATCTTAGTTACTCTCATTGTGCTGGCTAGGTAATGTTTCATTTATTACTCCTTTTATGGATGGGAAACATTCCCAGAGAGGGCCTATATCATTTATTTTCATTCTATTTTTCAAAAACTGGGTCATATGCCTACCTTTATACCATCAGTCACAAAAGAAAATGGGGTTCCATATTGACCTGAAATAATCACACTTCCTCTGCTCCCACCCATGCTCTCTGAGCATGTTGTTGCCTGATAGTTCAGTATAAATCCAGGCTTTATTATCAAGGAAGAAAGGGGATTGTTATTGTATAGACAATTGTGTCATTCAGTATTCTAGAAGAAAACAGATCATGCCTTCTTATATTCCTCTGTTTTTAGATTTGTTAACTACTGTACAGCTATCTTTACTTTTTCTTTTTTCTTGTGCTAGCTTGAGTGTATTAAACTCTCCATTGTTTTATTATACTAGGTATTTATTTTTCAGTTCTAGAATTTTTATTTGGTCCTTTATAAAGTTTGCATCTCTTTGTGAAGATATCTTATTTACTCATATGAACACTTAAAATTCTTATGACTAGCTCTAATGTCTACTTGAAAATTATTGTTTATTTTTTGTATCATCTGAATTATCTTCTGATCAGCCTTCATTGGCTTCTCTCTTTTTTCTTGAGTACATCTAGCAATTTTCTCTTGTATTGTGGAAATTGTGGTTGCTACATTACACAAGTTCTAGACTTTATTATTTTCTCTTGAACAATTATTTTCTGGGCACTTATTTTTAGGTAAAAAACCATCGTTAACATAGATGAGAATGACATTTGTTTTGTTATTGTCTATGCAATTTGTACTGTGCTGGGTGGGGACAGTTAGTTTTCTCTCCTTGATGTTAGCTGGTTCAGTGTAAAGTCTTTGAGTTGGAATCAGATGAATGCTAGCTTACTTTCAGATCTGATAATGGAATGCTTGCTATTAGATGAGATATTTATTAGGATGTAACTGGGTCATCTCCATAGGTTTCATCACAATATGATGACCATCTTCACAAAATGAGAAAGGAGAAAGAGAGAGAGAGAGAGAGAGAGAGAGAGAGAGAGAGAGAGAGAGAGAGAGAGAGGCAGCATTATTTTACCATCTTTATGGAATCAATTGGAATACATTTTTACAACTGGAAGTCCAGCAGATCAACAGACAAGGCTCAAATGTGAAAGTTCTTGTAATAGTAATTTTTTTTTATTATCCCAATGCAAAACCAAGATCCCACCCCCCGTGAACATCACATGCCTCAAGCCATCTCATAGTTTTTCAGTAAATTCAAGTGTCTCCTCCGAATTTTCTCTGTAGCCCCCTTAACCATCTTACTCCTCAGGCGCTAAGTGCTAAGATTTGACATGGTGATCGCCACTTCCTCAGGTAGCCTGCTGTTCTCAGCAGGTATATTTGTGTTCTTTGACTTGGTCTTAAGTACATAAAAGAAACAAGACAGCCAATTTGCAGTGGACTGAATATGCACTAAAGGAATTCTTTCTCCCCTCAGTAGTATTAATTGTTAGGCTGAAGGAGAGGATAGATGTAAAGGAAATGAAAGTTAACACTTCAGGAGTCCCCAGTATTACAATTTTTATGACTGTCATAACAAGCTAGATGATGGTGCTGTTGGAACAGATGAGTTTTAGAAGGGCCACAAGGTCACAGGTAACATGAACCATGGCATTACCATAGAAAAGCAATTTGATTGTCAATTAGGGCTGTTTGCCTCTTCACATATAGCAGTCTGTTCAAGGTGGAGTCTAGGGTAGAATACGGTATAATTCCTGAAAAAAGCATGGGCTTAGTTAAGGTTTAGTGAATTGAATGGGATCAGAAAGAGAGAGAAGCTGGTAGAGGAGGGCTTGGAAAGATTGAAGGGCCGTCTGTGATCACGATAACTATGAGATCATCCTAATTGCTTTTTCTTACCATCCTGGTAAGAGATGGAAGGTTATAAGAATAGATATTTATGTGGTAGCTAGGTGCATTTGAGATATAGACAGAGGGGATCAAAATTAATTTCTTAAAAATGGTGCATCATTTTGAGGTAAGGGTTGCAGATTTGAGGTCAGGGTTTAGCAGCTATGCGTGCACATCGGCGTAGTCAATTCTAATGTCCATACCTGGAGCAGTTTAATTCTGTGGCAGTCCTACCTTTGCTCTTCCCAGAGTTGGAAACTAGAATGATTGCTGTCTTTGGTTACGCAATTAAGTTGTATTAACAACTTATGTTTTAATTGCTTCTGAGGGACTGTATTCCAAGATTACTAGAAAGTTTCTAAATCTAGCCAATCCACAATGTGAACATTTAATTGCTTTTGGGATTAGAAACATTCTCAAAATGGGAAACACTTCATGTTTTGCTACTCTATTGGCTGGTCTTTTTAAGAGATCCTACAGGCATTAAAAAAAAAAAAACCCGTAAAGATCCTTACCTTTCATTGTTATTGGAAATTGTTTCAATTTTGCAACTGGTTAATTTTTTTCTAATAGCAATGACAAGTGCTTTATTTTTCAAAAAAAAATTTGAAGGCAGAGAGTTACTTTAGTTATCTTACTAAAATCACTGAGTTGAAATTTATGAGACTAGCCATCTTATAAAGTAGGATTTTGGGTCCTGACTTTATTTTTCTTCTTTCTTTCCTATCCTTCTTTCCTTCCTTCCTTTTCTTTCTTGTTTGTGGTGCTAGAGATCGAAGCCAGGGCCTTTGCACAGAACTACATTCCAAACCATTTACTTATTTGGTTTTTTATTGATTGATTTGTTTGTTTGTTATTTAGGAAAAGGTCTTATTAAGTCGCTAAATTTCTATTCTGAAGCGTGTGATAGTCCTGTCTCAATTACCAGGGTGCTAGGACTACAGGAATTTGCCAATGGCACCACTCTCCACTTATTGTTGGCCTTTTAATACAGAAATAATCTGTATTACAGTGTAATGGAGGTCCAACCAGGTCTTAATTTGCACGGAAAAGAACAAAGAAAAATCACAATACTTTAAAATATTTTCTCTCTTTGTTTACAAATGTTACTAATGTTCTAGTTAATACTCACAGGATATCATAAGCATTTATATTCCCCAAATTAAAAAGAACCCAAAATCTTCTTTCTAAAAATTATATATTTTTTCTATTTGTTTTGTTAGCTACAAATCTCTTCTGAAACTAAGGTTAAGTTGCTAGTGAAGCAAGACTTGCACAATTCTACTTTGTTTGTCTAACTGAAGAGTGGTGTTTTTTGTTAGTACATAGGAGAAGAAATTAGGTTACTATAATGATAGTTAGAATTGTTAATATTATTTTTGGGTAGTTTTATTTTGTACATTTTAGATTTGACATGAATTATTTGATAAAGATATGGTGATATGACATTAAAATAATTTCATTTTCATAATGCAAATGAGATACACAGTTAGTTGTGTATATTCTTACCTTGTTCTCTACCAAGGACATATAAATTAGACCAAAAGACTTATTCATGAGGTCTGATAATCCAGTTGATCTTAGAGGATAGTAACATTTTTGTGTTTTTGTGTATCCAATTGTAGGTCTTTACTGCCCATATGAGAAACCTTTAAGAGTACAAGCTGTTCTTACACTAAATGCAGTAGCAGATTCACATGCACTACAATGAGTACAGAATTCCTGTTGGTGAAAGAGCATCTGAAGTTGAGAAAGGCCAATCTGTCTTCTGTGACGGGATTTGTCCTGCTGGGGCTCTCTGGCTGCCCAGAGCTTGAGGCCGGTTACTTCGTGCTGGTTCTGTGTATGTATCTGGCAGTCATGCTGGGAAATGGAGTCATCATCACTGTAAGTGTCTGGGACTCTCACTTGCATACCCCCATGCACTTTTTCCCCAGTGACTTATCATTCCTGGACATCTGCTACACTAGTTCTTCTATCCCCCTGTTTCTCAGTAGCTTCTTAACTTCAAAGGAAACCATTTCCTTCTCTGGATGTAGCCTACAGATGTTTTTGTCTTTTGCTATGGGTGTGTGTCCCAGAGTGTGTCCTTCTAAGTATGATGGCATTTGACTGCCACGTAGCCATCTGTAATCCTTTGAGATACCAGATTATCATGAGCAAGGCTTCCTATGTTCCAATGACTGCTGGGTCCTGGGTTGCAGGGGGTGTCAATTCTGTGCTGCAAACTTCTCTTGCAATGTGACTTCCTTCCTGTGGAGATGATGTCATTAATCATTTTACTTGTGAAATCTTGGCTGTCTTTAAACTGGCCTGTGCTGATATTTCCATAAATGTCATTAGCATGACTGTTGCTAATATGATTTTTCTTGTGATCCCAGTACTTTTCATTTTTGCTTTCTATGTTTTCATTCTCTCCCCTATCCTGAGGATTCCTCTTGCAGAGGGAAGGCGCAAGGCCTTTTCCACTTGCTGAGCCCACCTGATGGTGGTGATTCTCTTCTACGGAACCATCTTCTTCATGTATGCAAAACCCAAGGCTAAAGACTCTTCTGGTGCAGACATAGATCAAGTCACGGAGAAAATTATTTCTCTCTTCTATGGAGTGGTGACACCTATGCTCAGTCCCCTCATCTACAGACTGAGGAACAGGGATGTGAAGGCAGCTGTGTGGAATATGCTTTGCCAGAAACCCTTCTTAAAAGAAATGTGAATGCTACTTTGTTTAAAAAAATATTTCACAGTACATAGAGAAAGACTCTCACTTGGTATTTTTAAAATAAATATAAAACGAATAATAATCACTAGTTCTTGAAATTCTTATCTATTTCTGATATTTAAATAAAAGAGAGATGTAGAGTCAAACTTTTACCTTCTTGACTGGATTGAGGACAAGAGGATCAAAAATCTGTGATTAAAAACCTTTCATCCTAATTTCCCTATTTCTTATTGAAAACAGAGTTACTTTACCTGGAATGATGAGTTCTGTAATCTCGTGTAGAATCAAGTGCCATTTTATTAACTTAACCTCTTATAACCTCCACATATCAATTTTTTACTCACATCATTCATAGGAAGATCAAGTAGGAAAATCTTGCTAAGGGTCATAGGATTATGTAAACTTACCATTAGGTAATTCATAATGCGATACATTTGATCATGTTGACAGAAAGACAGAGCATATGGGGTATTAGGTACCCAGACTCCATGACATAGAAGGGGGAGAACCGGAGCAAAGGTACTCTTCCTGTGGCTGGTTTTATTTTGCTTGTGACAGTTCACAAGTATTCTGTACAGGGATGTCTGGGGCAACGTGAGGTTTTGTGCAGACAAACTAACTGATGGGGAAATTTGACCGACAGGCAAACAGCAGTATTTTTGGATGAAAACCATTGTTACCATATATGGTTCAAAAATTACTTTGTTTCCAAAACTTGGTAGTACAGTTCTCTGAAAATGCAGCTATAATGGATTTATAATGCAACAAATTAGGTATTTTTGCAGGTATGTACGTTTTCTGTAGCACATAAGCTGCATACTCATTTATTCAATTATTTCTCATCCAATTATTTAATCTTTCAGTATTTACTGTATGCTTATTTTGTCTTACACATTGTGCTAACTACTGATGATATTAAAAAACTAGTCTACCTGGAAAAAAGGAAGTGGGGGCTAAGGAATATATAGTCTTACAGAACGTAGACTGACAGATCAATTAGGGACAAAAAAGGTTTGTTTTTAAAATTTTGAGACAAAGTCTCTTTGTGTTCCAGGTTTATCCTGAACTTACTGTGTGTCCCAGGTTGGCCTTGAGCTCATAGCAATCCTCCTGCCTCAGCCTCCAAAGTGCTGGGATCAAGGTGTGCACTGCCATAACCAGCTAATCTTTATGTGGTGCTGGGGAATTGACTCCTGTTTTAATACCTGCTTTAATTTGATGTATTTCTGGGCCCAGAAGTTGCCATCATTTTTTGCCAGTTTCATCTTTAGATTCTGCATTTTCAGGATTTCTAGTATGCTCTTCTGGTATGTCAAGATTTTTTGAAGGAGATTTATTTCCGTGTTTCCTCATGGTTCTGTTGTCTTTGGTTGTCTCTGGTTGTCTGTCACTGGGATTCCCCTAGGAACGCACCCCGGCATGGCTCTGCCTGCAGCTGGGAGATCACAGCCTCCGCGCTGACCACCACTAAGAGGAGCTGGGGGAAATGGCAGCGACACCCCCCCCCGCACCCCCCCCCCCTCAGTCCAACGCGGCTGTACCCGGTACTGGCAAAGCCCAGTCTCCCTGCCGGCCTCTGCTGTGAGGGGTGGCAGGGAAGGTGGTGGGGAGTCCCACCGGTCTATTCCGGAGAGGCTCTGTCCAGTGCTCGCAAAGCCCAGTGTCCACACTGGCCTCTGCTGCGAGGGGCAGTGGGGAAGATGGCAAGGATTCCTACTGCCGAGCCCAGTTGCTGGGGAATTGAATGCAAGGCTTTGTGCATGCTAGGCAAGTGCTTTAACCGCCAGGCTATGCCTCCAGTCCCAATAAAAAGTATTAAAGAATATTTATAGCTTTTTCTCTCATTTACCTTCTCAACTGGATCCATTATTGTGTTCTTGTTGGGATGAACACAGTAATGGGTGGATCTGGAGTTACCTTTTTTTTTGGTGCTGGAATTGAACTCTTAGACCTATACACCAGTCGCACTTGGAATAATTCACATATAGTACTAAGCTAAACTTCATATGAAAAGACTTGAACCCTCTTTCAGAAAGAAATAGAAGAGAGTAATAAAAAAGAGAAAAACGTGGGTTGAGGAAGATAACAGTGCAGAAGATTTTGAAGATGAAAAAGGGAGAAATGCAAATAAAAACCACAAAAGATTGAGTTCAGGAAAAAGGAAAAAAATGGCTAAGCAGATGCTGTGATTTGGATCTGGAGCATCTCATTTGGATGTAATGAGATAACTGTGGGAATGTGTGCTATTGAGAGGTAGGACCTGGCTGGAAGGGGCAGATGCTTGGGATTTGATCTTTTGGAATATTTCCTCGAGGGCACACCGTTTCATCACAGACGAGCTGATATGAAAATGTAGAGATTATATCCTGTAACATGGATCTAAGGGGTGGAAGTGAGTAAAATAACAAGTAGATTAGTGGTTGTCGATAAGGCTTTGGATTAGAATCTCTGCAAACTTTGAAAAATATACTGATGCTGGAATCTGATATTCTGATTTAACTATTAATGGTGAGGATTCAACATTATTTTTTCAGTACCATTTAAATTAAATATACCACCAGTTGAGCTGCATATCACATATATATTTACTTTCCCCCATTTTTATTAATACATACATACAGTACACAATGGTTACATTAAGCTTGAGAATTTTGTGCTTATATACATTACAACAACTTCACATTTCCTTCCCATGCCCTTTCTTGCCCACCCATGCCCTCTCTCACCCCCACTAATCCCTAATATCTCATTCCTTTGTACTCTCTGTTTCCCAGATTAGAGAAACCATGTGAAAGTTCATCTTCTGAGTCTGACTCACTTCAGTAGCCATGAAGGGTCTCACAAGGCAAACGCAGGTATCATTACAACCCACAGCTGTTGCCATGCGCTAAAATCAAATCAAAGTGGATCAAACACCTAGATATTAAAATGAAAACACTGAAGCCCACGGAGGAAAAAAAGGGTAAAAACTCTTCAAAATTTAGGTCAAAGACTTTCTCAATTGGACACATATGCAAAATAAGTCACCCACAGAATCAACATATTGATTATATTAAATTAAAAAGATTTTCCACAGCAAAGGAAATAATTAACAAAGTGAGGAGAGAGCTGATAGAATGAGAAAAGATTTTTTTACCAGTTACACCTTGGACAGCAAGCTAGTAACTAGAATATACAAAGAACTGAAGGAAAATAGACCCATCAAAATCAAAGAGCCAATTAAGAATGGGCAATTGAAATGAATAGACAATTCTCAGAGGAAGAAGTTCAAGTGGCAAGAAATACGTGAAAAAAATGTCCAACACACACAGTCACTAGAGAAAAGCAAATCGGAACAGCATTGCGATGCCCTGTTACCTCAGTGAGAATGGCTTATATCAAGAACTCACGTAGCAATAGATGCTGGCTAGGTTGTGGGGGAAACAGAATCCTTTTACACGGCTAGTGGGACCCTATGCTGTTACAACCACCGTGAAAGCAGTAGAGATTCCTCAAAAACCTGAAAATTAAAACTGAAAACTGAGAAAACCCATTTGACCCAGTGATACGTCCTCTAGGTATCTTTCAAAGAGTTAAAAGCACCATGCAATTTTAGCTATCTTCATGGCTAATTCTCTCTCTCTCTCTCTCTCTCTCTCTCTCTCTCTCTCATATATATATATATATATATATATATATATATATATATATATATATATATATACACATATATATATATTTGGTTCACACATGAATTCCCAACTCTACAACACATTAGAGATCAATGAGAATCTCTGTCCACCTTTTTTCAGAATTTCATCCCTTTCCTGGCTGACCGTTGCCCCTCTTTCTATCCTGTTCCTGATATTGGGGCCTTTTAAAGCCATTATTGTGTGGATTTCATAACAGGAACGCCCGTCTATAGTCAGTCTTTTGGGTTTGGCTCATTTCACTAAGCATTATTGGCTCTAGGTGGCCCCATTTTTGTTCAAAAGCTACATATCTATCTTTCCTTAAGGCTGCATAGTATTCCATTGTGTAGAGGTACCACATCTTCTTTAACCATTCTGCTGTGGACGAGCAGGGAGGTTGTTTCCAGGATTTGGCTATTATGAATTATCATTTGAATTTTATTGATTATTGTGTAATTTTTTATTTGCATGCTTTTAAGTCATTGCTGCCTTCTTTATGCTCAATATTATTCAAATTACAACTTTCAGATAATAAATCAGAATTTCAATTTAAAAAAAGCCATATAACAGAGATACATGCGTACCCATGTTTATAGCAACACAACAAATGATAAAAATATGATATATGTAATATATATATATATATATATATATATATATATATATATATACACACACACAACAGAGTCCTGTTCTACTACCATAAATACAGATATGAATCACTTGTAGGTCAATAGATATTTAGTTTTAAAAATTAATCATTGTGGACTATGGAAAATGTGATCATCTTTATTTTTGTTGACTAAACACTTCTGTTATTCAGTGAGCACTGAGAAAGTTCCTGACCATATGTTCATACTTCATATTATGTGCAAGACATGACATAGTCCTACACTCAGGGATGAGCTCCAGGGAGCTCAGAAACAGGTGTTACTGTCATTTTACAAAGGGATTTTGATTTCACAGAAGTGATTTTTATAAGGTCACACAGGTAATTACTGACTCTGAGGATTTAAAAAATCTCTGTCTCTATTAAATTTAGTGTTAATTTAAGGAACAAGATTACTTCTCTCAAGAGATATTTCAGATCAAAAAGGCTAAAGAGGAATAGATGTAAAGCTTAGGAACAGGTGTTTTTCACATAAGCATATTGCTATTTCTCTGAAGGGGAATTAAAATCGTAACTCAGAGTTTTGCTTTAAGGTACGCTTTAAGCAGAATTTCCTCTGAACAAGGATATATTTACTTCAAAGTTCAATATAAGAATATTCTCTGAAAACTGTTATTCGGTATTTGGATTTATTTTAAAAACTGTTCTTAAAATTGAGTTTGAAATACAAAATTGGAAAAAATACTCCAGAAAAATATTGATAATATTTTATTAGTCATTCTCCAATTAAGATTAGATCTTTATGAAGGGAAGACATTTGAAATTATTTATTCTTTATAAAAAAGGAAAGAGTGTGCTTTCCTTTTTTTGGTCAATTGATTATTAGGTAAAAATATACACTGGTATACATTTTGTCTATCCCACTCCAAGTGACCTCTTTGGTACAATTTAATCAATCTTATGTTTCCTTTTTCTCCTTCATTTAAAGATATACTGATACTTTACCAAAGGTGTTTGTAATTATGGTTAGGGAGTGAACTATTAATAATATGTAAAATCTTTTTAAAATCTTATTTCAAACATTTGGGTTTCTATTTTTGCCATTTTAAAAATTTTAATTAGTTCATTTCACAGTTACTGTCTACTCTTTCAGTTGAATTGGCATTGGACTTCTGATGAATGATGCAGCATGATACTGAAACTGAAAACATTTCAGAAACTATCAAACGTTATAGCATAAAAGTAAAACAACCTCCTAATGAGGTGGGCGTCGGGGCATCATAGGGGAGGGAGTAACCAACTTGGGGGGGGGGAATGTGGGAAGGGTCTGCAGAGGATGTGACTCCTCCTATCGCTCCTGATACTGCTACAGTTCTTTCCAGAGAAGGAAGCTTGGTGTGACAATGCGGGAAACAGCAGGTGCTATTATTATTCCTAGGTGTGGAAGAATATGAAATAAGGGGTCACTGCCTGGCCAGTGGCACACAATATGTGCTGAAGGGATGTGGGAAACAGAGGTCTGGAAAGAAGATGAAACATGTAGCTGAAAATATAAGTTTAGTCAGAGTCTCAGAAATATAAAAAAAAAAAACAAACAAAGATTAACTTCACATATTTTTGTCTAGTCCCATAAATTTACTTGTACATCTTAGGTCACTTGTCCTTATGTCTTTGTGAAATCAGGAATTTTCTTAATGTAATGTAGTGGGATTAATCCTGAAATTGTTTCTACACATAGCCTTCTTTAATTCTTTTCTCTTTGTCTTTAGAACGCTTGTCTTAAAGTGTGTCAGCTTATTTTTGTTCATGAACTTAAAGAAATGTTTCTGACCAAATCCTCAAGCACCAGAGTCTGCTCATTGATTTTGTCATAGGCCCTAGCACGTCTGTGTCTCTCGTATATACATTGGGCGTGGGGCTTACTACCCCATAGAACAAGTCGATGTGTAGAAGCAGTGTCTTCAGATGTTGGCTTCTGAAGCCATTTATGTGAAGAAGGTTTTTCCATTAAACACAATTGCTACTCTCCCGTGGGTCTAGCAGGTGGAAAAGCCTCTTTTCCCCTTTGGCAAGATGACAAAAATGTAGAAAACAGGAATTCATTAGATTAAATGAACACATTCCATTCTCGGCATTAGGAGACATCTATGTAGGCAAGCTTCATTGAAGTAATATTGCAGAGAAAGGATTAATAATATTTCTTTTACAAAAGGACATTTGTAACATGAGCACATTTTGTGTGAATTGGCTGAGAATCCCTAATGCCTGAGGAACAACTGCCATCTAAATTCAAAGTCTTACTTATGATAACAGAGAATCTTGGAGACTTGCTGACGGCCAGATAGCAGTCACTCACCATCACTGCCCAGAGCACTACGTATGACCCATGGTACAGGTGACAGACAGTTGTGTAGCACATTTGTAAAAGAGAGAGTTTTTTCTTTGATGAATAGTTTTTCCTTGTGATTCTCAACAGTGACTGAAATCCAGTGATCCAGAAAGAATGAGTTGTTGCCGAGAAGTAAACCCACCAGCATAAGGAGGTTGGAAGACAGGAGATCTAGGATCTAGATGTTGCCTTCTGAGAGGGCACCCAATTACGTGTCCAAGCACATGGTGAGGTGATATTGTCAACCTTGGGCACTCAGAAAGATCTCTGGTGAAAAAATAGTCTTTAATTTACTAAAAATTAAAAGAACAACCTCACTAACTTGAATTGTAATGATGTGACTGATTTGGAACTTTATTTTAAGGAGATATGGAATTTGAGGAAATCCTCTTTGACTTGAGAAGAAGGAAAAGGGAAAACAAGTAAAGATCTCTGTTCTTGGACTCCATCTTCTTCTTCTTCTTCTTCTTCTTCTTCTTCTTCTTCTTCTTCTTCTTCTTCTTCTTCTTCTTCTTGGGTAAGATACATTTTAAAAGACCACAATGTTCTGTTGCTCTGCCCCTGGAAAGAAAATTTACCCCACAGTAGCAAGACATGAGATAATAGCCAGGAATGATCTTGCATGATCAATGAATTTCACACACAAGAAGGAGCATTCAATGTTAACTTATCTTCAAGGGTCTAATTTTCTCTACATCTGCAGACTTAGCCACATCTGTTTTACCCAGGATAATGTTCTAGACTTAACAAATTGTGGCCATTATTTGGGTGAAGCAGTTTCTGTTTAAATAATCTATGTAGCTGATCATGGTTTTTTTTTTTTTTGGTAATTTTAGATGTAATGTTTAGATTTTAGATAAATTAACTGAAACAGCCTTCATTTAAAAAGGTTGCACCATGAACTTTTTTGTTTTAAACTCCAGTGGTTTTTTGTTATAATGACTTAATGATGTTCATAGCAAAATGAGTAGACTTTTATGGAATGTGTGTCCATCTTAAATCATTGATGTGATGAAAATGTTAGGTTAAATTATCTAGGAAGAGATCACTCCCGTTAGGTCTGATTGATGATGTTTTTAAAGATATTGTTGCAGGAAGGTGCTTCATAAAAGAACTCAAAAGAGAGACAGGCCAATAGAAGATGAGCAAAGCCCAACAGTGATTGTCATTTGCTACCTGTTGTATGCACATGTTTTGCCTTCTTGGGATCCCTGCAGTAAGACGCTAAAATGCCCATGTTGTAGGTGAGAAGGCATCTATTGCCCAAGGTTACACAGCTAGTCATCCGACAATATGGGATTTAAAGAACCCCTGCACTGAGCTACAACCCTAGTCCATTTTCTTATTTCTCATTTGAGACGAGGTCTTGCTAAGTCAGGATGCTCTTTCTGATAGACAAAATGGATTCTGGTTGGAGAGCGCAGGGGTTAGAAGAATGACACTGTGAGACTGCTTAGAGAATTGAGATTTGAATGGCTTTGTCTATAATATAGCATTCAAAAAGTGAATCTGGAATACAAATTAGAAAAGCTTGCACATGTATCATGTAACAATCAAGATTGTATCAAGCAAGATAAATAGAAAAAAAAGAAAAAATAGCATGAAAAATAATACCCTAAAAATGACAAAAGGCATACAAATCTAAATAATTGGAAGGTGCTGAATTCAGACCTTAAAGTTGGGTGAAGTTTGGTAAATAAGGAGAAATGGTCTATGTGTTAAACGTGTTTGTTTCCAGAAACCACCTATTATTTTGTCAATTAACTGGAACATTTTCAATGGATTCTATCTTCCCAGACAAGATATTACTGACAATCTGTTGATCTGTTTGTCCATATTTGTGGGGAAGCATCAGAAAGAAGGAGCTGCTTCTGAGTCCAAAACGAGAGTGACTGCTTGAGACTTTCTGAGGAAGGTCTTTGGAGGCCCTACCTACCCTCTTGTCACCTGAGTGGGTTTCCCTAGAGAATCACTCAAAGTACTGTCCTGTTGGAAGATATCCCTAGCAACAGGCTTTCTTTTGGATTCCTTTTAATTACACTTAAGTAGCAATCAATTAAAAAGTGTTTCCATTAGAGAATGACAGGTAAATCTCAGACTGTGAGAAAACTATATGCAAATAGCATACATGATAAAGGTTTCAGCAGAACCTGGATAACACTGTGACTTAGTGAGACTGTGACTCTAAATAAAACCAATATGCAAGGATGTTGACATAATTAGGGAAATGCAGATTTAAACTATGCTGATGTATATCTGTGTACCTATTGGGTTAAAAATCTTCTGACAATACTAGATGTTGATTAGGACAGAAGGCAACTGGAACTCACAAAAATTGCTGGTTGGAATGCAAAATTGAGACAGCCACTTGGTAAATTGTCAGTTCATTGGAACCTTAAAAAAGAACTTTTCATATGATTATTATCATGTGTTTTATCATAAAAAAGAATTTAAGTCCAAAAATTGGGACACAAATATATACAGCTACTGTAGTCTTAATTGTCTCAAAGTGAAGATAATCCAAAGTTCTTCAAGAGAAGAATGGATAGACAATTGTACTGCATCAATGCAAGCATATAATTCTGTAATAACAATTTGAATGAATCATAGAGGTTTCATGCTGAGTAAAAGAGACTCCATTTGGTATTACACATATTCTGGACAAAGTAAAACTATGAAGACCAAAAGCACATTGGTGGTTGCCAGAGTCTGTGAGTACAAAGTGCAACTCTAAAAGGGATAGTATGGAGGATTTGGGGGAATATAAAAAAGTTCTGGGTTCTAGTTTTGATAGTAGTTGCATCTATACATGTTTAAAAATTCTTAGAATAAAACCTTAAATGAGAAAAGGTCAGTTTACTGTGATGAAAAATAAAACAGAAAATCTCTCTCTCTCTCTAGAACAATTTGCATTATGACAAGAAGACTTGAAGTTGTTGAACTTTGCATGGGTTAGACCTATTGTTTGGACAACAAGGTACTCAATGAGTTTGGGCTCCTTCTGACCCTTCTTCTTTCAGATCATCCACTTCTTTTAATACTTATGGATTACTGCTGAGTTTTCCAATCAAGGAGCCAGATTAACTTTTTAAGTAATTTCATATTTCTGATATAATATTTTATTTTTTATTTATTAAAAATCCCCATAATCATGTTTTACTGGTAGGAATTCGTGATACATAATAATTACATATAATTTGGAGGGCTGATTTATATCCTTATATATGCAGGTTTTATGATTATATATATTGCCTTTATGATTTATAAATGTAACTGTACATATATACACGCATATCTGTATACATATACATATATACATGCATATCTATATATGTATATGTACATATATATACATAGGTATCTTTTATGATTTCCAGAAAAATCTCAGGTAAGCATATGTGCCCAGGAAGATAGGCTTGATTTTAAGCCTATTTGTATTTATTCTTAACTCTCTTATCTGACACTTCATAATTTTTAAAATGTTAAAGGCTGGGGGCATAGCTTCGTGGTTAAAATCTTGGCTTCGCAATTGCAAGATCCTAGTGTAATTCCCCAACATCATGTAAGCTGAGTGAGGTGTTGCATGCGTGTAATCTCAGCACTCATAATACTGAGGCAAGAGTTTTCCTTCAGTTCAAGGCTAGCCTGGACTACACAGTAATTTCAAGATCAACCTGGACAGTAGAGTAAGACCCATTCTCAAAACAAAGTTAATTTTGTGGAGTTTAAGAGAAGCAATATATGAAAAAAATGGTTAAGTTTCTAATTTAGATGAGTGATCAATACTGTAGTCTCTCCTTTGGACTCCTCTTATAACATTGCTTATTAATACCTTTTCCTGTTTCCTTATTTTACTTCTTCCTTCCTCACTTTGAGTTCATTGCAAGTTTTTAAATCTGTGCTTTGGTGTACTTAGACTTACTATGGTAAAGTAGTTATTATTTAAAAAATTCTTTGAATTTATATAGGCAAATGAAAGATAGCAAAATGGAATGGGAAAACAAAACTATCCTGGTGGAATTTATCCTGAAGGGTCTTTCTGGCTATCCAAGACTTGAGCTGCTCTTTTTTGTGATAATCTTCATAATGTATTTGGTCATCCTTCTGGGTAATGGCACCCTCATTATCATCAGCATTTTGGATTCTTGTCTGCACACCCCTATGTACTTCTTCCTGGGGAACCTCTCCTTCTTAGACATCTCCTACACTACCACCTCTGTTTCTTCTACACTAGTGAGCTTCCTTTCCCAAAGAAAGACCATTTCCTTCACTGGGTGTGCAGCGCAGATGTTCCTTGGCTTGGCCATGGGAACAACAGAGTGTGTGCTCCTGGGCATGATGGCTTTTGATCGCTATGTGGCCATCTGCAACCCGCTGAGGTATTCCATCATCATGAGCAAGTCTTCCTATGTGCTCATGGCAGCTGGGTCCTGGTTTGCAGGGGTTTTCAACTCTGCAGTGCAAACTGCCTTAGTGGTACAATTACCTTTCTGTAGGAATAATGTCATTGATCACTTCCTCTGTGAAATTCTGGCTGTCATAAAGATGGCTTGTGTTGACATCTCAAGCAATGAATTTATCATGCTCATGGCCACAACAGTGTTTATGTTGGTGCCATTGCTCTTGATTGTCATCTCTTACTTATTAATTGTTTCCAGCATTCTTAAGATACGTTCTTCTGAAGGAAGAAGCAAAGCTTTCTCTACATGCTCAGCCCACCTGACTGTTGTAATAATATTCTATGAGACCATCCTCTTCATGTACATGAAACCCAAGTCCAAAGATGCACCTGACTCAGGTAGCTTGAATGCTACTGATAAACTTATCTCCATGTTCTATGGGGTAATGACACCCATGATGAACCCCCTAATCTACAGAATCAGGAACAAGGATGTGAAGAATGCCTTTAACACTCTACTGTGCAGAAGGTTCTTTAGCAAGTGACTGAATAAGGTATTTGATTAAGCACAAATGAATGCTGTTGAAACTAGAGAATTACTTTTCTTGTTTCTTTGCCTTTTCATGTCTGATTGAATTTTTTATAAAGGGATCAAGATGTAAGGCACTGGGATGAGGAAAATGAGAAGTAACTTGGAGAGATGACTACTCTCTGACATCTTGAACAATACTTTCCTGTCATGATTTTTTGGGTAATATTTGAGTTTAGAATCATGTGCCTTTTCATATTCATGTTTTTGTATAAATGACATTATCTCCGAATTCATTGAATCCTTCAAAAATATTTCAAAATAAAGCTTTAAGTTATGGGCAAAACAAAACCAAAAAGAGATAAACTCCATAATCCTTTACTCATACTTTCCACTGGGAAGTTTTTGTTTCAGTTTTATATTAATCTATAAATTTTATAAAGCCCTCCGATTTTATAAATGTTTTCAATTTTTGATATTATTTTCTGTGGCACTTTAGGGATGCTGAGTATTAGAACTATGAAGACTGTAGTAAGCAAGAATTAATTGTGAGAATGGTCTATGCAATAAGACAACGTGTTCTTGTCTCATATACTTTATTTTTTAAAGCTTACATGTTAATACTAACATAACAATGCACAGTTAAAAATCTGCATGAAAATTATCCTATTGGTTAGGATAATAATGTGGATAAATCTGAGGCTTGATGGAAAGTCATTTCAATTCCCATATACAAGACACCAGGTTTCTTTAATACTGTGATCGAATTATAGTTCTATACTTTTTCCTATCTTAGAACTTTATTAACCTTAGTTTTTAATCTACAAAATGAGAAGTAATAGTACCTTGTAAATTTAAGACAAAAATTAGCACTCATAGGCATAAAAGTCTAGCACAATTACTTAAGCAATTGCAACCATTATTTCTTGAATTATTGTCACTATTGCAAAGAAGCTCACACTCTGGAGAATATTAACACATAAGTAGAATTACCTAAACATGCCAAGGAAAGCTGAATAAAACAGCACATAGCAGCAGGGCCTGGTGGCACAGTCCTCAGCCTGTAATTCTGGCACTATGGGAGGATGAGGAAGGAAGATTGCACATGAGACTAGCTTGCGCTATTTAGTGATGAGACTCTGCCACCAAAAAAAAAGAAAAATTAAAATGGGCTGGGGGTGTAGCTCAGTGTGAAGAAGTGAAGATACCCTGGCCTCAGTCCTTAGTACCACCAGAAACAGCGGGGGCTGTAGAGAAAGAGAGAAGAGGTGGGAAAGGAGAGAGAGAGAGAGAGAGAGAGAGAGAGAGAGAGAGAGAGAGAGAGAGAGAGAGAGAGAGAGGCCAAAATACTACATTTATTTTTATCTAATAGATTTTTTTTTAGTATAAATTTTTGCTTTCTCATTGTTCAAATGCTCTAAGCCTAAGAGCCTGTTAACTCTTTTATGATCCCGGGGCTTCTGAAATGGACACTTAAAAAGAAAATGTAGAAACATTGGCAAGCAGTTAATTCACATGCACATCTTGCTAAAATCTTGAGTAGTTTCATTATCTCATATATGAGACTATAAAACTTAAGGAATTTAATACAACTTGCCCAAACATGTGAGTTTCTGAGACGCATTCACATCCTGCTAATCTTTCTGTAGTCTGTCATTCTTTTTGCTAGAGCATAAAATGGGCCACTGAAATGCATAGATAATTCTCAGAGGAAGAAGTCCGAACGGCCAATAAATATATGAAAAAATGTTCAGCATCTTTAGCCCTCAGAGAAATGCAAATTAAAATTTAACTCCAGTAGAACGACAGGTATCAAGACGTAAAAGATAGTAAAGGCTGGCAAGGAAAAAGAAACACTTCTACATTGCTGGTACAACCAGTATAAAAAGCAGTATGGAGATTCATCAAAAAACTGAAAATAGATACCCCACTAGACCACCTAATCCTCTTCTGGAAATAATTACATTCAAGCTGTGGAAGCAGGTTGCACAGTGTATATGAGGGACATGTCAAACTGATTCAGATTTGTTGTTCCACAATATTGTCTTATATGAGTTCTGTGATTATTTTCTAGTATTTTTTGGTTTGATTCTTTAGAACTATAATGACTATGTTGAGTAGTGATTGCCCATCATAGGTATGTTTCTTCTACTTATTGTAATCTTTTTGACCTTTCTAAATGCATTCTATATGATTTTCTCAAGTCTACTTTATGTACTATATACACATAAGGAGATAATTATGGGTAACACCAAATCCTCAAATATGTTCTGAGTAGTAAATTGAAATAGGAAAACTGAAATTTAAATTTAGTGAAAGACAGCAAGACGACATGAATGTCCCTGTATTTCTGTGGTAAAAGCAAACCAAACTGAATGGATCTTTTCATTTTTTTTAGCTATAAAAACAAGCAATCATTCATTTTTTGAGAATGCTGAATGCTGTGAAGTAACCCTAGTTATGTTTACCCAGAAAAGAAATTGTGCCATCACGAAAAATAGATATAAATACATTTATGTAAGTGGGATTTTTGGTGCGATATTTCTGTAGCTTTCAGTTTTAATAAAGACGTAATTCATATACTCAGTGTGAGTTTTGATTGCTCGATATTTCTGTTGTTAAAGAGCTTGGGGAAGGGATAGAAGTGTGTTTATTCTCCTCCTCTCCTCTCTCCTCATTTTTGTGTCTTCTCTATTTCCCCTTTTCCACTTCCCTCTCTTCTTCCTCTGTCTCCTGTGTTCTTTTCATAGTCAGCCACAGGAGATTTCTGTTTAGAAATGAGTAAGTTGACGGCTTCCCTTTTGTTGAATTCCATTTCCCCAGATGAACCTACACTGAGGGAAATAGTCTTTTTAAATGCTGGCGCTCAGTTCTCCTTGCTGTGTGGCACTGGTAGTTTCATCAGCAGTTCTATAGAGCAGTCCTGGGCCTTGTTACTGAAATGTATTAAAATATGTGGCTCTCACACTATTATTTCCAAATTTTCAGCAGTTATTCTTTTGAATTCAAAAACAACAAGTTAAAATTCATAGAAATTCTTGCACATTCCCCAAATTATAAGTGATTCTTAAAATACTTTAAACAACAGCAACAACAGACTTCCAACATTCTTTCAGTATTTTAATCATTGTGGAAGATAGAATTTTCCTGTATATTCTTTTCTCTGAGTTTGAGTAAAAAAATTATGAATATAATGGGTCCTCCCTCCCCATGATTCTGTTTTGTTGTATGGCAGAGGAGTATTTACAGGTAGGTAATGTTAATCAGTTAGCTTTGTGTTAACCAAAGGAGAGCTTATCCTGAGCAGAGCTAATTAAGTGAACAATTAAAAAAAAGTCAGAGCAATGAAAAGCGAAAGAGTGCATTTCGCTGGTTTTGGAAGGTCAGTTGCGTGGTTTTTGAGACAGCCATTGAGTTGGTATTCAAGTCTCTTCTCGGAACTGAGCATAGCCACTTGTTAACATCCAGCAAGAAAATTGACATTTCGGTTCCACATCTGTGTTCCACTTCTCTTAGTTGCCAATTTGACTGGATGAGAAGGCTCCAGGAGAAATGGCTCCACCATTAGTGAATGAACCCATTGTTTTTCAAAGAGGCGAGGGCTGTTAGGAGGTAGGTCTCTGGGGACTCGCCTTTGGAATTTACATATTTGACTGGGAAATGTCAAACAATGCTAATAGTTTGATCTCCTAGCAGGTTATCGTACCACATTTTTTTGTTAAAATCATTGATTTAAGGATATATCAAGTTTCTAATACTCATTTCTTTAAACCTGATTTTTAGAATTTAAGAAAATATGTATTAATATAAACTTGTTACTATTTGGTTGACATGCAGGAGCACGCTTACTGTTGCAGCATGCCCAGTCAGGACAGCATGGCCCTAACCGCCTCCCTGCGCCAGTCTCCTGCTTTTGCCTTTGACTTGATATCAATAGACTCTTTCATAAGCACTGAGGATTGTTAAGCTTTAATTCTTAGCAGAAAATTATCTCTTTGAAAAGTCTTATGTGGAAATGAAATTGTTTTTTTGTTTTCTTGCCTTTATCATGCTAATTTTTATCTTACATTATTTGTGTTATATTTTCTTTTCCAGAATGTACTTCCCCATATTACTAGTCTTTCCAATTTTAATTCGTAATTTTAGGATCAGTTCCAATCTGACCATCCTGAAAATCATCCTGAAAATTAGTCTCTGTATTTCTAAGTTCTAGTTACTTGTCATTCATACTCCTATGGCACAGAAAGTTATCATTTTTTATCATAGTATTTACTATTTTTAGTTGAAATAACCTGATTACATGGGTATGTTTCTCACTACCTCTAAGATTCTTGAAGGTAGCCACTATTTCTTAGGCATTTTTAGGTTCACAGAGATACTGTTTTTGTTACTTTCCTGTTGCTTATCAGAATTTGTCACCTATAAATTCAAAGACAAAAGATATATTGTAGCTCACAGCCTTAGAAGATCTCAGTCCATCCATGAGCACTTGGCAATTACGAAAGTACATGGCCAAAGCCTTTCAGGAGAGAAACTGTTCAAAACATAGCCAACAGCAATGGAGTGAGAGAGGAAGAGGGGAGTTAGCACACTCCTTTCCGGGTCAGTCCCCAGATGTCTGCCCCTCCCAGCCAAGCCTCACGTCTTCACAGCTCATGTAGTCCATAGATATTCCACAACATTCAAATACATGAGACTTTGGGCAGAACATTCTGGATTCAAACAATAATACTTACTATGAGTTGCATTGAGTAGATATACAGCAAATTTCATGTAAACGAAAGATTCTTAAGATGGAAAATACCCAATAGAAAAATGTACAAAGACATGGTTATACAACTCATATAAAAGAAAATGACATTCTCAAGGAATGAAATTTACTCGACAATTAAAATGTACTAAGAGCTATGGTGGTGACTAGATTACTCATTATCATTTTTGTCATTCTTATTTACACCTTTGCATATTTCTTGAGGATATCTTTTCTCGCCTCACTTTTCCCCTTGTCTTTTCCCCTCCTTTTCTCCCTCATTTTTTTACCTTCTTTTCTTCCTTTCTTTCTTCTTTCAATCTTTTCTTTCTTTCTTCCTTTGTTCCTTCCCTCCTTTTTTCTTTCTTTGATTCTTCCCTCTTTTAGTATAGTGTATATTACAGTGTATATTACTTTTATAATCAGGGAAAACAGATTATGTTTATTCAGAGTAAGCTTATAGTAGAAAGCCATAAAATGAATAGAAGTTTAGTACCTGTCGTCTGTAACCAGTTATATGAGTATGAGTGAGAAATGTAATTTTTATGTATAATTAACACAGACTAAGAGTAATTCGGGGAAAATAAATGAAAATTGTCTGCTATCTACCTGAAAATGCATAGTTGATCAGTAGGGATGTAAGTTAAGCTGTTTGGTGTACATCCTTTAATACCTTTGTAAATTTTCAAAAGTTGTGAATGTATTTCATACTTATAAAATAAATGGCATTGAGATAAAGAATTCTTACTTCTGAGATTCACAGCCCTTCTCCCTTTTTTTTTGTTTACTAGTATACTGTGTATCGACGCAGGGCCCGGTGATGTACGTTTGAAAGATGGCTGAGTTTGGTCAGTAGCACACACTGTTAAGGTTTTGCTCTAATATGCAATACATATGCTCACCAACTCTTCAAATCGAATGTCATCATTTTGTATCACAAATATATACTAAGAAAAGGAATAATGTTGAGAAATACTCAAATAACCTATTTTCCTTAAAGTTAAGAATTTTGTCCCAGAGATGGGAAAGCTGAGTGATGTGAGATTTCTTTGCATTTGTTAATTGCTTCGAGTAGTTACAAGCATCTCTTGTCATCCAGTAACATTCATTTATTTATATCTTTTTAATTTCTTTCATCAGTGTTGAATTTACAGTGTGTAGATCTTTTACTTATGTGGTTCTTCTTCTTTTTTTAAATTATGAAATGATTGACAGCCAAGTCAAGTATGATTGCATCTGGTTACCAGGTAACAAGCAAAAGAGTGATGGCCCAAACCAACCTAGTGCATTTTCACAGGTTGTGCTCTTGGTTCATAAGGTCAGTCTTTTTGCCTCTGTCACTGTGAAATGAGGAATCCATTTTTAGCTCATGCATCTCAGCCTAAAACTCATCCTTAACTTTAAATATTAAAATGGAATGGAATAATATCTACAGAAATAGAAGAATGATTTAAAATACTTCCTTACCACCAACATCCCTAGGGATTTGACAGTTCTCTTAAAATTGCCAGATGGCTACACATTTATGCACAGATTTTTTTTTTTTTTGCTCTGTTCTCTGTATATGTTACTGCTTTAGAATACATTTGTCTAGAAGATATTTTTGTTACAGCTTTTGCTAATGTGCTTTTAGGGATGCCATAGACCTCCCTACTATTTTAAAAGCTTAAAAATGTGATTCTTAATGCCATAAATTCTGAGGTGGTGTCAGAACATCATGGTGCCTCACGATGCTGGTGTGACCCTGAGAGCATCGACACTACAAAACACACTTCTCACTTTGAGTTGGAATGGGAAAATGATTTTCTGGATCTAAATGATCCTGGGACAAAATATTATTATTTAACATGCTCTAGAATTCTGAGTGATAATACGTTTTTTCAAGTTTCTACGAGTTTGTTGTTAAGCGCCTCTTCTAAGGTTACGTTGGGACCCCGGTAAGTCGTGCCCTGGACTCAGAATGAATGCTGATGCCGATAGAAGGCCAACTCACAGTGGAAATAAATTAGTATTCTTTTCTGCTGGTTTCCCCTGAGTAATAAAGAATGTTACTTTGAGAGATGTAGACAACTTGTGTTTACAGTCTGCCAGCTTACCTTAGAAAATACTGGTGAGAAACATACAATTTGTCAAGCATTTAGCTGATGTTAAATTTTTGTAGAATGCTTGATCAAAGAATATCCATACTCACTGAAGACTGAGTACGCAGCCATTGTTGAACAGTTGGGTCCAACTGAAAGAGATATTTTCTTACTGTTAATAGCATTGCTACGATTAGTGTAGATCAGAGTAGCTTCTCGTCTCTGGAAATAGACAAAGCATTACCTTTAAGAACCTTTGCTCACATTAAGTTTTCAAATGCTAGGAAGTACTAGAAGGCGTAACCCCTATGATTGAGCAGACGACAGAAAGTAGTATGGGACATAAAAAAACTGCAGGACAGTCAACCTTGGTTTATGTTAAAATATGTGAAAATTTACACAAAGTCTGAGTCTTCATCAGACCCAGAACAGGAATTTTGCCTCAGAATCTACTCTCATTGCAAATTTACTGACCAGATTAGACCAGAGATATACTATATGTATTATGTTTCCATGCTTTGAAATTCACTATTTTCTTTATAGCTAGTGGACACAGTCACTAGATATTTTTAATTTTTTTTGCTGCTTTACTAAAATTATCAGATAAATCTTTATAGAATTCCTGGGAACTCATATTTATTTGCTACTAAAATTGATTTTCTATTTGATTAATATTTTGAAAATAAATATTTTACATTTTCTGCAATCTGCTATTTTATACCATATGGAGAAAATTTTTAGAGTCTGAAATCTAGTTTTATTTTTTTGTTGTATATGTAACTTAACAGGTTAATGTTCTTTCAATATTTAATTTTTTTTAAATACACGGATTCCAAATTCTATAACATATTAGAACTGTGGGTGTGGGGAATCAGTGAGCATCAATGCCCATTCCTTTTTCAGAGGTTCACCCCTTTCCTAGTTGATCATTGCCTCTCTACCCTGCCGTTCATGTTGGGGCCTTTTTATGTTATTTTTGTGCATTTCATAAGAGAGAGAGGCACCCATCTATAGTCAGTCTTTTCTGCTTGGACCATTTCACTGAGCCTAATTGACTCAAGAGAGATGATGAAATAGCTCTTTCCTACTGGTGTTGACTTTTCACTAAAGCATAGTGTGACATTCTGTCCTGAGAGACAGTGATCCGGAAGGAACAGCACAGTGTGCAAGCAAGCTTCAGTGGGAAATATGGACGCGAACTGACCACAGTGGATACAGGCTCATGAAGCCACACCCTTAAAGTTCCCAGAGACACACTAAAAGTCCCAGTAAAGAATGACAGTAATATTTTTAATGCTATGAGTGAGCCATTTTCTATTACTCTTCGGGAATACTAGGAATTGAGAAGAAACAGGGACTGTGGAGCTTGAGGTTGTCTATTTTATACTTAATTAGAGACTGGAAAAATAGTACAGTAGTTCAAGCACGAAGCAGGAAGATTGCCACATGTTGAGGCCAGCTTGCTGGGCTACCCAGTGAGTTCAGGTCTGGACAACAAAGCCAGACCCTACTTCACACACACACACATACACACACACACACACACACACACACACTAAATGTGCATGTAACAACCATTTAAGCTTGTTTGTAATGTCACAAAAATCTTAAGACACAAATATATTCATCATTATTACATAAGAGAAATCAGAAGTTAATAAAATAATTCTAGTCACAAAGGTTATTTATGCATCTTTAATTCTAAAGCACATCCATCTGTACAAAGTCACTTCATTTGTTCATTTACAACACTATATATTCATTTAAAATATGAATAGATTATAGTAATATACTGTTGTTTTGATGATTGAATAAAACTTCTTTGATGATCATATAAATAGAACACTATTTGGTTATATAAATGGTTCCACTGAATTTGCCTGTAGGGCACCCCCAAAACTAATTATATATCTTTTGATATGTGTCCCACCATATTTGAGGACTTTGGTGCTGGCCCACAAAGGGAACAGTGGCCATTCCTGGACCATTTTGATCTTTTTCTGCACAATTTCTATAAGTAGTCCTGGTTCCCTTTAGTGGAGACTGGTATTAGGTAATTCACAGTTACTGGAATGTTACCCCTTCTAGAACACATTAGTTTATCATATTAACGTGTAGGAAATAAATGAACCTATTGGTTTCTGTACCTATATCTTGCATTCATGTTCTTTTTCTCTTTCTATATATATCTACTTAGAAACACGTGGTCACACTCATACCCCCCACTGTAATCCAACATGCAGGATTTATTCTATTTTCCTTTTCCATGTTTGCACCTCCTTATCTAACAGAGGGAAATATGGCTGTCATTGCCCCTAATAGGATTTGATATCTGTTTGATCAACTCTATATAAATGACTTTTTATTTCTTTCCTCATGTTCTGCCAGGAGGATATCCTTCTCTACCCCAAACAGTTCCATTCTGATCTCTTTTTCAACTTACTTGAGTTATGACACCTCAGGCAAGGCTGTTCTGTCAAAGACATCCATGTTACCCTGGTCTGGTTTGGGCACCTTTTGACCTGTCTCCCTTTCTGGGGGGTGCTATTTTGATTTATTTCAAGAACTCCCTCTTTGCTCCTCTCAGGCTTGGATTCCTGTATTCTGAATTCACTATTGATTCTTTATTTTATTAGCAGTCCGACTACTCACCCCAGGCCACTTTCTCACCTGACCACTTGGAAGTCAGACATTTTCTTACCTTGCTGTGACTGTTATCTTTTCAAAAAGTGAACTTTTCCCTTTTTTGCATATATATATTTACTTTCTATTTCATTGATTTCTGCTCTGATCTTTATAATCTCATTTCCTCTGTTAGGTTTCAGGTTGGTTTGCTTATTTTTCTAGGGTCCTGAATTGTGAGATTAGATTATTTATTTGGGCTTGCTCAGTTCTTTTTATGTGTGCATTTACGGAAATGAATTTTCATCTTAACACTGCCTTCACTGTGTCCCAGAGGTTGTGCTGTGATGTGCTGCCTTTGTCATTGGTCTTTATGAACTTTTCTATTTCTTCCCTGATTTCTTCTGATATCCAATCTTTATTTAGAAGGATGCTGTTCAGACTCCAATTGTTTGAGTTGTATCTTTTGATTGTGTTGTAGTTGATTTCTAATTTTATTCCACTATGATCTGACAAGGTACATGGGATTAACAGTTTTCTTGTATTGGTTTACACATGTTTTGTGGCCTAGAATGTGGTCTATGTTGGAGAATGTTCCATGAGTGGCATGAGTTTTTGTTGGATTAAAAATTCTGTATACGTCTGTCAGATACATTTTTTTTTTCTGTGATGTACTTCAGATCTGCTGTGTCTTTCTTGATTTCATGTCTAGTTGACCTATGTTCTTGGGATAAAGGGATATCAAATCCCCCATTATTTAATCATTGGAGTTCATGAGGTTTTTTTGAAGACAAGTAGCTTTTATTTTATGTAGTTGGATGCATCATTGCTTGAGGCCTAAATATTTATGATTATCTGTTTCTCTTGCTAGATTGTTTCCTTTACAAGAATGAAGTAACCTTCTTTGTCTTTTTTGACCAGTTTTGGCTTAAGTCCATTTTGTCAACATAGTATCACTACCCTTGCTTTTCTTTTTTGTCACCCCATTGAGCGAAATATAGAACTCCAACCTTTAACTTTGCATCTGTGCTTATCTTCATGCTTGAAATGTATCTCTTGCAAGCAACATATGGTTGGATTACATTTTTTAATCCAGTTAGCCAATCTGCGTCTTTTGATTGGTGAGTTGAGGCCATTAGCATTTATGGTTATAATTGATATGAGTTTCTTTGGTCCTGACTTTTTCTGACCTGGTGAATATTCAGCTCTTTCATTTATTTAATTTTTAGCTGTTTTCTATATTAATAACAAACATGCCACTGTGTTCTTTGTTCTGGTTGCTTCCGGTTTCCCTCTTCAACAGACATTTGAGAAATCTTTGTAGTGATGGTTTTGTTTTCATAAATTTCTTTAAGTTGTCTTTGTCATGAAAAGTTTTTATTTCATTGTCAATTTTAAATAATATATTTTTTTCTGGGTACAGGAGTCTTGGTTCACAGTTACTGTCTTTTAAGGTTTTGAGGACTTTGCTCCAGGCTATTCTGGTTCTTAGAATTTCTGTTGAGAAGTCTGCTATCGCCCTGATAGTTCACCTTGATATGTCACTTGCTTTTTTTCCTCTTTTAGAATTCACTCTTTGCTTTGTATTTCTGTGAGTTTTATTATAATGTGTCTAGGGAAGCTTCTGTTTTGGTCATATTTTAGTAAGTGTGTGGTATGCATCCATCACTTTCATGTCTATTTTATTTTTTATGTATGGAAAGTTTTCTCATGACTTTGTGAAGAGATTTCTTAGAACTTTAGTATGTATTTCCATTTTTTTCTTATATTCCTGCTATTTTGAGATTAAGTTTCTTTGAGTATTCTAAAATCTGTAACATTCCATTTCCTTGTAGACATTGACTTATTTCATGGTCTGTTGTGGTTAGGGTCTGGAGTGTCCCCCAAAAGTCTCATGTATTTTAATGAAACATGTGATGTTGGTGGATTGGGGTCTGGTCTGGGGGTGGGGGGTGAATTGCAGTTAAGTTAGGGTTAACGGTGTGTAGTGGCCACACCTGGATACAGGAGGGACTGGTTACTGGGCGGAGACCTGAAAGGATACATAAGCTGCACCTGCCTTCCTGGAGGAGGGGGAATAGTCTCAACTAGCCTCAGCTTGCCTTCCTGTTTGTCCGGAGAAGCTGCCTCCACCTCTCTCTCTGCCATGTACTTCGATTGTTGCCGGCCACTCCTGAATGGACTGTGACCTTCGATACTGTGAGCTAAAATAAACCTTTCCTTTCCTGAGTTTGTGGGTGTGGGGTATTGAGTCACAGCAATGAAAAAATAACTAAGACATGGTCATTAATGGTCTCATTATTTATTACATTCTTGTCCTATAAACCCAAAATTCTCTCCACATTTTATGTCTTCTGTTCCCTACACTTTCCATGGAGGTTTTTATCTCTTGATGCCCTTCTTTCATCTTTGCATATTTTTGGAATTCTTTAATGAACTTGTCATTCATATCTTGTATTGACTTCTATAATTCTGCCAGTTTTGCATTTGTTTCTTTCTTAAGTTCTTTGGTTAAATCATTTTTGAATTCTTCAAGTATTACTTCTAAATTGTTGTCTGAGTCTGTCTTGAATTCTTTCAGTAGGTTAACTGTTTTTGCTTCAAAGTTGAGGAATTTTGGATCTTCCTCTCGTTCTATTTGAATCTTCCTTAATGGGCTGGGGAGTTTCTGTCACATCCTTTTTCCTTGTTTTCTCATCTTGCAGTTGGCCATTCTCTTGGCTTGCTGTGGTTATTCTTTGAGCAATTTCTATTTTTTGATAGTGGAGAGTATTGTTCTATGGCTGTATATGTCTCTGAGGTGGGGTTCCTTGTTACAGGGCAACTAATTTGTTCTTTCCTGCTTGATAGTTGCTGCTAGGTTTGTATTTGGGAATTCTTTCTGCTGTTGAAGATGCCAGGCTTGGCACTCTACGCCTTCTGACAGGTTGTGCAGGGAGTGGATGGTTCTGGGTGCCTCCAGTGATGGGTGGTGATTAGGCCCACCCGCGTGGGCTCTGCGGTGCAGGCAGGGGTCTGTGCACAGCTATATGGATGCCTCTGGCATACGGCAGCAATGGGTGTCAAGTAGGCTATGTTGCGTTGGCTCCAAGGTGTAGATGAGGGTCTGGGTGCAGCTACCTTGGTGCCCTGTTGTACAGGTGTGATGAGTGTAGAGTAGGCCCAGCTGTGTGGGCTCTGAAGTACAGGTGAGGGGTCTGGGTGTATCTTCCTGGAAGCCTCTGATGTACAGCAGCAATGGATGGAGGTTAAGCCCAGCTGTGTGGACTTTGAGGTGCAGGTGGGGTTCTGGGCATGGTATCAATATGATTTTTAATTATTGATAGTTAACTGTTCTACTTATGGGGGTATTGGAGTATGTGGAGTGCAGACTATAGCTAGAGGTTAGCTTCAGGTATCCACTAAAAAGAAGGAGAGTTCTTATAAGATTGGACAAACTGCCCTACTCCAGGCTGAAATTAATAGGGAAGAGCACTGTAAGCAAGATTCAGAAGAGTTGGGGAGAGTTGAGAGTGAAATTGGGAGAGGCTAGCTTCCAGATCTGTAGAATACTTTGAAATATGTGGTTCAGAGAGTTAATAAAGGAAGGCAACGATTTAGCAACTACCTCCACAGCAAGCAATGGGGTCAGACAGAGAGATGAAGCCCAGGATCGCAGGAAGCGACGGTAGCAGGGATGCCTGGGGTTAGCCTGCAGTAAGTGAAGGTGGTGGGCCTGGAGGCCCTGGTTCACATCTGCTGCGAGCACTGGTGCTGGCAGTGGGCTGGAAGACCTGGCTGGGCCTATGCCCACTGCAAGTGACGGCCAACATCTCTCTTTCTCTGCCACTGCTCCAAAACATGGCGAGCAGAGAGTAAGCAAGGCTTGTTTTTCAAAACCCTTGTTACAACAACTTTTGCTCTGCGGCATTTGAACATATGTGCTCTCAGCTCTGAGCTCAAGGTAGGAGGCTAGGCCAGGCAGCTCAAGTATATATTATATAAATCGAAATCAGTTGATGTTTTACTAGAATTGTGGCTATTTATTGTTACTAGTTATTTTGAGAGTTTTCTAAAACTATGAAAAAAACACTTAAAGTGAGATTATGTATTGTTTCTGAAAGTGTGAAATTTTAGTGTTAAGCATTTAAGCAACTGATGCATTTTTCTCAATTATTACAGAATAATACATACTATAATTTTTTCTTGTCTGCTAACACAACCCTCTCAATATAGTCTATACTACCACACTATCTGTTATTTTCCCTTGCTTTGTCTATAATTAAAAATGCCAATATTTTACCAATATTTTATTTTGCTTTTAGAATTTTATCTTGGTGAATAAAATAAGGCATAAATTCCTTTACTTTTATCTTCTTATAGTACATCCTGTACTTGAGCCAAATTTCATTAACTTTTAAATTTTTAATCAATTTGTTCAAAAGTTAATTACTACAACCATTTTTAATTAAGCTGACTTGGACTTCAAACGCAGAACGGCAAGCCATAGTTCTTCCACTGGGAAGATTTCAGGAAACTGATGAATGATTATAGCACAAAGGAAAATCACTGTAATGGAGATAAAATCAAGACAGCAAAGAAGAGAAAATAACTGATTCTTGGGGGAATTCTCGGTGGTGTTGCAGAGCATAACACTTAGCTAATTTTCATCATAGAAAAAGAAATATAAAACTCAGATGAAATAGCACATGCTACTTTTATTAGGTGTAAAAATGATGAAATTGCAACTACAGTGCTTATAGAGTTTGGCAGAGCATGAACAAGGGAAGGGAAGATTAGATATTTAGCAGAAAGGAAGATTGGGGTCATATTCTTTGGATAAACTAAAATATAAAAACAAAGCAAACAAAACTCCATAAAATAGTTGTTCCAAAAATGAGAAGGCTGAATTTACATTTTTTAAAATGTTAAATAGACAGTTAGGCTGGATTTTCTTGGAAAGGTTTAATTAGTTTTTTCTTATAATTAAATGATTAAATGCTTACTCCCATGTCTTAGACTACTTATTCCTACATTTTATGAGATCTGTAATTTTATGAGATCTGTAATAATATGATCAGATCATTAATCTTCAAATTTCTTTAAAAGTGAAATTTTACAACTCAGCATGCAATCTTCATTTCTTTTTTTCTCTCCATATTTAAAGTTGTGCCTCAAATCTGTGAACTTATCTTGTGCTTATGTTCACGGCATCATTTTCTCCAGAGCCAGTGTTTGCTCATCAGCTTCCTCAGGGCTCCATGCACCTCTGTATTCCTCAAGCTGTAGGTGGTGGGGTTGAACATGGGGGTGACCACACCGTAGAACAGGACAGCCAGCCTGTCAAAAGCAGAGTCTTTGGACCTTGGCTTTATGTTCATGAAGATAATTATCCCATAAAACAGCCACCACTGTCATGGGGGCTGAGCAGGTAGAAAAAGCTTTCTTTCTTCCTTCAGCTAAATTGATTCTTAATACAGTAGAAAGGATGAAAATGCAGGCGATGCAAATCAATGATAGTGGAGAAAATAAAAGTATCACATTGCCCAACATTATAATAATCTTATTCAAGGAAATGTCTGTGCAAGCCAGCTTGACAAAGGCCAGTATTTCACAAAACAAAATGGTTAATAACCCTTTTCCCACAGAAGGGCAACTGTATGGCAAGAACAGTTTCTGTCAAGGAGTTGAGAAATCCTAACCCCCAGCAGAGAGCCGCCATTTGAATACAGAGTGTCTTACTCGTGATGAAGGAGTATCTAAGGGGATTGCAGGTTGCCACAGGCCATTGCAGGTTGTCATAGACCATCACTGCTAGGAGTACACAATTTGTGGGTCCCATAGTGTAAGAGTCAGATATTTGAACGACACATTTAGTGAGAGAGATGGTTTTGTTATTTGATAAAAAGTATCTCAGCATTGAAGGAATAAAAGCGGGTGTGTACTAGATGTCCAGGAAGAAAAGACGACCAAGGAAGAAGAACATGGGTGTGTGGAGGTGAGAATCCAGCAGAGCTGGGACGGTCAAGGCACTGCTCTCCGGTAGAGGACCAGGTACATCACCAAGCACATTACAAACAGTAGTTTTTCAGCTCTTGGATACTCAGAAAGTCCCTGCAGAATGAAGTCAATCTTTGTCCAGTTGGTCCTTTCCATTTTTACTTTTTATACCTGGAATCTAATGAGTCTATGCAGTGTTATTATATATATATATATATATATATATATATATATATAGAGAGAGAGAGAGAGAGAGAGAGAGAGAGAGAGAGAGTGAGAGTTGTTTAGGGTGAGGGAGCAACAGGTGTTTCAACATGGGCAGGAGTCGTGGTAACAGCTGTGAGTTCAGCTCAAGGGATAGTAGATCAAAGGTACATGAAAATTATCTTGGAAATTTTGTTAAAATGCAAGCTTCTACATTCCACCCCATTCCAAGAGTCTGGAGAGAGAGTATTTTTAATTGTTCAGAAAAGATATATTCACTTGATTTTATACCATACCAATCATTAACCATACCATGGGTTTAATGTTCTATAATTTACAAGTAGTTATAAATTTTATTAATTTTATTATTTCCATAATTTTCTGAGGAACATATAGATATCTGTATCAACTTACAGTAAATATGATCATAAAATTCTAATAGAGGTTTTTAGTGAGTATTCATGATCTGGGGTCTCTATTCAAGTTTTTGCATGGAAGATATAAATTTTAAAAAATTCTCTCTTTTTTTTCCTAGAAATATCCCCTAAAAGTTGATTTTTATTAAAAATTAATCTTAGAAAACAATTATGGTATACAGTTGTTATTCTAATAATCCTGAGATAATTGCTGCAATAGAATATTTTATTTGCAAATATTTATAAAAGAAAATACTAATGTACTTTGATGCTTAAAAATGAAGGAAAAAAGATTAACCTGAGTAGCTTCTAATACATCACTTTGTATATTTGTAGTATCAGATAATTCAATTTTATCAGATATTTGCTATTATAGAATATTCCACTTTAAAAGAGCTCTATATCTTTATCTAATGCTAGAAGAATTGTTACATAATCATATTTTACTTGATGGTCACTATACACCTATCAATATAATATTTATTTGAATTAGTATCATTAACATGGACTGAATTATTTTGGTATGATTGAGTGAAAATGAAATGACAATCATTAAGGTTTTGTTTGGAAAACAAAAGCCTAAACCCAGGTAACTCAGAATAGAAATGCTGGAAAGAAATATAAAATGATAATGTTTATCTTAGAAAAACTCTTTACTTTTCTGAATTATCTAAATTTTCAAAATCAATATTAATAAAAAGAAAAATGTAATCAAAGATAAAAAGCAGGTATTTATAGCTATGTTAAAAAGATTAACTCAGAGTCAAGAGCACAAAATCAATTTAAACAGGACAGTGATTGTCTTAGGTGCCTGAAGGTAGCGCACTGAGGCTGAGGTGTACTGGTGTGTCCTTTGGAGCCATTTGTAGGCACCTGCTGTTTCCTTATACAGAGCCTTTACAGTCTCTACCTTCAAAAATCTTCTAGGTGACCATTTTCACTCTTTTGGGAAGGTGCACTAAGATAATGTCCTTGAGTTTTCTCACTGAGTTATATGGCCTTAGAAGACCACCATGCCTAGGATAGAATTGGCACTAAAAGATACAATTCTCATTCATAAAAACCTCTGAACAGGCCTGGGTATTAGTCATGCACTAAGATCTCTCTCCTAGGTCTTTCTGAAGGAGGTCTAAATTTCCACAAGTTGTTTTGTTTTCTTTAGCCTGGTCTGTAAGATATTTTATTAAAAAAGATTTGTAAGACATTTATGCCCCAAAAGTTCATAAGGGAAGCCATCCTGTAGTCTTCTTCAGCTCAACTAACTAGATTAGTCAAGACAACTCACCAAGTTTAATAGATGTGTTAATTCTCCATTGATAGATTTTGTAACTCATCATATGTGGTTGTTGAAATTAGAATGTTGAAGAGTTCTTAGAAATATTCAACTTTCCTCAAAAACTTATTTTCCTTTTTGTCTCACAAATAATACTAAGCCATTCTCCGGAAACATTACATGAGTTGGTCCTGTTATTTAAACTGCTATTTTCCGTATTTTCATTGTTCTAAACCAAATGCATCTTTTAATATTAGCATAATTATAGTTCAGTAAAATTAACTGAAACCTAGACTATGCTTTTCATTTTAACGAATATTTTGTTACTATTTTTTGAGTTTTTTTGTAGTGAAAACTAATATCTATGAATTTATCTATCTAGTTTTCTTTTCCTTCTATTAGAAATAATTTAAATATATTTTTAGAGAAAGAATTATAGAATGTGAGCAATACTTTTTTTTGACTTTGTAGTCCATGTTGATCCTAAACTCACTATGTAGCCCAGGCGCTTTCAACTCACATTGATCTTCCTGCCTCAGCCTCCTGATTGCTGGATTGCAGGCATGCACCCAGTTTATGTGGTACTGTGGGACTGAACTTGTGCTTGCTGGGCAAGTGCTCTAACCTCTGTGCTATTCCTCCAGCTCAGCAGGTACCATAGAGTGAAAAGAAATGAATTTTTCTAGCAGTAGAAAGTTTATTCTTTTAATTTGCATAAAACATTACTTGTTTTTAGTTTCTATAATTGCTGATTAAGGCTGCTTCTTTCCTCTGTGCTTATATTTTCTTTTATAATCTGTCCATATCCTTTGCTTGTTTATCTCTGTGAATTTTAATAGTTTTAATTTTTATTAATTCTTAATGGATTAAATGACCAACACTTCATTCTTCAGCGTTTTGGAAATGCTTTTACAACTTGTGGCTGTACCTCTTACTTTTAACAGACTTTTCCCCCACATCGAGGTAAGATTTTGATACAATCCACGAAAAAGTCCCAACTAATAACAGGTTTTTTTGGGGGGCTGTGAGTAGTTTATTCACACCTCTGGGAGTCTCTGGGAGGCTGAGGCAGGAAGATGGCAAGTTTGAAGTCACCTTGTACAACCCTGTAACTTAGCTTGACCCTGTCTCAAACTGAAAAGAAAGAAAGGGCTACGGATGTGATTCCCAAAGGTGTTTAGACTGAAAAAAAATATCTTAGTATTTTGTCTTATGCATATGATGCCCATGTTTTTTTGTGTCTAAGGCATGGAACACATTGTCATTATATATATATATATATATATATATATATATATATATATATATATATATATATTTTAACTACTTTTGCTAAAAAGCTTCATTAAATTTATGTCATGCCATTTCTCCCTTATTCGTTCACCAAATACTTACTGAACATCTATTCTCTACTTTTGTCTGAAGCACAGGTTTACATAAAACAAAGTGGAAAACATTTGGAAGTGGCTCATACATTGAAAGCTCAAGTCTTGTCATTCGAGCAACATTGACTCATAAATTCTTGTCATACCTGAAGTCATGCATTCCAGCTATTTCAAGGCGTGAGCTCCACCACACCACTACTGTGCTCATATAACCGTTGTTAGAAATTGGAGCATCCACACCTTTAAATTTAAGATATATATTTTCACATTTCCAGATTCAATTAAAATAGTTTGCTCTTTGGTGCCTGACACTATTATTCCACAGTGATTGTGAACTAATACGGTCATACTGATAAATGTGATCGTTTAATTCCCATTCCCTTTTTATATGCCATTTATCATATGACTGATGTTAAACCTTTATATTGTGCTGACTTTAAGTGCCACCGTGTATTACGTAAACCAAAGTTTAGAAAAGAATTTTAATGTGAAAAAGACCAATGCTTAAATAAATTTATTTCAGCTCCCTTCATGGTATGCCCCTACTTGGAACATACTTACCTGTTGTTGTTCTTCTACTTTCTGAAGCAGTCCTGCAAGTTATTTTTTCACAACTTGTTGTGGCTGTGTAGTTCTACAAATTTATTCAAAACATTTCTTTTAATTTCAATCAAATAGGAACATCAAAGTGTATCCTCATCTACTTTCTTCACTGGATTTGGCATAATGACACTTTCTGGAGAAAATGTCGAATTTATTCAAGGCATTTAGACATCCACAACAGTGTAAATAAAGACATTGAAGAAAGAGAACTTTCAGAACGACTTCAAAAATTGCCAAGACTGGCAAGTGCATCTGAAGTGAAGGGGAGTGTTTTGAGAGGTCAGAATTGCAATGGGCCCATGGCTGTACAAACTTGTTTTACATTTGAACATTCACTGAATTTTTTTTTTTTTTGAGCATGCCTAGGACTTGATTTCTGTCCTAGGTTGCCATAGTATTCTTCTTTGTGGCTTTTTGTACAGTGATTGTTTTGAATTCACCTGAACATTGCACAAGAAAGAACTCTGTTCTCTGAAAGTTGAATAATTTGAGATTCTAAATAATTCTAATTCTTTTTAAAAAATTATGGTCATTATGGGGGCCCTAAATTAAGTTCCTGGGATGGAAACGAGCTATTTGAACAATTTAATGTATTATGGAATGACACAGTCAAATTTCTCTATTGATAGGCAATTAATGTACCTGAGTACAGTAGGCTGGATATAAACAATCTGAAGAAATGAGAACTGTGGCATGTAGTTTCATATACTAAACAAAATCAGGGACACCATTTTCCCTTTCTTCCTAGATTATCACTCTGAATCTCTATGATTTATTGAAATGTCTTCTTTCTCATGTGTAATTATATTTTCTGAATGGCTTGTTCATGGCAGTGCACAACAGGCTTCTTTATTTTCTCAGCGTGAGGTGATTAGAATTTCTAGAATTTTCCGTGTAATTCACTTTTCACTCCTAGTTAGTTGTAACTAAGGAGGAGGAATCAGCCTCTTAGGAACAGCCCTAAATTCCCTCCAGAAAACTTGTGGAGAAAAGAATGTTGTTAAAAAGTTACAGGTTCACTTTAACAAATCTGACTCGACCCTGTTAGCACGGCACATGGGATCCCATCCCTGTGTAACCTATTTGTATGTTGACATCACAGAGAAGTAAGTCCATTGACTTTTAATGATTTCCTCTGGGGTACGGTTCCCTGCTCAGGTATAAGTCTTAGACTTTGTTTTATTCCCGTGGGAGAAGAATGCTAGACTAGGAGATACATTGAAAGAAAATAATTTCTTTCCTTAGTTGGCCTGTTTGGAGGTTCCCTATTTTACATTGCTAAAAGTCATATAAAACTGAGAATTGTTCCTATATATTTGATAAAAACATGGATAAAGAGGTTCTGGCATGTCATTTAGCAGTCAAAAATGAAACACTACAATAAAATAATGAGTATATGAGCATCAGTTTATTTAGTAATGCTTCAATCCAGACTGAGCTTGTTAGCTCTGTGACCTAGGATAACATATATGCTGACTCCAGTTATGGTACAAAAACATATATATCTGTATCTTCAGGAACTTATGAGGATTAAGGTGTGCCAGCAATATAAAAGTGTTTGATGAGTTCTTTTTCTGAAGCTACTGAAGGCAGTCATTGTGGTACTTACTTCATTTTTAGTTTGTCAACAGCAGAGAGATAGTTTCTGCCTTTCTCATTCCTCCAAAAGCCTGATAGAGATAGGGACAGTCAAAAGGCCAGCCATCTCCATTCTCAGTAAAACCATTACTCTGAGAGTCCTACCGACCAATGACAATTTTACACTTACTGATGTTGACTCTCAACCAGCACTAGGGAAGTCATTGCTGGATTCACTAGGTCAGAGTGTCTCTTCTTCTCGATGGTAGCTGCTATCTTTGATGCCCATATCTCTAACTTCCTCTCCTGGAGTCAGGATATTCTCTTTCAGACTTCAGGGCTCTTCCTTGTGTGACTGTATATAGCCATGCCTCTCTTCCCACCTCTTGGGCAGTCTACTTGCTGATCCTTTCAATGGCTGTACTTTCTTCTCCAGCAAGTTCAATGAGGCTTGTGATCCTTTGTTTTCCTTTGCTTTTCTCATTATGAAAATACACCACATAAAGAATCATATTATCAATGCTGTCAAGCTAAGTGCCCATCACTCGTGTTTAGATTTGCCACTTTATGTATCGATCGGTTGCCATCAACTTCATGATTTACTGTCATCCTAGACAAATATGTTTATAATTGAAATTTCTTATTCCTCTGGATCCCGAGGTTGCTAACTAAGCACCCTTTCTCTAGAGACAGAAAAGAGCCTTACAATATGGATAAATGAGATACTATATTTAATCCTCAAAATAAATAAGAAAATTGAGGTTCAAAGAGGTTAATCAATTGCATAGGCTATGGATTAATAAGGTAGACAATCTAAGCGTTTTAGCCACATGTGCAGGCTCCTAGCCAGGAAATTTTTCTGTCTCTCTTCATAAACAAAACATGTTCATATCCTCTTAGCTACCCTAATTGTTTCACACTGATAGTTCATGGTCATAGGCTTATTCAGTAGTACTCCGACTGCACACCAGTGGTCCATTATCTGAGGGTACAGAGATATCTCTGAGTTTCTTAGGAAAATGATACAATATGAGGCTCCAGAACAGGAAGAATTATTATATACACCTATTAATGGTCTCTACCACAGTCACCAAAAGACTTAGTCATCACCATCTCCTAAAGTCACCTAATTATCTTATTAACTGCTTTAGAGAAATTCTAAGATACTATCCCGCCTGTATCTTTTACCTTTCCTCATGCCCTCTAATACTTGTCAGTCAAAAATCAGTACCAAGTCTGTAAATTACAAAAAAAAAAAAAAAAAAAAAAAAAAAAAAAAAAAAAAAAAAAAAAAAAAAAAGAAAAGAAAAGAAAAGAAAAGAAAAACCTCTTTATTTGTGATCTTTGGAACTTTTGCTAAAGAACACCGATTTGATTACAGTAAGTATACGTCTCAAGGAAAGAAGAAAGAGCTTGAATTTAAGCAGGAAAGGCCTATCCTGACTAGTTCAGGCAAACATCCAAACTTCATGAGTGCACAGCTCATACGCCAACTTGCGGTTGTAGCTTCCGGCAATCTGGAGTCCACTGCCAAAGTCTGTCAGATAATGTCTGTCTCCACTTTAGAATGCTTTCTCTCTCTGACCAAAGTGATTCCATTCGAGATAAAATTTTTGTCAATAATTTTACGTTTTTGCATGATTTTTCACAACTCGGATGCAGCTAGGCTTTAGGATATTTTGTTCCTGACTGGTAGGCCTCTAGATGAAAGACACCTTGCTGTACCATTAAGAGTCTTTCTTATTCTTTATAAGGCTTAGTACGCACATCTATAAATTTATGAATGAGGATATATATATTTCAGTATTACTGTAAAGTGAAATAAGGAATAGTACTGTGTGCATATCTCTAGCACCATGCCTGGCATGTTGACCCAAATTCATGCTCTCTGGATAATCCCCTTTCCTTGCCTTTGTTTTGCTTCCATAATTCTCTTTTCCCTATGAAGATATTTTCCCTGGGAGAATTTAAATATGAATATTTCCCACAAAACTACCTTTATTTACCTAGTATATTTTGGTTGGTGAAAATATTTTGGAAACACCATGGCATAGTTACCAATCAATCAGAATGGACACTAGCTATAAACTACAAATGCAGGTGTATCTGTGATTACAACTCTCAGTTCAAGTATTATGAAATTTTAATTTCTTGCTTATAATTTTAATTTGTTTCCATTTCACCTTTTTCTCTAACCTATAAAAGGATTTTTTTAGTTGGTATACATCAATATGGCCACATTTCTTGTTTATGACAAGCATTTTTTCTGACTCATTGAAGCACTTGTCATAACATTGTTCACATTTTTGAATATCACTAACATCATTAGTTATTTTGAATTATGTTTAAATTGTCTCTAGTTGTGGAGGTTTTAAGGCTAACTATTTTATTATATTGTATATAGGAAAAAGAATAGGGCCTGGTTAATGTAATTTCTTTGAAATTTGTTGATTCTTGCTCTCATCCTAACAAAATATCATTTTTTGCATGTTTTAAGTGTGCTTTTAAGGAATGTGTATCCTAGAGTGATAGGGTTGTTAAGTTTCTTAAATTTTTGTTTAAATGTTTCACATTCCTTTAAATTTTTTGTCTATTTTGTCTTACAGTGTTTGAAAGGGATATGTAGTTAAGTTTTCTTTATATATTGAAACTCTCTTATGGGGGAAAAAGCATCAAATTATACATCTTTTAGTCACATTACCCTTGTATTAATTTAATAGTTAATTTAGTTATTTTGTGGTACCAGGGTCTTTGTACTGAGCCACATCTCTCACTTTTGTTTGGATCTTTTTATTAAAAATTTAAAGACAGAGACAAAGTATTGCTAAATTCCTCAGGCTGGGCTTGAATTTATGATCCTACTGCTTCAACCTCCCAGAGTGTTGCGATTACCAGTGTGCACCTCCACAACATTCAGTTCTTTTTATTTTCTAGCAATGCCTTTTTGTTTTAAGTCTATTCTATAATATATTAATATAGATATATCAGTGATTGATTAATTTATCCAGTATGTCTTTTCCATCTTTTTTATTTCATCCCATTTTATGCTTTAGATAGATCTTTTATAAGCATACTCATTAAAATAAAAGTTATATACACTTTTAAAATTAAAATCTGTAATAATAATAATAATACTTTAAAAATTGAGTTTAGTCCATTAACATTGATTATAGTTACAAAAGAGTGGACTTTCTGCCAAATAGCAGTTTGCTCCCATATGTGTTTAGTTATTTTTTATAACAATCTTTCAATTTTTATGTGAGAATCTTGCACGATTATCTTGGACATAATTTTTTCAATAAATATTTTTTTCCAGAGAGTATTTATATTTGCAGATTACATGATTATCTACAGAGAAGGCTCCAAAAAACTCCACTATGAAACTCTTAGGACTAATTAACAAATTCAGCCAAATTGCAGGATGCAAAATTAATACTAAAAAATCAAGAACATTCCCCTAGAGTAACAATGAACTCAGAGAGAAAGAGCTCAGAAGAACAATCGCCTTCTCCATAGCCCGTCAAAAAATTAAATACCCAGGAGTAAACCTAACTAAGGAAGCGCAGGGCCTCTGCATTTGTCAAGTGTAAGGTGGTACTGACCTGAAACCATATAGGTTGCTCCTAGCCTGTATGTTATATGTATACGTATTAGAAAATATGCTTTGGCTTAAGATGCTTGCTTCGTATTTAGCTTTTGAGAAATGGCTCAGTTTTCATATTCTTAAGACAGGACATTTCACCAGTATCTCTCTGAGAATTGTTATGATGTTCAAGTCTGTCCTTCACCGGGTGGTAATATCATCCTAAACGTGGTGCAATTCTGTAAAGTACATCTTGCAAGACCAATCATAGCGATCTTGAAAACCACTTTTGCTGCAGTACAAGGTTCAGGTTTAATGGAGGAGTCCCAGTTTCAAATCTCAAAATTATTACAAGATTTTAGGTCCATTTTCACAGGTCATACTGTTATTTCCCCTCTGAATAACCTTGTTATTACTGTGTTCTTTGTTTTATTGTATAGCCTCTTCCATTATTTGGGCTGTGTGGCCTTTGTGTGTCAGAATATGCTTGGTTAACACATGGTATCAAAGAACCTCTGGCACTGTGTGATTTATCACAATGCAAGTTTACTTATCGATCCTGTTTCATGTACAATGTGCCATGTGTAGTAGGAATCCTCTGATAAGTCACTTAAGGATTTAGGCTAACACACTACAGTTTCACATGACCTTTATCTCCTTGGTAAGAGGAAGAGAATTGCAAGATTTCATGTGAGCAAATAAATGCTTCTATTGAGAAATCACAACCATCACTTTTACTAGAATTTCCTTAGTCAAACCAAAGAAAATTAGGCTCATCTTGAAGAGGAATGGTAATCTTTCTGTGTTCTGAAAAGAAGATGAACAAGAATATTCCATGCACAGCACTATTGATCACCAAAAAGCATGAAATGGGGGGTGTCTCAGAGAAGACATCCATTTTGCCCATGTCAAATGTGTACCAATAAATGAACTTTATTTGGTATCCAGTCCTATTGCATCACGAAGGACCCTAAAGAAACATAGTGTGTCATGCCAACGAGTACACGGAAATGAGACTGTGCTGTATGCACAGAGCAAATGGAGTCCAGATATTATTCTGGTTGTAGGGATTATATAGACCTGTTTCATCTGCTCTATCAGAGAGATACCAGGGATGAGAAACGAAGTACACTTTTTCTTTTACAGCTATGGGCTTTTTTATTTATTCTTTTTTTTTTTTTGACGGGGTCTTGCTGTGTAGTCTAGGCTGGTCTCAAGCTAATTATATAGCCCAGGATGGCAAGGCATCACACTCATGGCAACTAATGCCATTCTCCCTAGTATCTATAAGAAAGGAAAAGAATGTGCAGAGTGTGAAACTCTGTTGTGTCAGTTTTGGTGGTGGTGGTGGTGGGGTGGTCATTTCATCTGTTTGGCAGCTGAATGAGAAGAAGTGAAATGAACTTCGGTGGTTACTGGGAGAAAAATGACTGCACGTTTCCTAAGAGACCAATATTGATACAGCTCTAAGTAGCCAAACAGAATCTTCTTAATAGAAAGTTAGGAAGTGCCCTATTTTCTAACTTTAAAAGGGACCTACAAGTTCATCCAAGATTTACTTAAAAAATATTTTAGGTAGATAGCCAGAGAAGCTAATGTGACACTTTCATTTTTGATTGTATATTCATATGTTAATATATTTAAATTACAGTTTAGTATTATTTCTGTTAATCTGAAGAACTTGCTCAGTACTTTTGGAAGGCAGGCCTGATTACAAAAACTTATGTCAATTTTATTAGGCAATGCATTGATTTTGCCTTTATTTTTGAGAAAGAGTGTTTATGGATGGACATGGTTAGTAGTGTATTTTGCTTTGTAAGTTTTATCTTTGGTGCGGTATTAGAGACTTCTCACCTATCATAGTCTCACTATGTATTAAATCTCAAAAAAATTATGGTAGCTGGTGAGGAAAGCTTGCTCCTCTATGTTATAATACACACCATAAAGAAAGTGATTGGTTAAACCTTAGCTACTAAGCAACTACAATACATATATCACAAGGTTTGTATGCTACATGTTGAGTTGATTTTTACATGGTAAATTTCTTTTATGGCATTTTCTGCCTTTAGCCACTTCAAGTACTGGATCACATAGTATAAATCAGTATTCATATGTCATCAGAAAAGGTTTTTCTATGCAGAAAGTTCTTAATAGCAGTCTTTACATCCTTGTTTCTCAGACTATAGATGAGAGGATTGAGCATGGGGGTCACCACCCCATAGAAGAGGGAGATGAGGGCCTCGCCGATGTCTTGACTATCTGCATCAGCAGAGCTTTTGGACTTGGGCTTGGCGTACATGAAGAAGATGGTTCCATAGAATGTAATCACCACTGTGAGGTGGGCTGAGCAGGTGGAGAAGGCTTTACGCTTTCCTTCAGTGGAAGGGATCTTCAGAATAGTAGAAACAATACAAATGTAAGAGATCAAAATTACTAGCACAGGAATAATTATCACAATGAGATTTGACCCTGCCATGCTAATCACATTGATTGAAATATCAGCACAGGCCAGTTTCAGGATGGCTAAAATTTCACAGACAAAATGGTGAATAACATTATTGGTGCAGAATGGTAAGTGCATTGCAAGAGATGTCTGTATCACCGAGTCAATGAGCCCAGAAACCCAGGATACAGCTGCCATGGACACATACACACCTTTAGTCATGATGTCAGAGTATCGCAGTGGATAGCAGATGGCCACGTATCGGTCAAACGCCATCATGCCTAGAAGCACACATTCAGTGACTCCCATGGCAAAGGCGAGAAACATTTGCACCATACATCTAGAGAAGGGAACAGTTTTTCTTACTGTCAAGAAGCTGTCAAGAATTAGTGGGACAGAGGAGCTTGTGTAGCAAATATCCAGGAAGGAAAGATTACAGAGGAAGAAATACATGGGAGTGTGTAGGTGAAAATCATAGATGATTACTGAGACAAGGATTCCATTCCCAAGCAGGATCATCACATACATCCACAAAATTAGCAAGAAGAAAACTGTCTGCAGCTTGGGATGGGCAGAAAGCCCAACCAGGACAAATTCCATCAGCATGGAATTGTTGTTTCTTTCCATATCACATATGCCGTCTCTCTGCCAAAAGTCCGTGAATAATAGAACAGAAAGTTATTAACGCAAGAAATACAGGAACTACTTTTGAAAGTACTTGGGTCCAGTGGTTGTGCAGTTCTGTAGTTTGACTCAACAATGTAACCATGGGGAAAATTATTTTTTACTGTAAGCTCAGGCCACTACAGGACAAATCCCAACACGATTTTCTAAAAGTTAAAAGAAAAGATCTTTGGATATCAAATTTCTTCAAGTTCTACCTCTTGACCAATTGGCTGCAAATCAGCTTCCAACATCCTGGATTTGCAGATGGGTGTGCTGTGCTTGCCCTGTGTTGTAAATATGTATTAGAGGTCAACATTTTAAAAATTAGGAGATATCATATAAATACCTGCACTTTCATCTTGGCTTAAAATAAACTAGAATATTAAAAAAACATTGAACCTGTTTTTTTAAATCATGAAATCAATGACAGCTGAGTGGTAGGATTTGAAGCATGTCTCTCTGTTGTATCCACAGTCTCCTCGCTCTTCATGTCTGATCAATAGAGGTGAATAGAGGTTGTTAATTAGTGTGGTATTCCCAGTTGGTCTCAATCACTTTATTACTGGACAGAATCTTTTTATCTTTGTTTGTATTTAAAATATTGGCCTATGGCTTGAGGGCTGACTTACCTTTTAGTTGCAAGAGGACTGTCGTGAGAGGCATAGAAAAAATATTTTGATTTTTTCCAACCAAAAAGATGAGTATTTACTTTTTGTTAGGTGATAATAATATGTGTGTATCAATGCAGAAGTAAAATACAAATTTTAAAATTTTGATAAAAGAATCTATGAAAACATAATGTACTCCCATCTAAGTCATAATATAGCCTTGTGTGGCTGTGGATCTTCTTAAAGCTCAGCCAGGTCTGCTGGTGGCATAGAGGTGGCTATATATCCACATATAACCCTTTTAAGGAGAGTATTGTTATTGAGAAAAGAAAATATATTTCTATTCCCATGCACTAAATAATTTGGTATTAATTAGGATTTGTATGTTAAAGTGAAAATATTGACTGGCAATAATATTTCCACGAATAGAGAGATATATATTGTCAGCTCTACCGATTTGATTTTTACTTCATTAAATAACTACTACCTAAGGATTAATTCTAATAGTAAGTCTTTTATTAGAGATACACACACACACACACACACACACACACACACACACCCCTAAACTGATGCTATCTAACAATTTTATGGCAAACAAAATTCATACAGAACTATAATGTATCGTTTGAATAGAACAAAAATAGAAGTTTCCTGGTTGAAGTTACATTGGTTTCAGGAGTAAGGAAGGACTGTTGTTTTACTTCTGTTTTTACTCCAGTCTTGATTGACTTAAAGGATTTGAAGAAGTATATGTAAACACCACCAAAATAACATGCGAGAATTAATTTTAATAATCTGTATTTTAAATAATTTAAAACCAACAATATCAAAACTAATTTATGTATTGATGACTCATTCAAATTCATTTCTAAATACTTTTATACACAACTACCCAAAGAGACAGGCACTTATAATATTTTGGGAGATATAAATTTTCCTCCTTTAAACTTTTGGTAAACTTTAGTGGTAAAATTATGATATGAATACACTCAAAAATATTTCCAACATTGCAGAAAAAAATACTCAGTGAAGTTAAGTTCATAATTTTTATATAGACTACCTGCAGTTCTCAAGAAGATGGTAACTTCTAAAATCCGAAAAACTGTATATCAGAAATCATATCAAGTTAGTATTTGTTAATTAGTGCAAACAGCTCATTTGTTCTCATCTAAAATAAGATATGAATAACTACTCCAACTGTTGTCCATCGCAAATTTAGCAGTTCTGATAAAAATTGTGACAAGAAAATGTCAGAAGTATATGTAGTTTCAGTACAAAGTAAAGACCAAATCATGTGAGATCCTTCACCTCTAGGTCCTACCTGATGCCTAAGTTATTAAGCTAACTGACACAACGGCACTGATGCTGACTGCCCCATTCTGCCCGAGCTTTCCAGTTTCCAGTACGAGAAGCACCGGAACACGTAAGGGACCCAGTGAGAAACTTAGCAAGACTTCTACTTCTAAAATCAATGGAAACATTCGTAATTCCATGTTAGTAGCAAATGATTAGAAACTAAAAATGAGTATGATAAACACAACAAAAATAAAGCATCTCAACAAAGCTTGTACAACTTCTTTTCAGAAATCCTTTAAAAAGTATATTATAGGTCATATAAAATGAATAAATAGAAAAGCATAACTTATTAATAGATAAGGTAAAAATATATTAGGCTGAGGATGGCAGTTTGGGGTAAAGGGTAGAGGCCCTCAGCAGGGCCTCCAGGAGAGAAATCTGCAAGTAGGGGGAGCGAATTCATTGGGGAAGTGGAAGGCTGGATTGCCAATTTTTAACATATGTTAAATGCAGTGTTAAGTGATCATAATTTATTCTCCAGGCAATAAGAACCATTGGGGCTTGACTGGGAGCTATTGAATGTGAAACCATGGAAAAATATGAATGCAGAGGATTTCTTCAGAATTGCGTCCTTTCCTTGTCAATCCTCAAATGTGATCTGTGCTTTGTGCATCCATAATCAACCACGTTTCCAAGTCTGTCATGCCTCGTTTGGCTCCTAGAGAATCTGATTCAAACCACATCTTGTTTTGGTAATAGATGCATAGTAATTTCTTTTAGATTAAAACTGTTACAGAAAAGTCTTTAGTTTTTATTTTTATTTCATTATTATTATTATTATTATTGTATAAGATACTCTATTTCCTTTGAGTTCTCAGCTTAGTTCTATCACGGGAAACATAAGTGTTGCTAGTTTCAATACAAATTGATGGTTTAATCTTTGCTGGGCCCATTACTACTAGGTCTTAACCGATGCTTATGTTTTTCAGGTAGCTAATGTCGTTATATTAGCTGCCTCACTCTGCCTGAGTCATCCAGTTGCTTTCGCTTCTGAGCATGAGAAATACTTCATTAGAACACCAAAAAAGAAAAATATACTAGCTGAACAAAAGGACTGATGTCCTGGGTGCTGTGGGAGCCTGAGCACTTTGCTATTCTTGCCTTTTATCAATTTTTTGAAAGCCTTTTTCTGACTCTTGCCTCCAAAATTCATCTTCATTAACTTGTAAATTCATTAAGAAGGTTTTCACTGAGTGAAAATCTCAAATTAATATTTGTCAATTAATACATTCATTCATTCATTTATTTCATCTGTTTTCTACAAAGGTCTCATGGTATATTGGATGTTAAAAGAAGTCATAGTCTGGAGTATGTGTACTGAAAAGAATTGCTGCTGCTCCTTCTGTGAGACCTGCGACGCTATGCTGAGTTTCCAGCCTCTGTTAGCTCTGTGATCTTATTTATATCAGAGATAACGGAGGCTGATTAGCCTGGCAAGAGCTTTATTGCTATTATAAACAGTTTATTGTAGAGAATAGTAACTTAAGATGCTTTTGATTTTTCTTGAGTTGTAATTGTTCACAACAAAGAGCATAAGATCCAAAGTTACTTTCTTAGACAAAAGATAAATAAAGGTCAAGAAGGCATGATCTTTCTTCAGTCTGGTTAAAAATAAAGAAGAAGCCATTAATGAAAGATGGAGTTTATGTCCATTCATGTTTACAGAGAATTTTATCAAATATACATTAATTTACATTTAGATATTGGAATCATTTTTGTGTTATATAAATTGAATTCAACATTTATTTTGAATATAGCCATAGAAGTGATATAATAGCTAAGCTATTTTAAAAATCTTTTCAAATTATTTTTTTCACTTTCACACATGTGGGACAGAGATAATCATTTTCAACATATTATCGGTCTAGTGATAGTATTTATATCACTTGTCGAAGAGAAGGAGATAACACACCTGTTTTGCAGCGGTGTTTCTAATTTAGAGCACTACATGGGCATTCCAAAGTTCAAATTGTCTTTTGGTGGGAGAGGAAGAAAGAATAAAGGAACAAACACTTTTAAGGAGACAAACACGACATTAGAAAAGAACCCTGAGCTAGATTTAAAACTCAAACACTTGGAAGCTCCTTTTTATCTTATTCCTGCCCAAGAATTTTGAGTGAATAATACTCAATGGTCTAAAATGTAATTCAAATCCTTTGGACACTGAATCATAAAAACTACATAGATGAAAAGTCAGATATATCTAATTACATCATACAAATTGACATTTATAATTTGTGAAACCGTATTTTCAAGGAGACAGGATATTATATTATTTATATACCTGTAAGCCTATGGAATGGTATCCCTCCTGCTGCTGAAGACTGGTCTTCGCCTTTATCAATTGTCTTGCTTTGCAGCTTAATAGATATTCTTTGTTTAATGGAATAAATTGGCAGGATCACATGAGGAGATATAAGTCAGAATTAGATCTCAAGCGGCGTGCTGTGATTACTTTCTATGTTCCCACTCTCCTTATTTTATTTCTCAGGAAAAATCAATAGGTGGGGCTATGTAAAATACTCGGATGCTAAGGTCCGAGGCTTTTAGTTCTATGGCAGGGTAAAGAAGGTGTAAAGGAGCCAATATTTTCTTGGGGGCTTTGCAGTAATCCAAATGTTTCTGTATAGCTGGAGCTTGGCAACATTCTCCAAAAGATGAGCTGTTAGTACAGGAAGGCAATTTAAATTCTTTTGTGGGGAAATAGGGCGGGGTCCAATATTTGCAACAAATGAAAGAGCCTAGGCATAAGGAATGAAAAACTTTCCAAAACTCTAGGGAGAATATCGTCAGACACAATTATCTTATGTAATCGTTATATTCATGTACTAAAGAAATTCAGATGCAGATATTGGATATTGCCAACCACATCACTACAATGTTTAAAGACTTTAAGTTTCATTATACAGTAAACATATATATCTATATCTATATCTATAGATATAGATATAGATATATATATTTTTAGTTAAGTGTTCTTCTATCTGGAGGAATGTGTGCAATAAATATCTTCTGGGGGCAGGATACATGTGTCCCTTCCTTACATCTCATTATGTTGCGTTCTTACCTATTAAGTTATTATTTTTTTCATTTTCCTGAAGCTCTGTTGCTTGTCCAAATCATTTGCCATTACTTGCCATCATAATGAACCAATATCTTTTAAAATTGCTAATATGAACCAATCAGCCAATAAATTGGCTTTTCCTAAGACTCCTAAAGCTATGCCCAAGTCTTTTAGACTGATCTAATGAACGTTGGTTCATATACAAACATATTGTTGCCATTAATGACATGTGGCTTGAGTAGAGTTTGAGTACACATGTGGGACCCTAAATATTTATTTCCCCAGGATACTATAATGAAAATAGTAGTGATCTTCAAAAATATTTAGTTTGATCATGCCAAAGACAGTCTCATATCGCCCCCTGCCCCAGCAAACACTGGACTCCTCAGTGGTAGATATGTAAGCTTAAGTTATTCTAACCTCTTCATAGTTTTAGCTTACCAACTGGTTGTTAATTTGGAGCCTTCCACATTTGAAAACAAGGCTTGTAGGTGTTACTTTACGTAATACTTTGGTTTTAGTTTTTAATAATGAAAGAGGTTTTTACAGGAAAACAACTACATCTTTGGGGCTAAACCTTTCAATATATCTGAGAGGTGATATTTTCTTGCTATTAACTTTTTTAGAAGTACTAAGTCAGCTCTAGTTTTTCATTATGCACTGACTTTCTATGACGCCAAACACTTTCCTGTTTATTAAGTTTTACTCAGGTTATCTTTTTTGCAGCTGAATTGCTAAAATCAGCAAGGGGAATGACCCTTAAAACTGGAGCAACAAGACACTTGCAAACTCACTAGTGATCCCCCATCCCCCTTGTCTATATCTAAGATAACTGGTGTACCGTAAGGTCATCAGATGCAAACAGACGTGGGCATAGGAGAGGAAAACATGTTGTCACAGTGAGGGCTGAGACTGAAGTGTTAGTGCTCCAAACTAAGGAAAGTCAGGGGTTGCTGAGCATGTGAGCTGCCTTTGGTTGCAGGAACACAGTGCATGATGCCCCCAACTTAAGGGGCAAAAGATTTATTTTACCTCACAATTTCACATCTCAGTCCACTCATGGACACTTGACCATGGCAAAAACGCATGGCGGAGGCCAGGCTGAAGAGAAGCTGTTCGCAGCATGGTGAGACAGGAATTCGTAAGAATCAAGGGTGGAGCTGGTGAGTGAGTTACGTCCTTTCAAATCCCCAGTGGTCCCTGCTTCCAGGTCATGTCCCAGTGATCCACCACTTCTAACCGGGCCCCCTCTTAGCACAGGAAATCAAAGAATTAATCCTTATGATTGAACTACATACAGAACTTGAGGTTTTTGAAGGATATTCTAGGTACAAACCAGAACACTGACAAATCACCCAAAGTTAGGAAGAGGCAGGGAATATTGTCCTCTACCAATGTCAGGGAAGCTTGACACTGCAGAAATATTGATTTCAGATTTCTAGCTTTTGGAACTACATTGAAAGCAGATGTAATAGTTGTATTCCAGCTTCTAAGACACACGAGAGGATATATATATATATATATATATATATATATATATATATATATATATATATATATTGCACACATTCCTGTGATGCTTGACTGCCTGTAAGCGACTCATCTCAAGTCCCAAAGAAGCCACAACCAAAGAGACAATGAAGGCCTCATTTATTGACTCTTACTGTTTCGTGAATTGAGAACAAATCATTCATAGAATGACTTCAGCTGAATTATTTTCCCCTTCAGGTCCAGGAAGTGTTCTAGAGCTTCTCCATATGTGGGTTCCTTTTCATCTTCCAGTCTTATGAGGCCCATTTTCCAGAGCATATTACAAGTCCCTACTCTGCCATCTGAGAACTGATCAGTATTTTCATTATCTAGTTTCTGTGATGATTAGAAACACTTAATTCTGCCCATTGAACAGATTTATCTTTTCTTTTGTCTAGGTAAAGATGTAGAACAATCGAAAAGTTTCTTCTTTTGAGGTGCAATCAAATTTGACATGTTACTGTTTATTAGACATCTCAGAACTCACTGGTAGCTATGAACGACCTGTTCGCCCATGTGAAGCAGCTCCTCAGGGAGAAGTAACATATGGACCAAAGACATGGAAGGTCTTTCATGTATGCTAGAGATACATACAGTCAACCCCTATTTCACTTTCTTGAGCATGGAATTTCCCTTTAATAGGGAACCATTGTGTTTATTTCTCTCTCTGGTGGAATATGTTTCTTCTATATCCTATAACATATTTATGTCCTCAAATATGCAGAATATGCCCTTTATCCACTTTTGTGATAGAAAAAGTCTAAATCATTGTTCAACTGATAACTACTGTCTTCCAAGGGCATAAAACTGAAGGCTTCCTGTAGTGATTGCCTATGCCCTGTTCCCATAGATGGTTCTAGGGTAGAAGTTTTGTAATTTGGTCAAAAACTCTCAAACCATGTGGCTGCACGTTGTTGATACTTTTTTATTTTTTAAATGCAAGCAACTTTAAACTGAACTAAACGAAGAAGTAAAGACAAGCCTTTGGCTAAGAATTCAGGAGGAAACCCAAGCATGTCTTTGTTAGGGAAAAAGAAAAAAGACAACAGAAAAAGGTTCCTGTGGAGAAGCCAGGAGGGGTATGGAGAGGGTATTCGGACACTTTTAATTATATTTCAGAATTGGGATTTTGTGATTCTCAAAGTAGACACCTGTCTTAGTTACTTTTTTGTTGCTTTGACTCAATACCTGACATCCACAAATTTAGAGGAAGAAAGGTTTATTTTAGCTCACAGTTTCAGAAGGTCACAGTCCTTCAGGGGCAGCCGGCAGGAATGGAAGTACATGGCAGAGACAGAGGCGGAGGTAGCTCCTCAGGACATCGCAAACAGAAAGCCAAGTTGAGACTAGCTCAGACTAGTCCTCCAAGGAAGGCAGGAAGCAGCTGATATATCCTTCCAGGTCTCCTCCCAGTGATCAGCCCCTCCTGGATCTAGGTGTGAAAGGTGTGGCCACTACACACCTCTAATCCTAATTTACATGACTTTAATCTTACTTTACCTTTAATCTTAACTTACATGCCTGTAATCCACCCCTCTAGACTAGGCCCCAATCTCCCAACAGCACATGGTTCCATAGACAATCTATAACATTTAAATACAAGAGACTTTCAGGGGACATTCCAGATCCAAACCACAATATCACCTTAGGCAATACCTTTTAACAATTGTCATTATATTCATTCTCATACTAATTACATAGAGTAAAAAGTTTTACTATGCTTTCTACCTGTATACATATATCATGTCTTGATCATGCCCACTTTTCTTTTTCCTCATTTCTATCCTTCTCTCTCTATATATCTTTGCTTCTCTTCCCCTTCCCCGAAGTTTAATTCAGCTTCCTGCAAATGAAATGATTCCAGCCTTCATTTTGGCTAAGTAATACTCCACTGTGTTTGTATACCATGTTTTTTTCTTTCATCTGTTGATGGACACATAGGCCAAATCCATGTCTTAGCTATTATGAATGTGGGAAGTATGTCAAATCTTTGAAATCCCCAAGAGCCCTACTGCTTTTTCTTCCAGGACCTCACTCAAATTCAGCTTTCTCCTATTTCCCAACATCTTGGCAAAAAGAGAATAATATCATTTCTAGACCTGATGTTTTATTTCTCCATAAGTCAAAAGTCCAACTTAGTGGCCTTTTGTTTTGATTTGGAGCTCAAAGAACAATAAATTACTTTTAATTGATACATCGACCAAATAATTCCCTTAAACATTCTTCTTTGTTATTGGCACTGTATTTTAGCAAGTTCAGTGAATAATCCCTTAGTCTTCATATTATTTATTAACATTTTCAATTCGATCTAAGTTTAATATTCAGATTGAGTTATCACTATATCACCAGAATAATAAATAACATTAATTTACAATTACATGAAGCCTGTTATCTCACCAGAATGTGGTAATAGATAGGATAATTTAAATGTTCTCTAGGAGTATAATTTTGCATTAAAATCTACTCATACTGGCTTTGAATTTCTTCTAAAGTTAAAATACAATAGACTATTTTTTCTTAAATGGATTATAAAATACTGGTCTCCCCAGCTTGTCACACATTTGAACACGATGTTGGTCATGACAGAGACTACTGGAGTAACCACATTATTTAGTTCCCCATAGTCAACATTTAACTTTCAAGATCCACTTGCTACCAGTTATTGTAGATAATTAAAGAAGACAATTGTGATCACTAATATACATACTGTGTTAGTTTTCTATTGTTGAGACAAAGTACCTGGAACCTGCAAGTGAAAGGTAGAGAGATTTACTTTGGGTAACAATTTCAGTGGTTTCACTCCATGTTGGATGGCTAAAGACAGAGACAATATGGTGGAAAAGCCTGCAGAGAAGAGCTGCATATCTCAATGAAGCCTGCACACACACAGAGAGGAGAAGGACCCAGAACAAGAATACGTTATTTTAGGTCATGCCTCCAGCGACCTGCCTTTTCTAAACCAGTCCTCATCTCTGAACATCCAGCTATGAACGTCTTAACGGGTCAACCCACTGAAGAAAGCTAATGTCTGCATGAGCTAATCACTGGCCAAAAGATCCTAGTCTGACTATAAGACATTGAGGGGGCATTTTAAATCTGATCCATAAGATATATTTTAATTAAAGCAAGAATTGCTTGATGTAAAACAGGTATCTTAAATAAACACTGGAGTGTGTTCATATAATCCTAAAGGCTCCCACAGAGGATATTCTATCAAAGAATAAGGAAAAATTTTGCATGACTCAATGATTCGAGTAAAGAAATGTTTTTTATGTAGACAGCAGATACATTCCAAAAATACTTTCTAGTACAGGTAATAGAACACACACACCCACACCCACACACACCTTTCATATTTAAATTATGTTTAAAGTCATATGTGGAGACTTATCTCTGTGTGTGTGTGTGTGTGTGTGTGTGTGCGCGCGCGCGCACGTGCACGCATGCGTGTGCTGCGGGCTAATCCCAGAGGCTTTGCACATGCTTGGTAAGTGTTCTACCACTGAGCTGCATCCTTAGCTCCAATTTTTACTTTTAATCTTCCTATAATTGCACTGCTCTACCCCTTTCATTTATTCATATTTCTCTGTAGCTTTTTTACTAGCAAGCTTAACTAACAGCACATTGTGTATTTGTGCCTAGAAATTCCTATGAAGTTTCTATATCAGCTCCAAGCAGTTTTCAATACTGAAACAAAAATGCTTTGGCCCTTTGCTGGGCTTGGAGCAATGGACTTAGTCACATTTCTCTCAGAGTCACAATCTCATCTTTTATCTTGTCCTGTTTTAATTCGCACAGTTCTGAAGTGATCACAGATTTATCTTTCTGTGGATTTTCATCACACTAAATTAATTTAATCTTGGATAAACTGAGGCAATCTGTTACAGTTTGAGGAGATGAGTGGAAGCTAAGTTACCTATATTTTATGCTGAATTATCAGTTTCGGTAGATCAGCTGTTTATTGACATAAAATTCACAACAAAAATGCATAGATTTAAGGAGTAAAATTCAATGTTTTAACACATATAGGTGACGAAATGGTTATCTTTAGATAACTAATACACCTGTCACTGTATATAGTTAGCTTTTCCACTTTCCCCCCATTTTATTGTTAGGTATAAGTGCAAAATTTAAGGTTTACAATGAAGTTGAGCATTTTGTGCACCTACATATCTTGTCAAGGTGACAAGGACTTTAACGCTCTTCTTTTGTCCCCCCCCCACCCTACCATTCTCCACCCCCACCCCCTTCACTTTGTTTTTCACTTTAAGTTCCATGAGATGGTTGGGATCTGGGTTTCTCTCATCAGAGAGCTCTTACGATGTAATTTCTTGGCAAATTTCAAGTGTACAGTACAGAATTATCAACTATTGTCTTCACACTGTAGATTAGATTTCATAAGTTATATCATGGTTGAAACATTTTAACACTTCGACAAAATTCCTCTCATTTCTCCCACTTCACTCTCCCTCCTCCCCCCAGCCACTGGCCACCGCCTTTCACTCCTATGAGTTTGATTTTCTACAAGAGGCGCATATGAAGATGACGTCATATAGTAGTTGTCTTTCTGAGTTGGCTAATTTCAGTTAGTTTAATGCACTGCAGGTTGCTCCACTAATGGGAATTTTCTATCTTTAAAGGCTGAATAAATATTTTATTATGTGTACGCAGGGCAATCAAGTCGCATGGTGGGTGTTTAAAAAATTACAGTGGCAGACACATTGCCATAAATCCTCCCCAAAGTACTCCTGCTCACTGTGAACACACGTACGTCATCATCTTTGTCCTTTCTGAAGCATCCAGAGGACAAACCTGTATGATTATTTTAATGTGCCATTGGATTTGATTGTATTTTACTGAAAATTTTGTTGCCTAAGTTTGTCAGAATTATTGGTCTATAGTTTTCTTGTAGCAATAAAAAACAGAGCAGATTTTTGAATGTACAAACATTTACCTTTTAATTCTCAGCTAAGGAATTTGAAATTTAACTTCTGTCTTTTTCTTTCTCACGTTGTCTAGCCTTATGAATTTCAATGTTATGGTTCTTTTCTGATGTGGACTGGTAGGTGAGGCCGTGTTAAAGAATCTCAACAAGATATAGTAAGATACAGAAAAAAGGAACTTTGGGCAAATTGTTCCAATATAGGGCTCTAGTGTACCCAGAGAAGAGGCATCAAGATATAGTCACTGCAGCCCCTTGTAGGGGTGGGAAGCTGAGCCAAATAGTGGTGATTTGAGTGGTGAAGAGAGTCAGAGGCAGAATATCAAATATGTTAAATATCACATGGCTTCTCTGATTTGGGAAACCGAGAATACAGGCATTGTATAGAATAAAATGGGTGTGACAGTGGGGGCTGAGGGTGATGGGGAGAGTGTGGGAGGGCTAAAAAGGGGAAGGGATTGTAAAGTTGATGTGATATATATGTGCACAAAATATTCAAGTTCATTGTAAATGTTACGTATTGCATATATGTATACACACACATATATATAAATAAAAATGGTGGGAAAAATAAAAAAATATATTGAGAAAAAATAAAAAGCACTACATTCTCAAAAAAAAAAAACAGAGCAGAAATAAGTGAAATGGAGACTAAGAGAACAACAGCACAAATAAATGGAACAAGGGGGTTTTCAGTAAGTTAAGATTCACGAACTTTTGCTACATGAAACCTAAAGAGAAGACTCATGAATGAAATTATAAATCAAAGAAATCCAAAGAAATATGAGACTAAATAATCATATACCACATATGGGATATCCTAGAAGAAATAAATTCCTACAAAAGGTGAATCATAAGGAAATAAACAATCCATACAGACCAAAAAGAATAGTCGAGAAAATAAATTTGTAGTCAAAAGCCTTCTTCCTTCAAAAGAGAAGCCTATGTCATGATGGCTTCAGTGTTGAATTCTTCCAAACATTGATAGAAGAATTCTTTTATTTTTTTCCCTAAAAGCTAAATAAGAGGGATTATTCCAAGCACTTTTTATAAAGCCAGCATTAGTCTGATTTTATCACATTTTAAATTAACCATCTGGACACTTTCACACATGTTAGTTACCTTGAGAATTTTTAACCTTATTTTAACATGTCTTTCTTCTAAATAATCTAAAGGGATTTTCCTCATTAAATCTGATTTTGGGGAGTCAAGTGAGCAAATAAATACCGTTTTGGTCTTTTACTACATGTCCCTTAGAAATAAATTCACTCAATGGACCTCAGCAACGGAAGCGTTTTTCAGTATCTGGGTGAGAAACAGCATAATATTAGTGTCATTAAATAACCAAAGCAAAGTTGCTTTCATTACCAATGTTTTCAAAAATCCAGGTAGATGATTACGTGTAGTCTCTAATGGTGGATTTTAGCTATTCCACTGTCAAAGTACAGTTCGTGAAGCCCCGTCTTCATCCCCTTCCTCTGATGGTGAGTTTGCTCATCTACCCAGATTTTTAAAGGTTGCAGATACGGAGGGTCCTGAGTAATAAATGATATGACAAGATTTTCACTCAGCAGTATCTAACCTAATGAAAATTATTTCCTGTTTGCTAGTATGTAAAATCTAAGTTAACAGTGGGTTAGGTGGAGCTTAATTTAATGATCCATAATGTTACTTAATTCTGAATAATATCCTTGAATTTCAGTTGTCTCTCAATTTCCACACCCTATAACCTGTGTATTTGTGGTGGCTACCGGTTAAATGGAGGCCATGTTCTAGTCAAAGAAATAGCTTCCAAAATCCTTGTAGCTGCCGTCCTTTGTAGGTAGGCTACTCAGCCATACACTGAGTGACCCTGATATTCTTGGAGTCATTGTTATTTTCCCTTTAGCTAAAGCAGTTAAAGCAGTCAAGGTCCAAAATTCTAGACCCACCTCCCGTCCCCCTTGTAGCTCTCGTTATTAATTCATTTAGTTCTTTTCTTCAGTTTAGCTTTATCATCTACTAGAACCACTAAAACTTTCCTCTTCTTGGTGGTTGTAAAGATGGAGTAACATTAAATAAATAGTGCCCAGAGAGCCATGTTGTTATTAGAGTCCTCATCTTCCCTTATTTGGTCTTTCTCCTGAGCAAAGCCTTAGACTTCATTTAATTTAGAGATGAGTGGGAAGTTTAGCAAGAGGTAGTAACCGCTTGAGCTGTAACAAAACGCCTTCATTTAATTTATGGGGATTGAGATTAGGATTGTTCCAGTTATCCTGTTCACCTCATTGACTACAAGTCCGAGTGATTTAGAGTGCTGTGTAAGACATCATAAAACGTAGTCACACGTGTTATAATAAAGGTACAAATACAATATATCAGTACATAAAAGAGCAACCACAAAACAGAAAGATCTAGAAACCTTCAGTTAGAATTTTGAGGGATTTCTCTTAATCACAAAGGATGCACTTTATTTTTGGATTGTCAAACACAAGAGTGTATATCAAAGTGGTTCCGTCCCAGTAGTGTTACTTAGGAGAAACAAAGGTACAGTTTGACAAGGCTCTCTTACACATTGCTCCTTGTATCTAAAATGCAGCATGTGAAAAATTAGGTCACACATGCTTTATTATCATAAATAAGATGGTACAAAATACCTCCAGGAGAATTTCAGACTTTACACAGCATGTAGAAAAAAATCATAAATGGAAATTTCATCGTTGTCTTCACCAAATATTCATTCACCATTTTCAGCTGGTCATGGAGATAAGCTCACAGACACCATGTTCATTTAACTCCTTATTACACAGAAAAACTGAACAGCTTTAAACACTCTACCAGAGCTAAAAGATAGCTGTATATTTCCATCACTTCTGTAGAACGTATTGTTCTCGCTAGAAATTCAAATTTCTTTCCATACTTGATTAATTGTAATACCAAAAGTACCAGCCAACAGTGTTTGTTTTTGAAGCCAATGGAACTACTTTCAAGCGGTACTTTTTTCTTTTCTCTTTGTATTCTTCACTTTTTTTGCCAGTGTTGTTCTGCTCTGTCTTCTTTGTCATTTTCCACCCCTCCAGTGTCTGAATAAGATATGAATGAGATGATCTAGTTCTTTATTAGCATTTAATTTAAACTATAATGTAGGAGAGATGTATTAATTTACTTTAAATTAAAACAAGTGAGAAAGCTTTCCAAGTTTCATTCCAAATTAATGTGTCTTTGATGAAGAAAGAAAAAATTCGAATTAAAATCAAAGGGAAATTATTTCATTGTCTAAATTGAGATAGCCCTTCATTTTGGAGCCTATGTACTTTTGCAATCAAGGTATATTTTGGTGTGTCTTTTAAAGCAGTAAACTTTAATGAGATTTTCAGTGATCTTTTAGAATTACTAGACACATTTAATTGAAGTAGAGCAAATGACTACAGAAGCACAATGCTGTTCTAGTCATATGTCATTGTAACAACTTACCATATTTAAGTTACATTCATTACTTCACACACCTGTTTATACTACTATATATAAGTCTTGAAAAGAGGAATTGTGGTAAATTCACTCTCTTGCAGATAATAGAAATATTGTTTATAAGTAATAATGGATATAAACATATTTTATGACCTACAATATTCTGTTAGGTATTACTATGAAAGAAATTCAGTATGAGAAATAAAGATAAAAGTAATTTTTTTGTCATATAAACATGACAAAAACAGATCAGTGCAATATCATATATATTTGGTTTTTAAAATAGCATCCTACTCACTGGGTAAGAAAAAGGAAAAAATATTCAATTAATTTTTAGTTTTATTTTTATTATTTCATTGATGGAGATATTTCTCATATGAATGTCAGTTATTGAAATGTTAACGCAAATTTATCAATGTAATGAGTTATTTTTAAATTTTCTTTAGACCGTATCAATTGGGTAACATGTTACTACATTGTAAGTTTCGTATTTTCTCTTCATGTATATATGTTCCATTAAATATTATGTTTATTAAATACACCATCTGGGTTCCAGCACAACTCTGTTTATCATTCTTTAGTTCCTTTAAAAACACCAAATTAAATATTGGATCTCCAGTGTCTAGAAAATAACTGGCAAGCAGTGAAATCCAGTATGATTTTTGTTCAAATTAATTTGATAAGTGAAACACTACAGCAAGTTTCTCAAAATTTAAAATGTAATGCTGTCTGGCTTGCAAACTTTATAAGTTCTAAAGAACTTTTGATAAATATATTTCATCTAGAATACTGGACTTTGCAGCTGTTAGTAGTTAAAATATTAAAAGTGAGGTGACTTTGGACGCCATTTCATCCCTTTGTGCCTCAGTTTGCTCTTCCGTAGAATGGGAGTCTTAGATCATTTCTGTGTCAGTGAACTAAACATTATGCTATTAACTTCAAATATAAAAATTATTGCTTATATTTTAATTCATAGTAACTGAAATTATCTTATTATCTTTGAATAATCTTAGATTTATAGGAGAGTTGAAGAGATAACTCAGAAAGGTCATATGCTTGTCATATTGATCCTCAACTTTTGCAATTGTTTTTAAAATATGACTGTGTAACTTTGACACGTTATTTTACTAATTTGTACCTCAGTTTACTCATCTATAAAATATAAATGATACTATTGAAATATGGAAATATATTGTGAGAGTCATTAGAGAATAGTTTGAAAGAATATATGCAGATAAATTGGAAAATCATGAAAAAATATACAAATTTCTAGGTATGGCTGAGGTGCCAAAATCGGGCTATAAGCTATTAAAACCTAAATAGATCAAAGAACAATGTGGTTGAGGTGGTAATAGAACATGTTCTAAAAAAAGCCCTGGGAATAGATGGATTCACTAGTGAATTTTGCCAGATTAAAAAAAAAAAAGAATATCAGTTTTCTCCAACTACTTTATAAAACAGAAAGGGAGTAACTTCTGTTGCCATAGCAATTCTCTAAGATCATTTTAAAAGCTGGCATTACTCTGCTACTAAAACCTGATAAAGTTATAAGAATAACAAAAAAGCACACTGTAGACCAATATCCTTGCTGGATAGAAATTCAAAAATCCTCAACAAAATGTAATTTGAATTCAACATCACGTTAAAAAGATCATATACCACAATCACATTGGTTTTATTTAAGGATCAAGGTTGATCAATATATACAAAATGATAAATGTAACTGACTCACTTTGTAAATAGAATCACAATAAAAATCACATGATCATCTCACTAATGCAGAAAAAAGGTTTTGATAAAATTCAGTATCTCAATGACAAACAATTGTTTTAAACTAGGTATAAACTAGGTATACCAGAATCAGACCTTAACAAAATCAAAGCTACCCACCAAAGGGCCTCAACCTTGTGACACCTAGGATCTGCCTGGTCGGAGACCATTTCCCAAGGACAGCAGTGTACTTGTTATGCAGTAGCAGGGTGTTTCAAGATGGCTTTGAAATGTTGCGCAGAGGCAGGAAGGGATGGGGAGTGCAGCACCACCCCCGTCAGACCAGCAGTGGCCTCAGAGCCTACCAGGAGCGTGAGGGCAGGAAGTGGAAATGATTTCGCTGCTCACCTCCCGCTCACAAATCATCTGTCCTAAGGTTCCGTCCTTCCAAGGTCATGGGCTGTCATCTCTCCACAACCTGGGAGCCGGGCGGGGAACCCTGCTGCTATACATGACACACTCATGTTCAATTTCAGGGTGAATGGGGGAATACCTGAGAGCATTTCCTCTAAGATCAAGAATGAGACAAAAATATCCCATTTCACTGCTTCTATTTGGTATCATACTGGAAACTATAGCTGGAGCCTTAAGGTAAGAAAAAGCAGGCAAGGCAACGTGAGTAAGGAAGATGGAGGTGAAAGTATTGCTGTTTGCATAGAAAACGCTAAAGGGTCCACCAAGGTATCTCAGAATTTGTAAAGAAATTTAGCAATCTGGAAGGACAGAAAATCAACACATAAACAATAACACCTTTTCTGTACACCAATAATGAATTTACTGAGAAAGAAACAAGAAAAACAATTTTGTTCACAATAGGAAAAAAAAACCCTTGACAACCTAGATATAATATTGATCAATAAAATTAGAGACCTCTTCCATCAAAACTGTAACATCAAAGAAATTTAAAAGAATACTAGAAGATAGACAGATTTTTCTACGATCATGGATTGGAAAAATTAATATTGTTAAAATGGCCAGAGTACCGAAAGCAACCTACAGATTCAATGATATTTCTGTCAAAATACTAGTGGCATTCCTCATAGAACTACAAGAAGCAACTCTAAAAATCGTATGAAAGAACGTAAGACCCCAAATATTCAAATATTTAAAGAAATCCTAAACAAAATGAACAAATGAAGCAATCACAAAACAGAATTTCAAAATATACTCTAGAGCTATTGTAACAAAAACAGCATAATATTGCCATAAAAATGGACAGGTAGACCAATGGAATGGAAGGGAGGAGCCATGAGCAATCTGTGCATCTGCAGCCATCTGACTGTGGGCAGAGGAGCCGAACATACATATACCTTAGGAAGAAGAAGACTGATTTAATAAATAATATCTGGAAAACTGGGTATCCAGCTCAAGAAGAGTGAGACTAGATCTCTCTCTCTCTCTCTCTCTCTCTCTCTCTCTCTCTCTCTCTCTCTCTCTCTCTCTCTCTCTGTAGTCCAGGCTGGTCCTGAACTCACTATGTAACCTAGTGTAACCTAAGCTGGCCTCTAACACAGCAATCCTCCCGCCTCAGCCTTTCAAGTGCTGGGATTACAGTCATGCACCACCACATCTGGCTCATTGGGAACTCGACTTTGGGCCTTGTGCTTGCTAGACAAATGCTCTAACTTACGTGGCATTCCTCCAGCCCTCTATCTCTTATCCTATACAAAATTAACTCAAAAGGGACCAAAGACCTTAGCTTAAGACCTGAAAATTTGAAACTACTAGATGAAACATATGAGTAACCCTTAAAAATTGTAATAGTTATTGATTTTCTGAAGAAGAGTCTAATAATGTAAGAAAGAATAGTAAGAATTGACAAAAGGGATTGCCTCTCTACAGCAAAGGAAACACCCACAGAGTGAACGAGGATCTGCAGAATAGTGGAAAGTCTTTACCAGCTGTTTATCTGACAGAGGGTACCATCCAGAATGTATGAAGACCTCAAAGAATTTAATCCAAAGAACAGGAAATTCTTTGAGATAAGGAAAAGTGAAGTGAATATTGACATTTCTCAAGGGAAGAAATAAAAATGGCAAATAAGTATGTGAAAAAATGTCAATTGTAGCCATAGGGAAAATGAAAATAAAAAGTACAGCGAGATTTTATTTCCCCCCAGTCAGAGTGGCTGTCATCAAGAACTCAGACAAACACAGTAAGTGCTGATGAGGATGCAGGAAAAAAGAGTAGCTATCTACTACTAGTGGGAATGTAAATTAGTACTTAGTAAATTAGCCAGTATAGAAATCAATATGGAAGTTCTTCAGAAAACTAAGCCTAGAGCTACCTTAGGACCCAGCTATATCATTCCTGGGTATACACCTGGAGGAATTCCAGTCAGCATACAATGGTGATGCCTGCACACCATAGTTATCACAGCACTGTACATGTAGGCACAACATGCATGCATCCTAGAGGCACCTCAGTGGATGAATAAAGAAAATATGTATGTGAATGTATACACAATGGAGTATGATTAAAACATAGAATACAATGAAATCAAGTCATTTGCAGAAAAGTCAATGGAATCAGTTAATCCCGTTAAGCAAAATAAGGCATGCTCAGAAAGAGAAGTATTGCATGTTTTGTCCAATTTGTAGAATCTAGACGAAAATGACATGAAATTAGAGGAGGACAATGAGGGGAAAAAGGTGAAGGGGGAGAAGAAATATAAAACAGCGTTCGAGAGGGTTGACATCATCAAAGTGTATGAAAATGTCACAAATTAACTTATTGGTTTGTTCATTTAGTGTGTCTTTAAGTGTAATCAAATATTCCCCCTCCTTTATTGATCAAACTTACTTCTTATAATACAAATATTTGACAATGAACTTCATTGTGTCTGCAGTAGCTCTTAATAGACTCTCCTCAAACATTTTAGTTCCATAACATGCTTTTCACCTTTCTGAATGTATTCCTTAAACTACTCAGGATGGGCTATAAAAATTTTTGTGGCCTTAGTATATGGGTTCATTATTGTCCTTTTAGTTTATTTATGGTAATATTATCTGAACTTCTTTGCGTTCTAAAAATAGGTGATGGATCCTGAATGAAATCATCAAGAAATAGGTTGGAAAGTTAGATAGGAATGTATTTAATACGTAGTGAACATGTTGTATTCCATTACTATTTCTTAATATTTTAAAAATATAACATTTCATTTTCTTATTTATTATTTGATTACTAAACTCTTTAAATTACATTTTTCTTTGGTAGAGAAACTTAAGCTAAACAACTCTGACATTTTATATTTTCGCAGATATACAGCTCTATTTCCAAAAGTTACAAGGGCAGGAGAATGTTACTTCTTCTTTGAAGGTTTTAGTTCAGCCTCAAGATATTGTCAACATCAGTGTTTATTGTGTACGTGGAATACTGTTCCTGTTGCTTCAGAAATGCCTCCTTTCTACTGATCCTCACTCCAAACTTTAAATTGCTTTGGGAATTGGGAACAATTATAATAGCTGGAACTGTTGCATAACAAATATTTACTCCTCCACATCTATGGAATTGGACATCGTTTCTTGAACCTGACCTTAGTTTAAAACGCTGACATCAACATTACAAAGGAAGTAGCTGGCTTCTGTAGGTGGAAATAATTTATCAGCGTGAAGGTGAGTTGTGAGTATGGGGGCATACAATAATTAAACTCATACCTAATCTCTAAGTAAAGGTACTAGTCAGTATGCACTTCCAAAATGAATGACACGGAGCAAGGCAGATATCAACTTATTTGCTCCAAATACAACTGCAAGTTATTACTTTAATTTTAGTTGCATAATCTCTTAATTCCTAAAGTAGTTTCTATATGCTATCTCATTCATTATTTTCTTGTGATATCCCTGAAGGAAAATTAATGTAGCACTATTTTATTGATAAAAAACCAAGTCTATTAAATTACAAAGACCTTCAATCCAAAGACTTTGATTCTAGTCTGAGGCATTTTTTCATTATGTTAAACCTGTGTCATATGTATCCCTGCATACTGGGAGAGCATATACTGGTGATTATCTACTTCAAATGGAAGCTTTTCAGTACTGATTGAAAGATGCTTTACGAATTAGCACCTGGGCTGAGAGCACAGCTCAGTGACTAGAGCGTTTGCCTAGGAACCTAGATGTCGTGGGTTCGATTCCAGCACCATAAAAAGTCTTATATTATATACAACTATATAATCACACCATTTTGTAGTGCTCTCTTATAATCCAGCAATCAGGAGGCTGAGGCAGGAGGAACACTGTGAGTTCTAGGGCAGCCTGGGCTTCATAGTGAGTCCAGGATCAGCCCTACTACAGAGCAGGACCTTGTTTCAAAAAGAAAAAGAAATCCTGTTGCAAATGAATAACTTGGGTATATTAAACTGTTCTTCAAGTGAATCCACAGATGCTGCATAAGGAAATTCTGAAGATCTATGTTAGATTTAGGAAAAAAGAGATGAGCAAGAAGTTAGCCAGTGGCCCCTAGAAGACACTATGGACAGCTGCGGTAGCCTGGCTCAAAATGGACATGTGGTAGCGAGAAATTAGAGCCTAAGAGAGTAAATCAAGCGGGTGGCAGGAGAGGCAATTCAGGAAGCCTACGATGTGTTCTCACGAGGTCTAGGTGACATGAGAGGAGAGCGGGCTCCTCAGCTTGGACCCCTAGAGGGAGTGACCTGGAACGCCACCCTGTGTTCCAGTAAGTCTGTCCTTCCATATGTATTTGCTACTGAATTGATCCAAGTGCTCCCCTCCCTTACCCAATGTGACCAATTTCTAAGTTCTATTTGAAGAAAAATTTGGTTTATCATAAGAAATACTTCAGTGCAAGGGTAGCATCATTTCCTCTGTCTCTGAGCACGGTCAAACGAGTATAGTCAATTTGTCTTTGTGATCCCAATTTCATTATGCTTCTGGCTGACCATTCTCTGTTGTTGACGTGATTTCTACATGGATTTTAATGTAAAAAGTTGTGTAAGATAGTAAGGTAAAGACACTGTGTTTTGCATCTTATGTTCATTACTACTCACGTGACCTTGGTCTAGAGAGCTATTTTCAGCACAAAATATGGGCATAGGATGCTGTAGTTAATTATGGCTTCCCTCTCCTCTTCTCCCCTCCTCTCTCTTCTGCTCTCTCCTCTCCTCTCTTCCCTTTTTGACAACATCTGTCCTTTTTAGGCTGAATAAAGAAAAGTCAGGGCTCAGTTTTTCATCTAAGATTGAGATAGATGGTATACTTTCTTGTTTACCTCTTTCTTCAACTCTCTCTCTCTCTCTCTCTCTCTCTCTCTCTCTCTGTCTCTCTCTCTCTCTCGCTGTACTGAGGATTGAACCAAAAGTCTTCACAGTGAGATACATACCAACCCTTCACTTATTTTAAAAATTTGAGATGGAATCTCACCAAATCAATGAATTGCCTAAACTGGGATTGAAATTGTGATCTTTTGCCTCAGCCTCCCAAAATGCTGGGATTATAGATGTGTGCCACCACTAACTTTCTGCATCTGCAGAGAATATTCCTGTTAGATAATCTTAGTTTCAAATTCTCCTTTGTTATTTACTACTTGGTTTATCTCAACCCAATCCAGTGTTTATATTTGGAAACACAGGATAATATAAAATAGATATTGGCATGTGCACATATATGCATGTTAATATAAAATATTCAAACAAGATGACTTTTTTTAGGTTGACTTATCAAGAGAAACTCTGAAGGTGCAGAAGAAATATGGAGAGACTGTGAAATGTTCTCTCCAGATTCTCCTCACCCTGTGGAGCTTGTCTATCCTGTGGTCGAGTCATAGGAATGGACATGCATGATAGTAAGGGTGGGATGAAATATAAAAATCAATAACTGTCTTTAATCAAATGTTAAGTTTCAGTTTATGATGTTTGACTTGTGATGATTGTTGATCAAATACACAATTAAACTGATTTACATAAGGTATGCAATGTCAGGCATGAAAAAATATTCAGTTTTTAAAAAATCAAGTAAGTTGTAAAATTGCAATTATTTTGTTAATTACTGATTCAAAATTCTGGTCCTTGTTGAGTAGTCTCTCCACTTTTATTTTCTGGGGCAGATGAAATAAAATTAAGCTGATTGTTGATAATTCACCAGGGGGTTAAGTAACATCAGCTCAGAAAGGTGTCCTCACTAATAGGGAATGTTGCTTTCATTTCTCTGCATATGTGTTTGTGTATGTATCATGTATCATGGATAATATTCACATGTTAGCAACGAGGCACAGATACTTCCATCATTATCAATTTCCCTGTGCTCTATGCCCACACATCATTGAAGATAACTGTTACAAAGTCAAGCAGGGACTCCTAGCACATTCTAAAGTAATGATTTTTTTGAGTACTTTGTACCACATTTTTCTTGGAAGTGGACATATTTTGTGTTAGCTCTTCCTGCAGCATCTTGAAATTGAACGGCATGAGTAAGATTAATCAGACTTTTGTGTCAGGATTTTTTCTCCTGGGTCTCGCAGGATATCCAAAGACAGAGATTATTTACTTTGCTGTGATTTTTATTATGTACCTAATAATTTTAATTGGCAATGGTGTGCTAATCATCGCAAGTGTGTTGGATTCCCACCTTCACACCCCCATGTACTTCTTCCTGGGCAACCTCTCTTTCTTGGACATCTGTTACACATCTTCCTCTGTTCCCTCAACACTGGTGAGCTTAATCTCAAAGAGAAGAAACATTTCCTTCTCTGGATGTGCTGTACAAATGTTCTTTGGATTTCCAATGGAGTCCACAGAATGTTTGCTTCTAGGCATGATGGCTTTTGATCGCTACGTGGCCATCTGTCACCCTCTTAGGTACCCCCTCATCATGAGGAAGGAAATGTATGTACTGATGGCATCCGTGTCATGGTTCTCTGGTGGAGTCAACTCAATTGTGCAAACATCACTTGCCATGCAGTTGCCTTTCTGTGGGGGTAACATTATCAACCATTTTACCTGCGAGATCTTAGCTGTTCTCAAGCTAGCTTGTGCTGACATATCCCTCAATGTTGTCACCATGATGGTGTCAAACATGGCCTTCCTGGTTCTGCCACTGCTGATCATTGGCTGCTCCTATATGTTCATCCTCTGTGCCATCTTGCGCATGAACTCAGCCAAGGGGAGGCGCAAGGCCTTTTCTACCTGCTCAGCTCTTCTGACTGTGGTGATCATATTTTATGGCACCATTTTCTTTATGTATGCCAAACCCAAGGCCCAAGACCTGAATGGAAAAGACAAGTTGCAAACTTCAGATAAGCTGATTTCTTTATTTTATGGGGTAGTGACTCCCATGCCGAATCCTGTAATCTACAGCCTGAGAAATAAGGTTGTAAAAGCTGCTGTAAAGTTTGTACTTTGCCGAAAATCTATTCCATAAGAAAACCAAGAAATATAGGTTTGCGTGTAACAAACACGAAGATATATCCTTTTTTGAGAGAACCTTTTTGGGAGAAAACAGTGGTTCAGGAGACAGAATTTCTTTCTTTTTTCTGAGTAGCCACTCTCAGAATTACGGTGTACTACAGCTCGCCACAAATCAGCTTACAGCATATTTTGACGCAGATCTTACAAACACGATGAATTCCATTACAATCTTATTCTGGTTAGCATCTGAAATGTGTTTCTCTTTGTCTGTGTTAGGAGAGTGGAAAGCAATAACAAAAGGCTTCAAAAGTGTGACAGATGAGTACAAACTCACAGTTCCCTAAACTATTGAATATATGTCATTTTTCTAGATTGTTTATCCTTTCTAAGCCATAGTTAACTGACTAGAAAACAAATAAATACAAATAAAATTCCCAGTGTCATTTAAAGTTTCACTAAGTTGAGGTGAGGGAAACTAGCATAATACATGATTTCAAAATTGTGGAATTGAAGCAAAGACTCCATACTGAGGACGGAGTTACTAACTAGTATCTCTAGTAATTATTACTAGGGTTAACATTCTCTCTCAAATTCACCGCTTTACTCTTTCTGCCAATCTTTACCCACATTTTTACCTAAATCATTTGTTCCCTTAATCTGCTGCCCGATTATTTGTATACCAGAAATGGAATGTTGTTACTTCAGAGAACATACAGCTGCTGGGTTGGATCACAGCAGCTCTGATCCAACGCCGTGAGAGCGAGAGCATATGTGTGATGGGATTTCAACGTGTGCTGTCTCTCCTCCAGCCCTACCAGGATCCCCACATTTATCCTGTTTATGTTTCTTTAACTTTTGACCTATTGTGACATGATTTTAGGCATGTACAATATTATTTTTTATTATCTTATCTCTTCAGCAACTAAATGTAATTTCCCTTCACAGTATCAAGACTACCAGCTTTTTACATGCAGGCTTATCTCAGGTTGAATTCATCTCTTGCTAAATGTTTCATAGATCTATAAAAGTGAATATAATAATGGCTTTGATGTAGATAACTGTACCTATATCTGTCAATGGTCAAAAACCTAAAGTCTATAATAAATTTCTTTCTCTGTAATATTAGAAACTCTACAATAGATTATGTTAATTTTTGCTTCATAAATCAGTGTTTCCTAAAATTATCAAAAATAACAATTATTGTAATTATAGTCACCCTCAAAGATATAATTTTAACATTTCTCTTTTTAACTGGGGTCGTTTGCTAACCATATTTTTATTTTGATGTAACAGTGGATGCACTATAAGAACTTGGAATTAAAAAATCTTTAAATGCATTTTTTTGGAATGAAAATAATGGGCCAATGTGGTGTGAAGTGGTTCAATTTCAGACTAGGTTCTCTTCAAAAAGGCTCATACTATGTTCCCTCAATACAATTTTAAGTGTTTCCTCACTTACGTTGACAATTCTGATTACAGTAACACACCGTTTATGTCGCTCTGTACATACACATATGTACATGCATTTTTGTTTAAAAAATTCTTTGAAAATGTTAATTTTAAAATATTTAATAAAAATGGCAAGAATAACTTCATGGAGCTCTATGTGTCAATTACGCAGTTCTAATCACCAGCATTTGGTCAGTCATCCTTTATCATTATTCATACCCACTGATCTGCACCCTCTGGATTATTTTGAGCAAAATTTTGGATGTAATTACATCATATTATATATTTCTGGACATAATTGCATCATATATAGTATATTGTAATTATGAAATAATTATCTGATTATACAAATTACGTGGACATACAATGATTGGTAGAAACCCAAGTGCACCACTCACACTGTATGAGGATTCACCTGGAACACGTGGACTGTGATATGAACGATCTTCCTCCAGTTATGAAATAAGATAATGCTGGTGAGGACTGTGAGCTATTAAAAAGCCACATAACCCACTTAAAAAACCTGATTTATCATTTTAGTGGATTATTGCTAAGAGATAATTCATGTTATATATTTTTTGATTGTGTAAGTTTCAACGGAGGTCAGATATTTTAAACAGGGCACACTTCCAAGGTTAGATCTTTTGTGGAACACATGGGTGTACTTATGTAAGGTTTTAATAGATACTGGGAATGATATTGCAGCTGCGGGAAATTCTAGGCTGAAAGGTAGAGCTCAAATCTTAGTTCGCATTTCCCAGCCCAGTTCTGAGTAGCCATCTTCTAGAACGTGTCAGTCGGTGTTGATTCATATACGCAGTCGTGTCATTGTCATTAGCGGATTGCTCTCTGAGGGGAATTTGAGTAAATACTGTTGACCCTAAAGGTTGAGCTCCTAGAGATACATGTGGTAGTGACCTCTAGATACATTGTAGTTTGAGCATGGCTCTGAGATTCTCATAGGCTTTATTTTTTTCAGCAGTCAGGTTCTCTTCTTTTCACTTTTTATTTATTTTGTTCACATTCTTTTTCTTCTGGTAGGACTGTTCGGTTGAATCAGAGAACTCACCCACATGGAAATGTTTACTCACCCATATGATTGGCGACATCCTAAATATGGTCACTAATTCCTGAAATATAGATAAAAATAGATATATTTTAGCCTTATAAGTAGGGTTGAATAAGTACAAGCAAAATAGGCTGCATTGTCCATCAAGCCAGAAAGAAACAGAAATCATTAATTTCAATTTCAACTGATAAAGAGGGAATGATCTATATTTTTATTTTTTAGAGACGCAGGCAGTAGTGATATTTAGCTATACTGTCAATTCCATATTTAGCAAATTATCATTCTTCTGCAATTCATAAATGTGATGAGTGGCCCACTTAGTAAAGAAGAAGGCAAAGAAAAAGAAATTTTCAGAAGTAGGGAAGTTTTTTGAGTGCCTATATTTATCTCACATCTTCCTCCTTAGTATCTCTACAACACATCCAGTGCTAATCCTCCTTTCTCTCCATGATATTAAGTGTTGGCCTATTTCATTCAGTTGTGAAAGCAATTGTTTTCATTTCTTGTCACTCTCCAATTTTGTAATAAGTGTTTGCAAATGTACATTCCAGTTTTCATTAGTTTATGTATTTGTGGATCGGAATATATGTGGTAAGTCTGTTATTTGGGATATTTTGTGACTCATTGTCAAATTTCACATGGACTGCCTTAGTTAGAAAAATTAAAATAGTACTCTTGCTGTGGACCTTTATAGAGGTGATAGTAATTAAGTCACTTCCAAATTATCAATTCTAATCCAAAACAAATCTCTTTGTCTAACAAAATTCATTGTTATTTACCTGGAAACATGGATAATGGGCAAATGTCATCCTCTTGCTAGCTACAATGTCCTTTGGATCCGTTTAGCAGGGAGTTCATGAATGCTTTTTGTCTCTAAATTTTTTGCTGACAAACGGATCAAGTTTTAGATATATTTTCATCTCTTGTGGGTGACAAAGGGATACATATTTCTTCATACTTTATTGCCTTGGTTGAATGCCTGTATGTCCTCTCATTTTATGTTCCCACAAGGACACAGCCAAGTAGAATACAGACTCTATTTGTTTGCTTTAGTTCCTTTCTGAAATGAGAAGCGAAATTTTATGATAGAGATAAGGCAGTCTCCACCTTGATAGTCTCTCCTCAGTCCACCATTGAGGGGTCTCACAACTTACACCTTATGTAGGAGTTCTGTGCTGTCACTTATATTTTCAGTCCATGTAGCTATTAATTATTTCCTGAGCTTTGGCAAAATTTTGTTTGTTAAAATTATGTGGTTATTCAAGGAAGTCTATTCTTTACTTTTCATGTTTATTAGTATACACATATGATACACAATGGTTCCATTGGGCTTGAGTAATTTTTGGACACATATATTTTTAATTTTTCCCAAATTAAGAACTAAAATTACTTGAAAATATTACTTCATTACGTTTAGCTTCATTTATTCATTCTGTAGAAAGTCTAGCCCTACTAACTGCCTTTTAATTTTCTGACTGTAAACTTTTAAGATGTTACAGCGTAAAACCAATTTTAATGTGTTCTCACTTGTGTTGCATATATTTCATATACTGTGGTTTGTATTTCAGATGCTATGGTTTGTAATGTGTGTGTGTGTGTGTGTGTGTGTGTGTGTGTGTGTGTGGGTGTTTGTGGGTGAATGTACAGGCATATATACTGCTTGCTTTTTCCCCCTATTTTATTGATATGTATAAGCGCAAAAAAATTTAAGGTTTACTATGAAGTTGAGCATTTTGTGCACCTACGTATCTTGTCAAGGTGAAAAGGACTTTCACACTTTTTAAATTAAATTTATACCTTTTTGAATTCAACTATTTACAGCAAACTTGACATCTATTGGAAAATTACAGCTACAGTCTAAGTAATAATATCTACCTTATAGTTTAATAGATTTTTCTCAAAACATGTTCGTCCTATGATATACTGTATGCCAATCTGAATTTATGCCCCAAATCTTGTCATCTCTGGATTTAAAAAAATAAAACTTCTGTGGGCTTAATATATGCATTCATTTTTCTTCTATAGATTTATTTATTGTGTTGCTTATCTGTATCTCTTTTCATTACATAGTGTCAAACTGATGTTTCAATGATAACATTGCCTTTTATTAATTATTGCTTGAATTATTAAAGTCTTTGAATTCACCTTGTTTAAGTAGGTACATTTATCAAAAAGCTCTCTCTCTCTTTGTCTCTTTCTGTCTGTCTCTCTCTTTCTTTGATGATGCTAAGAATGAACTCCGTAGTCTTTATGCTATGCCACATGCCCTAATCATTTTTTAAATTGATTTTGAGACATTGTCTCAGTAAATTACTAACTTGCCCAGGCTGGGCTCTAATTTGCGATCTTCTTACCTCAGCCTACCAGAGTGCTGGGATTACAGACCAGTTTCATCAGGCCTGGCCTGGCTCAAAGCTTTCAGATTTTATAGGGTTTTTTTTTTTTTTGTAAACTTTAACCTCTATTTCCAAAAGTTATATGAGCAGGAGACTGTAAGTTCTGTTTGAGTTTTATTTAGCTCAGTCACAGTATATTTTCAACATCACTCTTAATTGGGTGTGGGACTCTGTCCCTATTGTATCGAAAGTTTCCCGATTCCAGACATCTCTCCCTCTAACTTTAAATTGCTTTGGGAATTGGGGAACAATTATAACAACTCTTGCCTAACAAATATTTACTTTTCACATCTGTGAAATTTGGCATTGTTTGTTGGACTGACCTTAATTCAGGCTGCTGACATAAATACGAAAAGTTTACTTGACTCTTTTAGAAGGTAGAAATAATTTATCATTGTAGAAGTGAGTACTGAATGCCTTGAAACTGCAACTTGTCTTTCATGGTTCAAACTATTACTAAATATTGATTTTTTTGTGCTACTGGAGACTGAAACCAGGGACCTCACACTGAGCTAAATCTCATGTTTTTTATTTTTAAAATATTGAGACCAACTGTGGCTAAGTCACTAAGTTGTCCAGACTGGGCTCAAGCTACTGATCCTCCTGCCTAACCCTCCTAGAATTCTGCCATTGTAAATGTGCACTACTATGCCCAATAAAAGTATGACTTTATAATATAATATGATATAATACAATACTAACTTGTTAGTCATAAACACATCTACTATTAATATATTCATTATAATAATCTTTATATTACAGATGAAGTTTTCATATACTCTCTTAATTATTCTACATATAACTCTGAATAAATTAAGACAAATATTTTTTGTTTATGTATATTTGAAGAAAATATATATGCATATATATACATATATATATATATTTCACTAAATTAACTCTATACCGTATTTGTTCAAGTGACTACTAAACAATGGCTCCTGTGTGCCTTCAGTGCCTACCTACCTAATTTATATATAGCATGGAAGCATGTCAGGATTCATGGATTCCCAAAACGTTGCTGCTTCTTTTGCACTGAGAGCATTCTGCAAGTGAATAGTCTGTGCATTTTAAGTTGCCCTGATCTCAAATCCACAAATACTGTGCAGGAAAATTACTAAAAATCTAGAGAGTCAACCTTCACCTATTCTGTCAAAATTCATCTGGAATACACAGCCTCTACGTTAGGCTGCAGGTGCACAGTCATGAGCAAGAGGACTGACTGTTTTCCCGTTTCTCCCGGCATCTCCCAGCATACAAGGGAGCCAATCTAAAGTGCTCAGAGCAAAAGAAAACCCAAGCCCAAAAGACAGACCTGGCTCAGGTGGACCAATACTACTCAGGAAATTCCTTCCTGGGAGGAGAAGGCTGTGAGACGGGGGCAGGAGAAGGGATTCAGAAGCCTATGCTCCGTTGTCATTGCAGTTATCCAGAAAGAGAAAAACAGTAGGCACCCGAGGCCAGGATCCTGGAAGGCCGCATCTGGAACATGGCCATGTTTCCTGGCAAGTCAATGTCGTGCTGTCTTTCTTCCTTTGCATTCGTACCTGGGCTCCAAGGGGGTTATATTCCTTACCTAAGACCTCCCCTGACCAGTTCCGAAGCCTCCCTGAGATCAGAATTGACTTAAGAAGTAGCGCACAATGAACATAAAATCATTTTACTGCAGATGGTGTGTTTCTGAGGCAAATGATTCAATCCCATAGTCCCGAACCCTCCTCTATGATTAGCTGTTCTCTCTACACTTTGTTAACTGATTAAAGTCAACTTTTGCCATCAAGTTCTCAATTATCTGTGGTACTCACTGACCACTTTCTGTTGTTAAAACACACTTTCTGCATCAATTTTATTTTATTTTACTTTATTTCATTTTATTGAGGCAGGATCTCACTTTGGTAGTTTAGACTGGTTCTGAACTCACTGTGGAGCCCAGGCTGGCCTCAGACTCAGAGCAATCCAACTGTCTCAGCCTCCTGAGTGCTGGGATTACAGGCGTGCACCAGTTTATGTGGCGCTGGGGAATCCAACCCAGGGCCTTATGCTTGGTAGGTAAGCGCTTTAATCTCTATCCTCTTCTCCAACCCCTGCATCAATTTTAATGCTACGCTTTAGCTATGGAAGTAGTAGAAGGAGAAAAACATTTATTTCCCCCTGCTTATTATTATTACCTATATGATCTCAGCCATGTTAAGTAATTTCAAACACAGTACCTAGCAAATAGAAATCTGTAATTATTTTAGCAATTTTAAATTTGAACAAAAATGTTGGGATGGTGCTGGTATTTTGTCAAATAAATTTAAACTAAAATGGCTTTGGGACTTAATTTATCTCTCACTTGAGAATGAATGTATGAAATAATCTCTCATTGTGTCTTTGAAAATTTCATTTGGTATTCTTTAAATTATCTTTGAAGTGAGAATCAGAGTTGACTTCTGACTCCAAAATCTTTTACAATGCAGAGAAATTTCCCACCTCTCATCAGACAGTTGATGGCAGTTATTAAAAGATGGTTTTGTGTGTATCTGGCAGGTAATTAATAATTACTGATAACTTTATTCATCTAAACATCTTATTGGCTTGGGTCACAAACATGCTAAAAAACTCATAAATTAAATTGTATGATGTCAACTTTGAAGGAAGCTAAAATCACAGGGCTAACATCCTCCTCTCATGTTTTATATTTCTAGTATTGTTAATATTAAAAAGAAGTATTGCTAGACATGGGGGTGCACATCTTAATCCTAGCACTCTGGGAAGCTGAGACAGGCGGATCACGAGTTTGTACCTATTTTGGACAACTTAGCAACTGGATTAAATGATACCCTGTCTCAAGTCAACAACATAAAAAGACTAAAGATACAGTTTGCTGTAAAGATCCAGGGTTCAATCCCTAGTAATTCAAAATAAAATAAAATAAAATAAAAATATAAAATAAAATAAAAAGTGTCCAATTTCTTCCTGACCTTTGGGCCTGATACACCTGGCTTTGTTTTGTCAGCTATGCTTGCTACCACTCACCAGTAGGAGACCCATTTTAGGAAAAGTAGGCACCACGATAGGGACCCTTGATGCTCCCACACATTGCTCAAACTATTTTCTTGTTCAAGATATTCCCATCTTTTTTTTTTTCTTCCAAACCTGCCTAATTTTTTTCTCCCAAACCCCTATGCTTTTGGTCTGGCTTACATCTGATATGCTTTCAGAACTCTTGCCCTACTTTATATTAAACTCTTCTGGGAGTACTTAACAATATTCACCTTTCTACATGATGTAATTATATTCTACAACAAACTGTTTCCTGAAATGGTTTTTTCCTTTTTCTTTCATTGAATTGTGAATTTTTTTTGATGACAGACATAATGGTCCAGCAGATACAATGGTCCTTACTTTTTCTATCTTTACAGACTTGTGCTCAAGTTAGGCTGTAATACTGTACACTATTATGGTAGTCCAGCAAGAAGTCTTATGCGGTTTCCTGATATTTGTCTGTTAATAATATTTATTTTTTGAAATACAGTGAACAACAAGCCTGAAGTTGGCCAAGAAATGCCAAAGAATGATTTCTTTGGTTATTTTTAGATTGTTATATCAATCCATATAATAACATAAAAGAAAATTTATTTGGATCAGAAACATCTTGGTAACCTGTCAACTTACAATATTTGAATTCGTGTCTTGCTGTTCAAAATATGTCTCTGTACCAGTTACTTTAGTCTACTTTGTGAGCTTATTAGAAATACAGATTCACACACCCTACTGGATACCCAGCAAAAAAAGAAGTTACATTTTACAAGAGATACTCAGGTGATTTTACATGTATGTAAAGATTTGAAAGATTAAAATTGTTGATTCTTCATTTTTTCACTAATGCAAAAAACATTCTGAAAATACTTGATAAGAGACTAAGGTACAATAACATTGGATAGTGTAGTCCAAAAAGCTCTACATGTGTTGCTAAAGATCTTCATGTGCCTCTTTCTACCTACAGGCTGGAATTGCAATCTGTCTTTCATATTTGAAAAAAAAATTGGAATGGTTAGAAGATTTGTTTACTCTTTGAATGCTATACACACATATACACAAATGTGCTTAAAGCTAAACCTTATTATTATTTTCTCAGATTCACACATCATCAAGAATAACTGATGTCACAGAATGAAATAAGTAGAGACTACATATCATTTCTCCAAACATTATCACGTACATGCAGGTCTTATCTGCACAACTGTCTTGTCATATGAAGAGTAATGTAATAATGGAATGATGCCATGAATTCAACAATTAACTAGCTTTGAACAGGCTTCAAATTATAGTGTGTGTTTCAATTGCTATGATCAAATAGAATTCCTATAAAATATATAATTAAGTCATTAGAAAGAGAATCAGAGTTTCAGATAGACTAATGCACAAAAATAACCTGCTTTTAAAATTTGGAACATTTCTGCTAAACATTGGTTTGAAAAGCTAGTCCTGTTTTTTTTTTTTTTTTCCTTCCACACTGTTCTCTCACTGTGTTTGGCTAAGTGAAGAAGTCAGCTGTGTTGTCTATAATATTCTAGGGCTTTTGAAAAAATCAACATAGAATAACTTTAAGCATAAAGATGGTTTTTTAAACTTTGATTTGATTCTAGATAAATCTTTAAGTGTTAGATACAGGGCAAAAAACTCAATATCCTGATATTTAATTTCAGGCACTAATGATATTGAAGATAATTGAATGGCAGAATTTAATACACTCTTACCCAAGAGCAAGGCTTGCCTAAAATGTTTGTTACATGTGTTGTGTGGACATGAATATATTTTATGCTGAATCTTTCCTTGACATCCTGAAAAACAAGACAGAAATAGGATAAATCAGACATTTGTGAAAGAATTTGTTCTTCAGGGGCTCTCTGGTTACCCAAAACTTGTGGTCATTTTCTTTGTTGTGATTCTAGTTATGTACCTTGTGATTCTGACTATCAATGGTGTGCTGAGCATAGGAGCCTGTTGGATTCCCATCTTCACATCCTTATGCACTTCTTCCTGGGCAGCCTCTCTTTCCTGGATATCTGCTACACATCTAACTCTGTTCCCTAGGCTCTGTGGAGCTTAATCTCAAAGAAGAGATACATTTCCTCCTCTGGATGTGTAATGCAGATGTTCTTTGGATCTGCAATTGTTAATCAAGTGTTTCCTCCTTGGTATGATGACTTTTGATTGTTAGGTGGCTCTGTAACCCTCTGAGGTACCCCATCATCATGAGCAAGAAAATTTATGTTCTGATGGCTACTGCATCCCGGCTGTCTGGTGGAATCACCTCACTTGTGCAAACACGAGTTGCCATGCACTTGCCTTTCTGTGGGAATAACATCGTCAGTCATTTCTTATGTGAGGTCTTAGCTGTTCTCAAGCTAGCTGGTGCTGACCTGTCTCTTAACATCGCTACTCTAGTTGCTTCAAATATGGCCTTCCCAGTCCTCCCTCTGTTGGTCATTTTTTTTCTTGCATGTGTTTATCCTCTGTAGCACCTTGGAAATTAACTCAGCCACAAGGAGGTGCAAGGCTTTTTCTACAGGCTCAGCTCATCTGACAGTGGTGATTGTATTTCATGGCACCATTTTTTTTTTTTAATGTATGCCAAACCCAAGGCCCCAGGCCTCTTTGGGAACGGCAGCTCCCAAGCTACTGAGGAGCTTTTTTCGTGTTCTATGGAGTACTGACCCACATGCTAAGTCCTTTAGTCTATAGCTTGGGAAATAGAGATGTAAAAGCTTGCCTTGAAACATTTAACTCATATTTGTTAATAAATAACAACAAAGATAAGGTAGGTCTTTCCTGTGTAATTAGTTTACCTTTATTGCTTAAAATGAATTTAAAACTAAGATCAGATGATATCATCGCTCAGTCACAAGGATCTTGTTTGAGCACCAAAGCTCATGCACAAATATTCTTTTTTCTTTCCTTTCATCAGCTCTGCTCAACTACAATCACTGAGAATAGTACTTTGCTATAAAATCAGATTCTAAGAGATTCTGATCCATCTCTTCAGAGGTAATGAATTTCTTTACAATCTTACCCTCGTGGTAACGGAAATAAGGTTTTCGGTGTTCTCATGGCAACAGAGTGGAAAATTTCACACACAAGCTTTTTAAAAATATACAATAGAAGTATAAATTTTGTCTCTGTCAAACTACTTAAATAATGTTGGGCAGATTATTTTTCCTTTCTGAATGTGTTTTGCTCATTTTCAACAGCAGGAGGAAGCTCTGCTTTCAGTGTTATTGTAAGGATTCAGTAAGTTGCACAAAATGCCCAGCGCAGTCCAGAGTTCATAGTAGTTTCCCATGTAGAACATGCTGAAATCGATTTTTCCTATTGACTCAGATTTTAGGAATTGTAGCAAAAGTTCTGAATTGAAGATAAAGGACATTATCCAGCCATTCCTACTTTTCTTGCCTAACCATTATTTGAGTCCAACAAAGTTCCCTTTAGCGCTTGTGTCAGTGTGAATGTTTACCTTTCTTTGTTTCTTCTCCAACATGCAAATATCTATATAAGTAAGTGTCAACCACAGCTGTTGTGGAAAATTGAGACTTCTACTTATCCTAGTTCAGATAAAGTGAGGAGGTACAAAGAAGGTGAAAATGACACCTGGCTTGATGAATGAAAGCTTCCTAAGTTGTATTTCTCAGGTTGCAGACTAGCAGAGAAGCTAGTCTAGACAAGAGCTAGGACGATCATACTAAGTGTTGAAAATAATCAGAAGATTTTGCATTTACCTGAAATGTCCCACTTTTTTTCCCCTAAAAACCCAAATATATTATTTTACCATAACTAGAATAAAGTTTTCAATATGGACGGATATTTCATATTCTTATCTAATTTAGTGGATGACATACAATGACCCTTTGTCACTTGTTTTGTTGGGGTTTCTCAAGCTAAGAATGATGTTTATATTTCTAAACTGTTGAGGAAGTTAAGATAACAGTTCTTTATAATCCTATGTATCTTAGTTATCTATTAGTTGCTGGGTAAGAGTACCCAACATCCATAACTTTAGGGAGGAAAGGTTTATTTTAGCTCACAGTTTCAGGTCACAGTTCATGTGCGGGCAGCTGGAAATGGTGGGATCATGTGGTGTAGCAGGAGTTGAAGCTAGAGTAGCAGCTGGCGCTCTGGAGACAGAAATCCTCACAGAATGGCAGAACAGAAACAAGTCTGAGAGGAAGGGTGAAAGTCCCACATCCCCCTCCAGTTTGAGCCCCAGGCATCTGCCTCTTTCAGCCAGGCCCCACCTCCCAACAATACCCAGCCATCCATAGGCACAGGAGGTTTTCAGGGGACACTCCACATCCAAACCACAACACTCTGGATTTCAGCAGTATCTGTTGTCCCCCACCCTCTTTTTCGTTTCTAATTGCAGTGTTATGGACCTTTTCTTTCCTTCTTTTGGATAGTTTCATTAGAGGTTTATCAATCCTATTTATTTTCTTGAAGCGCCAACTTTTTGATTTATTAAATTTTTATATTTTGGTATAAAAAGTTCACACAATATAAAAGTTTACACTTTTTGTAAATTCATGAATTCCAAATTCTGTAAAACATTAAAACAGTGGGGCTTGGGGAATTAGAGGGCATCTCTGTCCTCTTCTTTTTTAGAGGTGTTCACTCCTTTGCTATCTGACCTTTGCCTCTCTTTCTACCCTGCCATTCATGTCTCGGCCTTTTGCATAAGAGGGACACCCATGTATAGCCCGTCTGTTGTGCCTGGTCTATTTCACTGAGCATTATTGACTCCAGGTGGTCCGAATTTTCATTCAAATGCTTCATATCTGTCTTTCTTTATGGCTGCATAGTATTCTATTGTGTATAAGTACCACATCTTCTTTAACCATTCCTGTATGGATGGGCATATAGCTTGCTTCCAGGATTTGTCTATTATGAATGGTTCTACAATAAACATGGATATGCATGTGTCTTTTTGGTATGTTGACTTTGTTTCTTTAGGGAATATGCCCAGTAGGGCAGTAGCAAGATCAAATGGAATTTCCATTCTCAACTTTCTAAGGAACCTCCAGCTGCTTCCATAATGGTTGTACCAGATTGCATTCCCACCAGCAGTGGAGTAGAACTCCTTTTTTTTTTCCAAATCTTCACCAACAATTATTGTTCTTTGAGTTCTTTATGTAGTTATGTAGTTCTTTATGGAGTGAGGTGAAAATAAACACCTACTGTGCTCAACTGGGCTAACCCAAAATTTAACAACACTTACTAGGCTATTAATATCTATACCTTCCTTACTAGTGGGATAGATATCAGCAACAATGGTGAAACTTAAGATGTCCAGACTATTGCCATATAATGGCAAGTAATCAACTCAGAAAATCATTCCATTCTAAACTTTAGAAATGTGATCTATACTACTAAATGAGATATCTATACCAAATATCTAGTAACATTAGAAAAGCTTATTAAAGGCAACGCTATATTATTGTTGGCAATATAAAAATGCTTTAGTGACCTGTGTGTAACTAAATAGCACAAAATTTTTGATTTCTGACAGGCCAAGCCACATGGCTGTGAATTTTCAATGCTCAACAATACTATTAATAAGGGTGGTGTGAGTAGGGAGAAGAAGGACTGAGGGAGAGGGTTAGCTGTGGAAGAGCAAAAGAAAACAAAAGAGTATACAGCATAGAAAAAGCACATCGGAACTCCAAGCCAGGACCCTCCACCCCCCAAAAAAAAGGAGAGCAGAGGAGGATGGGGAGGGATATACTTAAGCAACCGTGCTAAAACAGTGAAGAAACAGGAAAGCTTTTAATAAAATAGAGAATGTCTCCGGAATATGTCTCCAGAATTCATAGAAATGCTTTTCAAAAAAGACATAAAGAGCTAATCAAGAGAGAAATAGAAACACTTACCAATAAAAAATTAATACCAGAAGAAACATCAGTCCAAACTACCTGTAGAGAACCACCGAAGTGAGTCCAAAACCAAAAACTTTTTTTGTTTATTTGAATGGGAAGTCTCTGCATCCAAGGCCTTTGATCTTGCCCACCAAAATCCTGCCGGATTCTATGCTGAGGTATGCAGCGTTGGTGGCCGCTCCCAGTCCGCTGGGCAAGCCACTCTCGAGGGATCTAGGTCTTCTCCCGCCCTTACTGCAGTGGCGGTTGGGGAGGAGGAGAGGGCTGAGTCCTGCTCTCTGTGGGCTCAAATCTCTGAGGAGGTCTACAGTCTTCTGTCCCTTTCCTGGCAGCTGTTTTCTGTCACCAGCAAGGAGGGTCCCCAGATTTCCAGGAGTGTGCCCTGCCCATAGAATATTTATGCTAACAGCTGAAACTGTACTTCCGAGTTGCTTCTTTGGCACCAAGTCCAGAAGGCGCTGGCTGCGTCCCCCACAGGGCACTTGCAGCTCGCAGCCTCAAGCTCTGCAGCTTGTGGCCATAGGGCCTTCCTTCTTTCTGTAGCTGAATGACTGGGTGACCTGGCCCACCCTGGCCCAAGACTGTTTTTGTCTGACACTCACTGACAGTCTAGGCCGCCATTTTGGATGTAATTCTCTTACTGCACTTGTGGCTGGTGATCCAAGGGTTGAAAGGCTGGCACAGTCCAGGCTCTGCCTCCCTGGAGTGGCCCAAGGCTTGTTTTTTGTTTTTTAAAACTCAATTTGATTCCTAGTTGTGGTGATGTCTGTCAGATTTTATCTGGATAAAAATCACTATTTTTCTTTGTGTTTAAAGAATTATATCAATAAACATCTTTTAATGATGAACATTGAAATCATAGGGTGAATATCTTCTTTCTCAATAAACCTATAGCATCTTGCATAATTCCTTCCTGAATCAATAACTATTATCATACCTGTCACCTGGTGATTTTCTAGCTCCATCTTTTTTTCATATATGTCTGTTACTAGTCAATATTAAGGAACAGTTTACAAATAAATAACTTATTTGTCTAGTCACTGATTTATTTAAATCCGTTTGAACTCAGAATTCCACATTCAGCTTCTTCCATTCCATTATTACTAGTTTAATTTCGATGCTCAAGTTATCTTTAATTTTTGTAGTACCATTCCTTTGGGCTAGCTTCCAACGGTTCTTGAAATGTACCCAAATTTTTTTTGAGGACCTTCTCACTTTTTCTTACTTACAGAATCTCAATTCACGGAAACTGCCATTTCTCTAAAATCTCTATTTTATTAATGGAGTGTATTTTTAGAAATCAATCATCACTGCATAGAAAATATCATTCTTCTTGGGTTTTCTCAATAATTACAGCCATAAACTCTATGCATTTATATCTACTTGCATATGTATTTTAATATCTATCTCTACCTATATTTAAATAAAACCATAAACTCTCATCCTGATACATTAAAAACTAAAACTTCCATCCTATTTTTATAATTTTGATATAAATATTATATAAATATTTATAGTATTTCTATTATACCTTTTGGTATAGTTATTTTTCTTTTTAACAGTGACATTTTTTTCAGGGCAAAAAGTGAATCCTGAGGAAATAAAAATCACCAGAAAGCTTATGCCCAGAAATTATCATGAATCATATAGGCCTGGAAACAATTGGATTTTCTCCCAGAGTTGACTAAGACCTTGCTTTTTGGGTATTTGGTTTTGTAGCAGAGGATTCCAACATAGTTACGAGGGTACAGTTTCTTTACATTGAAAAGCATTTCACATATGCCTTTAAAAAAGTTTTAAAATGTCTAGAATGAAGAAAGCAAATCTGTAAGTAGTTTTGTTGCCCAGAAAAGCAGTGAAACATTGTAAGTCTTTAAAGGAAGATAATATTTAACACTAAAAAAGGTAAATTTCAAAAAAATCTGAAATTTACTCAAAGTTTCAAGACATGTAAAAAAACCACTAACAAATATAACCTACTCAGTAGAAAAAGACTAAAGAGAAACAAGGATAATAGTATTAGAGGACAAGAAATTTAAATGAAATACTATGATGAATATGAATGTGCTAAAGCATTTACGGGAAAAAATAAGAATGTCACATGACAGCAAATTAAAAAAAATTGTAAACCCTATTCACAGAGGAAGAAGATTCTGTGTAGAAAAATATTTACTGAATGGGGATATTAGAAGGGTAGAAACTACAGAAGTGATGGTCAGTGACAATAAAGACATAACACAGAATATGTCCTAAATGACTCATAAAAATAAAGTATTGAATATAAAATAAATGGAAGTTCAAAGAGCTGTGGAAAATATCCCACAATTCAGCACACATGCATTTTAAGACCCAGAGGAAGAACAAAAATGGGAGAGGTCTGAAAAAATAGCACAAGATAAATCAGTGAAAAACTCCCAAGTTTTATGGGAGCCATAAATCCTAAGATCTAGGACACGCAGGACACCAAAACAGGATAAATGTCAAGAAAACTATATGAAAACTTTTATACTCATATTGCTTAAAACCACTGATACTGTACACTGAATTGGCCAGCATTTTTTCTTAGAAAATACATTAACCTTAACTTCCTGTTCATGACTTTTCACTTTTACAAACTTTTAGATTATTTTTCAATTTGAACTTGTATTAACACTTAGTTTAAGATACAAAAGCAGCTGCACAAAAATGAATTCTCTATATCCTTATTCTGTGAGCTTTTTTCTGTTCTGTTTTTTTTAAAAACAATTTTTGTTAAACGTACACAGGTTCAGAGAGAGAGAGAGAGAGAGAGAGAGAGAGAGAGAGAGAGAGAGTTAGGGCACTCAGAAATAATGACAAGAAGTGCAGTGTAGTGAATACATAAGCCAGAAGCGTAATTATACAACAGCATTATCAAGTGTTATGAGTTGCACATTGCTTGGGTTAGGCTTTTACTTGACCAGCAGCACCAAAAGGATTATTACATCGACATCACCATAAACACTTGAGTAGTGTGTGTGCTACAAGGTTAGGTGTGATGGATCACATTAGAACACAATGGAAAGTTGTTAGCTCCATTGGTATCTTATGAGACCATTGCTGATGATGGAATATGTTGGTCCATCATTGGCAAAATGTCCTTACACGATGTATGACTTTTTGCTTTGAATCCCACAATTCTTAGTTACTTCTTCTACTTCATGTAGTCAGTTATCTTTAAGAAAATTAAAAGCCCCAAGGAGAAAGCCCATTTTGCTGAGCTAGCTCACCTTGCCAGCAGTCCTCGGTCCTCTCTGCTGACTCATGTTCTCCTGTGACATCGTCTCCATTCACTTCAAAAGCTGTTTTAAGTGTAGTTCTACATCGAATCATTTCTCTCAGATCTGTCTGCAAAAATCTTATCTTCATTCTTTAGGAAAATTTTTTGCTCTACCTAGAATTCTACATTGAAAAATTAATTTTTCTTTCAATATGTTAAGGATGTTGTTTTGAACATGTTACAAGCCATAAGTACTGTCTTTAATAACCTATATCCAATGTTTTTTACTATTGCTATTTTTAATATTTTCTTTTCAATACTGATTCATCAACTGGATTATGATTTGATACAGCCATATTTGGGGGGAGGCTTTGCATGTTTTGGATCTGGGAGTTTCTTTAAGTTTGGAAATTTTTGAGCAGAAATCATAAAACAATTTCAGTTATCAAAGTCAACTTTAGGATACAAAAACTTGACCCAACCCAGAAGTTTTGGAAGAATATGATTTTTTTTAATAGTAGAACTGCCTGTTGATGAATTTTTAAAAGGGAATTGTGAGATCAAGAACACTCTGTTTATTGTGAGAAGTAAAATAACATAATAATTTAGGAAAAGGGTTTTCATTAAAGGAGATCGATTCTGGTTACACCATACGTCTGATTGGTAAACATAAGCTATGTAATGTCTTTTTAACTCAGTTTGCCCACTCGGAAAGTCTAAGTGAGAACATGACTGATGAAATTGAATTAAATGTCAATATTAGATCATGGCATTATTGTTTATGTTAAACTACATGTAAAAAGTTTATAAACTTTAACATTGAAACAGTTTTAAATCAGTAAGTTATTTATTGTTATTACTTATGGTATCATTACTGCAGCTAGTGTCTTGTTACAAGATCATTTTAGTTGTTCTTTCATTACACTGATATGCTAGCATCTAGTAAATAAATCATTTTCAAACAGAAGTTATTTCTTTTTTCTCTTTATTTTTATGTTTGTAATATATATGTATTTACATATTAATTATGTGTAGTTTGGGGAATTGCTGTATAGACTGGTTTTTAGTATTTGTTTGCTCTTTCCCCCCCCAACTCTGTCTCCAGTTCCCTTACCCTCAAGTCCCCTTCTCATCTCAGAAATCTACCACCCTATTTCTACCTTCTCTCTTTTCTTCTAGACATTTATATTTTGAGATTCTCAAATAAGTGAGACTATGTGCTACTTAATCTTTTGCATCTGTTTTATGTCACTGAATGTGAGGTGTATCAATTTTTCTCTTTTCTTTATTCTTTCTTTTTTTTTTTTTTAAACAGGCTTTGTAGTCTGGGTTGGTATTTAAGTCCCTATGCAGCCCAGCCTGGTGTTGAACTCATGGCAATCTTTCTGTCTCAGCCTCAGTGGAATTGCAGGCATGTACCCATGACCAGATAATAAAGTGTATCCATGTACTCAGAAATGCTTCAAATGTAATATTTGCTTTATGGCGGTGTAATATTTCATTGTGTATATATACACACCACATTTTTTTATTCATTTATCCGCTGATGGCCACATAGGCTGCTTCTAGGATTTGGCTGCTAGGGGTCGTGCTGCTATTAAGCATGGGTATTCCTGTATCACTGTTATGTGATGTGTTGACTAGCTCATTTAGCAAAATGCTCAGAAGAGGTATTGCTGGCCGAATGTAATTTCTATTTTCTGCTTCCTAGGGAATCTCCATGCTGACTTCCATGGTGGTTATCTATTTTACAGTTCCATAAAGATTGTAGAAGCATTTGCTTTTTTCCTACATCCTCACCAACATTTATTGCTATTTTTGAGTTCTTGATGGTAGCCTTCCTTAAAATGAAGTAACATAGAATCTCAGTGTTGTTTTCATTTGCAAAAATGTTGAAAAACTTTTATGTACTTATTGGCTGTTGTTACTTCTCTTGGAAAGTGTCTGTTCATTTCAAATTTAGCAAAATACCAGGACTTAAAATCAGCATACATAAATCAATACCATTCCTATACATCAATAATAAGCTCGTTAAATAGAAATCGAGAAAACAGCCCCTTTCATAATAGCTACAAAAACTAAATACTTAGGAATAAACTTCACCAAGGAGGTGAAAGATGACTGTCGTGAAAAGTACAATACCTTGAAGAAAGCAACGGAAGAAGACTTCAGAAAAGCGAAGGGCATTCCCCCTTCCTGGATAGGCAGGACCAACATTGCCAAATGGCCGTTCTACCAAAAATAAAATATAGATTTGATTCAACACCAACCAACAATACCTACAGCATTCTTCAGAGAACTAGAAAAAAATAACTCTAAAATTTACATGGAGCCATAATAGGCCCAGAATTGTTAAAAATGTTTCTGAGCAACAAGAGCAAAACAGAGAGCATGACAATCCCAGATTTTAATTATGCAACAAAGTGATACTGATTAAAACTGTATGGTACTGGTACAGAAACAGACAACTGGATCAATAAAACAAAACTGAGGGTGCAGAAAAAATCCCAGCCACCTTCAGGTACTTGGTCTTTGACAATAGGGCCAAAAGTGAACTCTGGAGAAAAGGTAGCTGTTCAACAAATGATGCTGAGAGAATACTGGTTATCTGTATGCAGAAAAAAGAACCTAGACTCTTATCTTTCACCCTGCACTAAAATCAAAATCAAAATAGCTAAAATTAAGTCAAAATGACAAAATAGGAGCACTGAACTTCTGGAAGATAAAATAGGCAAAACCCTGGAAAATGCAGTGACAGGAAATGACTTCATGAATACAACTCCAGGTGCACAAAAAATAATACCAATAATTAACAAGTGGATTCCTTCCAATTAATAATCTTTTGTGTAGCAAAAGAAACACTCACAGGAATGAAAAGACAACTCACAAAAGCAGAAAACATTTTGCCTGCTACTCTTTGGACAATGAGCAAGTATCTAGAATATAAAGAACTTAAAAAGATTACGCCCCTCCCACAAGTAGAAGTTATTTTCAACCCTCTTTTCTCTGGCATTCAAAGGCTTGCTTCTTTTCTCTGTTCAATTTACATTTACACCATATGTAATGTAAAATATTATCATCCTTTTTGGTGGGGTCTTTGTTCCATGGTGAGTAAAAGTCAGTCTGTACTGATTGAGAGCCAGTTGAAGCTGTTTAGGTTATTAGTACTACCACTCAGCTGAAAACATCACACGAGAAATCATCAATCTCTCCTCAGATCCCTTCTGTAGGCCTTAGTCTTGGAAAATAATGCATTGAATTAGCAATAGATGGTCACTGAAGTCAAGTCCAGAAAGGTTCCCTAAGACTAATTAATGTAGGGAAGAGGGTATGTTCAGTCATATTCTTGACATGACCAGTCAATCTCAAGGAGCTTGTGACAGTTGGCTCACCAACCGCATCCTACACATTGCTGTTGAGCCATAGGCATAGGTTCTGCTTTACTGCATTACCTGCCATGTCCTGCGTATCCTCATATGTAAGATAATCAAGAAGATTCTTCTGAGATTGACTCACACTAGAGAAGGCACTGACGACACTCACAGAATAAGATCTCTACAGTCTTGTTGCCATGTTCTACTCTTTATTCTTCTTTTTACAACTGGCCTTTGGAGCCAATCCAGAAGATGGTAATAGGGAAGAGCACTTGCTTTGACATCAAAGATTAAAACTAGCATTAAAGTTCCTTTCGGTTGATGTTGCCAGTTGTGTAAAGTGCACCTTACATGGAACTGATGGCTAGTGTAGACAGACAAGGATCAGAGCTAAAATATTAACTTGCTGCATCTCACACTTAAAAGTATAATAAAATCACAGCAAATCTTTAAAAAATTATGACAGTCATTTACATTGCCATCAATTTCCTTCAAATTACTTTCCCTTGATTCAAATATATCCCATCATTCTTGTCATTTTCTGAGGTAGTTTTTGAAGTCCTCTTTAGAGACTGTCTTTAGTTACTCTGTTGTGGTTTTCTCAATGTCCAGAATTGATTCAAAATGTGATTCACAGCTATTTTGATTTGGGGGAAGAGATTAACAGTGACAAATCCAGTGAATAAGGTGCATCAGGATTTACTATGATGTTTTTATCAGACAAAAATTACTGTAAGAATTTGATAATGAGTTATGATAGAAATATGTGTTGCTTATTTAAAATTTAAAAACATGTTGCTGTAAAAGACACATTGCCTCTATTCCCTTTCAGAATACTTTAAATGTTCCCCCTCACTTTGAAGTCACTTCTCATATTGGCAACGCATATTTTATTCTACTAAGTGCTTTAAACAGTTACTGTATTTATGAATTACCGTTTGCATAGCTTGTTCCTGAAAATTCTCAGAGAACTTTAATTATGTTTGAATTTTCTCCTACTCAATTCTCTATCAGAGATTTTTTTCCTTATGCTTTTCTGTGTATCTAAATTAAAAAAAAAACCTTAGCTATTATTAAATTAAGAATGAGTCTGGTTTTGGAAAAGAAAAAGTTTGGAAATTCTAACTACTATAGAAGGATATTATGGACAGAATGGCGCTGCAAGGATTTATATGTGAATCTTACATTGGCAGGTTAAGTTTTGTGACTGTTGGAGGTATTATGCTAACTTGAAGAGATTAGTAAACGTCCAGGGGAGAGTTTCTAGGTGTATGTGAATGGCTTGTGGGCCAGAACACCAACCTCCGTTGGGGATGGCCCACCTGGCTGCTTGAACTAAATTAAAAAATGAAGAAAGATTGACACAGATTTTCCTTCAAAAGTTTGGCCTTTGTGATTATCTTGAGATACCAACTCATTCCTGTCAACACACCACCAATCTCTATCACAGATTTGCTCCAGTCACCAGTCTTTGCCGTTGCTTTTTGAACAAAGACCGCCCACAGAAGACTTACACTGGTTGTACCACAGTCTCTGACTGGTGTTCTTCTATCTCATATATGAGCAACCACGTATACACACACACACACACACACACACACACATATATATATATATATATATATATATATATATATATATATATATATATAATAGATATTTAAAACTATTTGTTGAGTTAGAACTCAGAAGGAATGGGGAGACCGTCCGTACAGAGGGCTGAAGTTCACTGTACAGGCTGAGCAAGACGTCCGTAAGATTGACCCTCACATGGGGGATCCAGAGGACAAACAGATTAAGAAGGTCCTAACACGGGCTGCCTCTCATGAGCTAGCTGAATCAACGCAATGCGGCAGGAGCTTCCAGGCGGGAGGGCCCATCTGATCCTGTGGTTTCTTGAGTGGACTGAGTGGGAGGGGACGTGTATGGGAAGTCCGAGCTGAAGCAGGGTGAGGAGAGAGGCTTGTGAAGGAGAAGCCCATGTTCCTTCCTCCTTCGTGATTGCATCATTTGAGAAGAGCTGTCTAGCCCAAGAATTGTACTCCTTCCTGAGAGAAGATCGCATTCTGTGACTGCTCTGTGTGCGAGCTTGAAGCTTCCGCATTCTTGCTTCAACCTGCGATCTCACTAAGGGCCCACTTCAGTTGCAGGGATCTCTGCGGCAGTGGCCGAGCTTCTGCTGGCTCTACTGCAGCCCTTGCTGTGGTATTCCCAAGGGCACTTCCCGGTGACCCTCCAATGGCAAGTCTGCACCTCAGAGTTATTTCTCGAGAAACTGGCACACGTCAGTTTTGCACAGTTTGTGACTTAACGGATTGACAAGGGCTGACATAAAATTTGCCAAGCCCATAAATATTTTTTCCCACTAAGATTAAAGATAATTTTTTGGTAAAGTCCCAGAACTAAGGTAACTAAACCAAAAGAGATAGTTGTCTGTGTATTTTGCACTTAACCATTATCTTTAGAGTAGTAGGGATATTTAGTCTAAACGTGCTCAGGGCACTACTCTTTCTTCAAAGCTACTTGTTTTCTAGGACTTAATTTTTTACTTCTAATAATCTTTTCCTTCTTCCCACGCTTCATGCTCAACATTCACATTTTATCTGCTTGCTCAGTTCTGTACTTAGACATAGAGAATGGAGAGGTCACATTGCCATGTCATCCTCGCCTGACGGCAGGCGGGGACTTGCCAGACTGAGGGCACAGCCTCTTCTCTTTGTTAGCTACACTCCCTTCCTTGGCGATATTAGCCAGTCTGTTGGTTTTAAACACCATTCTATGCTCACAATGCTCCACATTACTGGCACAGGCATCTCCAAATATAAGAGTTGTACATTTATCTCCACACCATCATATTTAATACACCATTTGGAATTGACACATGGTCTTCTTAACCACATGATCTTTTCCCACAAATCTACTGTGCCCATAACCTTTCTTGTTTTAGTGGGTAATGACTTCATTCCTCCTACTTTTCAGGTCAAATATACTGAGGTCATTCTTTGCATTTCCTTTTCTCTTATGCATATATTTAAGAATTCAGGAAATCCTGTTGGTTCTATCTCCATTATATCCAGAATTTGATAAGCTTTCATCATCTTCTGAAGATGGCTTGCCTGGGCCAACATTTTTTTTCCCCTCAGACTTAGTATAGTGTGCTTCCAATGTCTGCCTGGTTCTGAAATTATCCCCTCACAATGCAACATGCAGTAGTTTCTTTTTTAAACATGTGATAATATTACACTATTTTAGGGTGATAGATCCTTCTCAGGGCAGAGACGTGAACATCAGATAAGGCTCTGGAACTCAGATTTTCTAGCTTGTTTCCAAAATCACTTGCCTCCCATGGACAGAAGCAGGTCAAGAGAAAATTTGGCTATAACATGTAAGAATATTTAAGTACCATTTAAAATATACCTTCCCTCTGATTATATAGAGGGATCATTTTCAAGTTACACTAATGCATTATTTACTTTATTTTGCTACACAACTGAGAGTCACACCAAGCAAAAAGAAATGAAGCCGTGCATTTCAACTTTTTCTTTGAGCAGTGCCAAGTGTTGTGCACTCCAATTCTTCATATCACTGAACGAACTGTCATTTTTTGACATAGTTCTGATGGAAACACTGTCCCTCCCCCTAAAATCCTGACCAATTCTGAAACGAGATATTCTCATCTCCTACATAAAATACCTTTTTCTTCTTACATTTTAAAACATTAAGAAATATAGCTTAAGCGCTTCCATGTAACTCTCAGTGTTAAATTTTCCTATAACTTCTAGAGTAATGAAAGTCATCAAGTCTTATAAAATGTACAGATTAGCAATCTATCTGCTGGAAATTCTGATTTGATGAATCTAGGATGATCCTGAGTATACTATCTTTGGCAAACATTCCAAGTTATCTTTTTTCGGGAATATTGGGAAATTTTCAAGACACATTTAAGCAAAGTAGCACAGACTTCATTGCATTCTCGGATATATGGGAAATTACTGGAATGACAAAATGGATCACATGAAAAATCAAATAAAATTTAATTCACTTGAGAAAAGAAAAGTCCATGAATATTTAGAAAATCAAAACTATGCAGATGGTTATGAGTCTAGAGGCCTGGGTAAATTCCCACTTACTATGTAATTGGTAAGTCAAGTGTGTATTTGAGTTAACATAGGTGGTACACAGTGGTGCGTCACAGGAAAATGCTCCTTACGTCATTGGAATCAAGGTCACTTTGTGAAAGATAAAATGGTAAAGTTTGTTCAAATTATTCATCCACTGAAGCCAATCACCTGTGTGAGTGAAATCTAAGGACACAGAAAAGTATTAACTGGATATTACCTCTGAGAGGCAGGAATTAAATGTGATGTAATTCCGTAAACTGCATTCTAATGAGCTGTTTTTTTCATGAATAAAGAATGATGTAACAGTAGGAACTGTTTGTCATAGGACATAGAATAATGTAGGATTAAGTAAGCACAGTTCATTTCAGGGTGACATACACATTTCTACCTCGGGAAACAACAGCAAAGGTATTAGGACTGCACAGAATTTACTCCATGCGCTGCATGTTTTGTCAAAATGGTTCTAGGCAAGGAACTGAAATTGGAGGATCTCTTTTAGCCTTGTGCTGATTCAATCAAAATGAGAATAAGTCACATTGTTGGGTGTTACTGGAATTCTTTGGAAGTCTCTTGTACTAGCTATCTCAAACTCCCTTGCATTCTTTACAAAGACTGATAGGTTAAAAAAAAGTGTGGGGCTAGAGGAGCATAAAATTTCATTTAAGTATTCTCTATAGAGCTTTATTTACAGCATAGAAACAATTAATATAAATATTCATTTGCTCAATATTTGCAATTACTCAGAATTGGTGTAGGAATCCAACGTAGAGTAGCTTCAACACTCCTTGTCCTCTTCAACCAAATAAATATATCAAGCTGTGGTCAGTGTTATCTGATAGTGAAGTGATTTAAGTAAGAAAAAAATAAGAATAACTGTGTTGCTTTTATTCATAACACAAATTTCTACACCCTACATGTTAAATAGATTCTGAATTAACAGAGTCAGGCATTAGATATGAGAGAAAAAAAGTTTTCCCATGTATGATAAGGGAACTTCTTTTCTCCGACGTGATTCCTTCTTCAATCCATTCATCTGTGACTGAGGTATTTCTTGTAAGTTCTGCCTTTCCCAGGCTGGGACCCCCTGTGAAAACTACTATAATTACCCCACCTTCCCTAAAAACCTAAAACTCAGGGAGAATATTTCTATAGTATGTTTTCAAGAAGTATGTTTTCTATAGTCTGAAGCCATCATCCACCTGAACACCAGGAAGCTTCTCTGACAAAAGGAAATAATAATAAACACAGTGGCTTTGTTATGTTTCACCTTTCGCGAGGACATAAAGGACAAAGAGAAACATTGACTCACATTAGGTGAAATTGTAATGTGTGTAATCTTTCTCACATATCTTTTTCAACATGTTCATATTAATAACTTATCTTTCTTGCAAAGTACTACAGGGTAGAGATCTTTTCTTCCTCAGCTGTAATTGGTCAAGTATTAATATAATTAGTAACGTGGTAGGCAGGTACAATTGTAGGCAAGTGTGTTGATGAGTTCACCAAGACCCTGAAGAAGCGAAATGTCAGAATACTCTGACCTGTAACCACAAACACTGTAAGACCTCTCCAGTTGTACCTCTCTGCTTCAGCTCATACACAAGATTGTAATTTTCCAAAGACTTCTAATGATAACTTTGTACATATATAAATATTTATTCATCAGCCGTGTACACATCTCATCAAACATAACATCTATTTTTACATTTTGGAAACTATGGTGCATTCATAAATTAGTGGTGGTTTGGTCTTAAATTATATATATATATATATGTATATATATATATATATATATATATACTAAATTACTGTATATAGTGAATTATATTCACATTAAATTAAAAATACTTATTTTTCAATTCAGAAACAGTTTAAAAGTCTTTGAGAATACATCATCAAAGTTTATTGGATTCAAAATTCTAACTTTTTGCTATATTATTTTCATGGGCATCCCACTGCTGGATGCCAAGCTTATATATTAAATCGCATAGGAAACAATACTCAATAGTCTAATTTTCATGTTATATGAATATTCAATAAGTGTATATAACATTCGATAAATGTTAACTACTTTCCTGGACACACAGTGAAGTTTGTATAAATGATTCATTCACAAAGAAAGTTTTGTTTATAAACCAAATCAGAATAAAGGACACATAGTTAGCTCCTATCAAATATTATTTGAGGATGGAAATTGAGAAAGCACTAAAAGAATTTCTAATCAGCAATTTTTGCACAGCCACTTTTACCTCTTTGTTCCGTAGACTATAGATGATAGGATTCAACATGGGGGCTAATCCGGCATACACCAGAGCCATAAATTTATCTGTTTCCTGTGACTTTACAGCTGAGGGCTTCAGATACATGGAGAGAGCTGTCCCGTAGAACAGAACCACCACAGTCAGGTGGGCAGCACATGTTGAAAAGGCTTTGCTCTGACCACCCCCTGAGCTGATTCTCAGGACACTGGAGAGAATGGATGCATATGAGACACAAATGAGCAGCATTGGCATGGGGAGAAGAAGCACGCTGATCACCAGCATGATGAGCTGCACTGTGGAGGTGTCCGCACAAGCCAGCTCCAGGATAGCCAGAATTTCACAAGTGAAGTGGTTGATGGTGCTGTTCCCACAGAAAGGCAGCTGGAGCACAGGCACTGTTTCCATGAGGGCAGCGAGACAGCCTGTCACCCAGGAGCCAGCCACAATCTGCAGACACACCCTCCTCTTCATGATGATGGAGTACCTCAGGGGGTTGCAGATAGCCACATACCGGTCATAGGCCATCATGGAGAGGAGCACACACTCAGTGGAACCCATGGCCAGAGAGAAGTACATCTGAGACACACACCCTGAGAATGAGATAGTGTTTCTCCCCGAAACAAAGTTTACCAGCATTGGAGTCAAAGCAGAAGAGGTATACCAAATATCCAGGAAGGAGAGGTTGCCAAGGAAGAAGTACATGGGGGTGTGCAGGTGGGAGTCCAAGATGGTGATGGAAATCAGAAGTATGTTGCTCAGCAAGGTGATCAGGTACATCAGCAGACACAGGGCAAATATAGTGATCTCGACTTTGGGGAAGTGCGAAAACCCCAGGAAGAAGAAAATTGTTACAGAAGTCCAATTCGCCTGTAACATTTTTATCATGTTTTGTTGATATATATATATATAGACTAATAGCTCATTTTATTCACACACACACACACACACACACACACACACACACTCACACTCTTGAAACAAAGGATCCGTCCTTCACATTTTCACTTCCTGTGAACTTTTTGTCTGTCCTTAAACGTTTCTCTACATTAGCGATAATATTAGTAATCCATGTTTGGCAAATCTGTCATTACAAAGAAAACCTGCTATCCTTACAGATTAATTTACACTAATCTGTAAATGAAGAGGGAAGTCAACAGATAAATTCTAGGATTTCTTTTTTTTTTTTTTGTTAAGACTTTTTGTGAACAATGTCTACAGGATTGGAAGGATGGTTTATTTAGTAAATGTCACGAGAGCCAAATAGAAACAATCAATTTCCCTTTCTTTTTCCAAGACATTTGTAACTGATCTAAGGCTATGTCATCTATTACCTTTCAGTCATTGATGCTCTTTTCTTCCCCTACTTTGGCAATCGTCTAAGAAAAATTGTGTTCTCCAAGTTCACAGAGTCTTCTGCCACTTCGAGAGATGTCCACCATCATTTGGGAGGGTCATTGAATTCTAAAGCATATAGATCCCTGCAGACACAATTAAGTGACGATCCTGAACATTTAGAAGCAAGCTTGAATTTTTTTTTTCAAACAGGAAGATGGTGACAGACGTTCTTCTGGTAGGCACATGAGAGATATGTGTTTCATAGTTAAAAGTGGTCCTGGTGCCTGTGCTGTGGAAACATTCTGTAAAGTGCCACTGGCACAGGAAGACAATTTAAGGTGTTTGTTGCTTTTGAAAAGTTTCCAACTAATGAAGCAAATTAAAGCCACAAATATATTTGTACTGTATTACAAACTCTGAAACTCCAGGGATGATGTCCCATAGATTCAATTAGGATCAGTAGTTGGTCTGCTCTAATTGCTCTGCTATCCAAACAAGAAATGAGCATGCTCCTGTCAACACTTTCCCTTAAAATGTGTTACAAAATCAGCCAGGCTGCTTAACTTAAGGGGAAGATTAATCTCGGCATTTTTTCCCTTTATGTGAAAAGAGAGTCTCCTAATATGTATAAGATCAATTTGTAGTAGATATGGGCCCACTAAAAATGGGGAATGGCGACTTAATAACTGTTCTGTTGCTCATCATGGCTTTATGAGAGAACTTACATCAGAGCAGATTTTCTTAGGGAAAAATGAATGTCTACTTGCTTTCTTTCTTTTTAATTTTGTTGTTTTAAGACACTTGCTATGTCCAGACTAGTCCTGAACTTACTATGCAGCCCAGGCTGGCCTCAAAATCATGGCAATCCTTCTGCCTAACCCTTCCTAATCTTGGGATTACAGATGTGTGCCACCATGCCCAGCTTCCACCTACTTTCAAAAATACTTTCTTTTTGAGGACGTTATCCTCACGACATACAAACATCTTAATTCTTTAAATTCCATGGGAGGCTTTATCTCTTCAAGTGGTGCTTTTTAATCTCTGTTTGCCTGCTTGTTTTCCAAGTGAAGGAGAGATGGTTGTTAACAGTGTGTGGTGGTCTGGGGAAAACACGAGGCCAATTTCATCACGGTGTAATTATAGTTGAATAGTCGTGGCAGGCAAATTAGCTGTAAGAAGGAGAATAGTATCATAAATAATAATAAAAGGCAAAATCATCAAGAATATATGAAAAGTTAAATGTGCTCAAAGCAGGCAGCATAAATTTACAACTAAAAGAAAAGAAGAGGCATCTATAATCACACACATACGTGTGTGTGTGAGTGTTTGTGTGTGTTTACTCTCAGCTTCAGTAAATGGTACAATAAATAGACTGAAATTCAGTTTAGATTTAGAGTGGCGAAAACATTGTCAAACAAATTGAGTCAATTCACTTCCAGAAAACACTATTGAATACTCACAGAGTGTGTCTTCTTGCTAAGTGATTATTGTATGTGCCCTGAGTATGTGCTGGTTCAGTAAAAAAGTCTCAATGCATTTCAAAATGTGTAGCACAACAAAGTTAAACTTGAAAGTGATACTAGTATAATGAATAAGAAATTCCAAACTATTTGTAAATTCACTAATACATTTCTAAATAACGAGTGTGTCAGAGAAGAAGCAGCAAGCAAAACTGAGAGATATTTCAAACTGAATTACCATTGCCATGGAAATAAAATTCACGAAATTTTGTAGGATGTAGCCAGAATAACATTTAAATGAATGGTTTTAAATAATTACAGTAAGAAAGAGGATTATAATCAGCTACTTAGGGATTCAACCAGTTACAGAGAGAGAGAGAGAGAGAGAGAGAGAGAGAGAGAGACATCATTCAAATGATCAGAAGTGTGGGAATCTGAATGGGCTGCGGTTCCTTTTTACAGAAACCCCCTGACTCAACTAGGATGGAAAACTGCTCTTGACCTGTGAATTCAGACAAAAGCTGCCAATAACTCGATTGTGCAGGAGGACTGTGTCTCCAGCATAAATAATAGGTCAGAAGAATCCTTAATTTAAAATGGGTTCTAGGGCTTTGATAAGAAACTATGTGCTTTAAGTAGATAAGTAGCAGTTTAATTTAACCTGACTTGTAATAATTACTAGATGAAGATCTAAGGCCATTCCTAAGCACACACCCTTTCCTGCAAACATAAAAACCTACAGTGAGAATAAAGTTGCTGCAGCCTCGAAGTGATTCCCTTTGTCTGCCTGAGCGGATCTTCACTTCTCCCTGGGTCCAGACCCCACCTACCTTATTGTGCTGGCTTGAAACCCAGAAGAAAATAATAACGATCCACAATAAATGAAACAGAAAACAACAATATAGTAAAAAAGCCAAAAGATGGCTATTTGCAAGATTAACAAGATTGATAAACCTCTGGCTAATTACGTTGGTTATCTTTCCATTGTCGGGACAAAATAATTAGCATACAACACCTGAAGGCAGAAGAGGTTTATTTTGGTTCCCAGTTTCAGAAAGTTTAGTCCATGCTTGACTGACTCAAAGTCAGAAACATCATGGAGGAAGGTCATGATGGAGGACAGCCTCTGATGTCATGGCAGCCAGGATATAGAACACAGGAGAAGAACCGGAGACATGCACCCCTGTGACCACACATTGTCCTTGATGTTACATCCTATGACCGGCCCAGACTCACACAGAAGTGTGCTGTTCGAGGTTTCCCTCAGATAATCAGATTGACAAGGTTGACCAGCAGAAGTCGACCCCTTATCAACTCAATCCCCAAATGCATTCCCTTAAAATATTCTTAATCTCCAAATAGAGACAATAACAAAAATCATAATTCTGCCTAATTTGTTGTCACTATCCTGCATGCAACAAAATCCATGCTAATTCTCAGTCTCACATAAAATTTATAATAGAGGAAAAAAGTAGACATTTTTGTTCCAAAATGTAACACGATGACTTCCAGTTCAATTCTCAATAGAATTCTCATCACTTGAAACCTCCCCCCCACACCCTTATGTCTAAATTCCTATTAAACTTTTGGTCTTCTAAACTCCAACCAGTACTCCACGAAACCCTGCTAATAGCATTCTACGCTTTCTTCAGTCTAGTTCTCCAAACTTCCTAAATCACCCCCACAAATAGTTCCAAAGTCTTTTGCACAACGCAGTGTGGTATAGTCCAACACCCCTACTTCTCAGCCCTGACTTTGTGCGTTAGTTAGCTTCCCGTTGCTAAGATGAAAGACTTGACACCTCTAACTGAAAGGAAAGGTTTATTTTGGTTCACAATTCCAGAGGTTTTCGGTTGTCTTTGGCTGTCTTCTTAGTAGAATCGTCGCGGTGGAAGAGCACTGCATAGGAAAGCTCGAACCAGTCGGCCGCCAGGGAGCAGCAGAGCGCCGGTAGGAGCCAGAAAGCTTTCATCATCCTAAGTGATTAAGTAAAAAAGGAAATCACAAGTCAAAGTGAAGGGAGAATTCTCTTTCCTCCCCAAATTATTCTTTTTATTCGTGTGTTTGGACCGCACAATAAGTGTGTTCAACTTGAAGAACTGCTGCGTCTGCAGATTGCCTCTTAGTCGTTTTTACCTTCCTTTCCTCTTCCCGCCTTTCTGCCTCTTCCTTTGCCCAGATCATTCTCCCACCTGCACACAGTTTACCTCCGTATTTCCCAATCTCTCTCTTTTATTTTGCTCTTTCACTTATATTTTACAGAATAGGGATATTAAATAATCACCTGGTTACAACAAATTCAGCAATTAGGTTGAATGAGTATGTTTCCTGTAAGGCACCACTTGCTAAGACTAACGCAACAACAACAAAAATAGCTGAATAAATCTTTAATAATAAAAAATACATTGGATTTGTAACTAAAAGCATTTCCCTGAAGAAAATTTCAGGACTAGCCGGCTGTACTAGTGAATTGCACAACTAGTGTGCTATATCACTCATAGAGATATTTATACAAATCCAGAAAACTTTGGGAACATTTCTATTTCAGCCAGGCACATTTTTTAAAACCTTGTTTATAACAAGACCAACATACCCTGATACCTGCAAAAGAAAGCAAAGTTATCATAAAAAATTTTAAATTAAATTTTATTATCACTCATGGAGGTACACTTAACAATTCTCAATAAAGGATTAGCAAATAACATAAAAACAATCATATAATGAGGAAGTGAGAGTTAACACATAAGGAAATATCAATGTGATATTTGAATATCACTCAATTTAATTACTATCAGAAAAAAGAAAAATTCACATATCTATGTTAATATATGCTAAGTTCCAAAAAGAAAAAAAAGTTTCACAAAAATGCCAATCCTATTCAAGATAAAATGAAATGCAATCACCTAGCAATAAAAAAATCTTTCCATACAGGATATCTGCAAAAGCACTCTGAGCTAATATCAAATATAACACATAAAGAACAAAAATTTTTTGTATTGAAAAAATCTAAATGGTAATTGTTTTGTTGATGGCAATGTTTTCAAAGTCTGTTTAGGAATGCTTTCCATAGGTTAAAATTGATATTCTGAGTACATTAAATAAAATTTTATAGATTAAACTTTTATGCTTATGTCTATGGTCTGCTTCAAAATTAATTGCAGTGTACACTATGAGAAATGGACCACCAGTTGCTGGGGAAAAATAACGCTCTAGCTTTTTGCCAGTGAATTAGCCTGGTGGGGTGTCGATTACAGGTGTTAAGGCTCGTCTTTGTGTTCTGTTGTTTTTATTCTATTTCATTTATCTATCTCACACTCTTTACACTGATATCACAGTGACTTGAGCATCATGGATTTATAATGAGCCAGCATACATCCTTCATTTTTATTTTACTTTTTCAAGATTGGTATGGTTTTCCTAGGTCCTTTCACTTCAGATCAAGACAGAATCATGTTAGTTTCTCTAAAACTTCTGCCTTGGTTTTACTGGAATGCCGTTACATCTGTGTATCTGGGAAGAATTGATGTCTCAGTGTATTTGAGTCATCTAATCCACAAAAACTTACCTATAATTTTTATAGGTGCTGTTTAAATTTTGTCTGCATTGCTGTCTAGTTTTCAGCATAAAAAAGAACTTACATGCCTTCTGTTTTGACTCTCATATTTTTTTTTTGCTTCTTTTGTAAATATTACTTTGAAAGACATATTTTCCAAGTGTTTTGTGATAATAATAAAAATAACAACAGGTTTATACATTTTGCCATATCCTGGTATCTTGTTAAATTCTCTTATTAATTACATTAATTATTGCACAGATTCCTTGAGAATTTGGTTGTTTTTGACTATTTAAATTTCTTTTCTTGTAATTATACGTTCTTATTAATATTTTTGCCTTATTGCATTGGCATATATGCCTATATAATGTATACATTCCTTTAGTGTACCTCTATTATTCACACATGCAAATGTTTGTTATTATTAAAATATAAACACATGAGGACAAGAGCCAAATAACGAAGAGTATACCATTTTATGCTAATATAATCTATTTAAAAATATGCAGCAGTGAGGAATTAAAACTGTAAAGAATTTAGTGTTTATTGGGAATAGCAGAAGAGTAGCAGAAATGAACACCAGGAGCATGGGTCAAAAAAGAACTAGGAAGATTAAAGTCACTGACCTGGAGTGATTGAGAATAATTTAAACCTGACCCTGAGAGATGGCCCTGAATACACACAGATTGCCTTGCTTCCTTTAGCAACGAGGCCCCAGAGAAAGCCTAACTTGTCCAATACAGAGAGATGGGTGGGTATGGTGGTACAGAGAGAAATTAAATCTTTATGTAAAGCTAAGTAAGCTATTTTTATATTTATTTTATAATTTATTTGCAATAGCATGCTGCTGCTGTGTGCCCATCTCTAGTTGTAGCACAACAGGGTGAAGGTTGATCAGATACAGAGAAGCAGGAGATGAATCAGCCACTCCTTCAAGCCAGGTGGGTTGAGGACATAGAAGCAAAGCCACGAGAGTTCATCTTGAGGCCACATTCATGTTGGGCAAAACTCGGGTGGCCAGCGATGTCACAAAGGCTCTTGGAATGAGATTTCTTGGGGCTTTTTTTTTGCCTAGGTGACACAGGCACTGCGACAGCAACATTTCGAATACTCCCACTTCACATTCCTCCTGCACTTGCTTCCAAAAGAGAGAAACCCAAGCAAGCAAAAACGACCACATTTCTCCTGCTCTGTTTCTGATCTTGAATAAATCATTTAATTAACAGGCACTGATATTAAATTGCTGTGTCAGGTACTAGAGATAAGAAAACAATAAGGATGTAGACTTTTCCTGAGCAGCTTCTCAATCAGACTAGGGAATATAGTGCAGTGGTAGAATGACGGTTCAGGCATAGGGGAGTAAGAAATTCACTGTGGTCTGTGCGTGGGTTACAAAGAACATCTTACAAGAATTGTTTTAAGAGTGAATTTGGGAAGTTACTAACTACAGTCCATTGAGTAATTTGAAGAATAGTTTTCTAACTGAAAAGTATAGTATCTATTTAAACTTAGAGTTTTAAAATGTCTTTTGGCAGTCAGAAAAAGATAAGTAATGTGACCAGTAGTAAAACTGAAATTGTTATATGGGTAATCCATACTGATTGTAGGGCTTCATACTTTACAATTGAAGCGATAAAGAGGGATTTTTGACTTTTTAATGTATCCGTTTGGTGGGAAGGAGAGAAGAAATTAGAAATGAATTAGGACTGAAATTCAGACTCTTGATTAAAGTTAGTGGGCAGATTTTGTGTTCTGGTGCAGTAGGACAGACAGAGAGGGTGGATGCGTACGAGGCTTGTATGATCGATCATCTGTTGTGCACCAGACAGCATGGCTCAATTCAAGAACTTATAACAGCACAGTTGAAAATAATATAATATGAATGGGAAAATAGTAAAATGAACCATCAGCCAAAATTACAATATGTACTGGCAGGTGCTTAATGATTTCTTTTGAGTCAGTACAGAAGCTTCCGGAAACAACACCAATGATGTATTGACAAAGGACAACTAGGGGCCAGTTAAGTGATGGAAGTGATTGGATCAGTACATGTGGCTAAGGAAATGTCTTCAATACTTTATTGATCTACTTAAAGAAAATAGTCCATTCATACTTGAATGAAAATAAATGCTTGAAAAATCATTTTATCCTCCCACCTCACCAAAGTGAGTCAGTATAAGGGAAAGGCAACTTATCTTCTTAATAAAATTGAAAACGCCATGCAACTTTTCACATTTTTCAGAGAGGAAAGACTGTTGGACCACAATTAGGGTTGTTGTATGGGGGATATATTAGTGTGCTAAGGCTGCCATTACAAAATACCACAGCCTGGGTACTTTAAATGACAAAGATTTATTTGGTCACATTGCTGGTGGATGGAAGTATGCTATCAAGATGTTACTAGGCTTAAATTTTCTTTATGTTTTCATCATTACATAAATCAGTTTTCTTAGAATACACTTACATCAAAGACTGAATAAGGAAATTGCTACATTAAATAAGCTTGTCTATGTCAAATTGCTCCATTAAATGATCTTAAGTCTGTATCACAAAGGTATATTACACATAAAGCAACAGATATAATGCATACGTAGTTATTTCAGAATATTTTCACTTCTAAAAATTATTTACTCACATTTCACTAAATACTTTCATTTTTCCAGATTTGGTTTATCATTTTATCTACCTATCCATCCATAAATTAATGCGTATATATATCTATATCTATCTATCTATCTATCTAAAGATTTTTTTACACCAATTCCCCATATTCAATATAGTTATATTTTGCAAACTAATATACTATTAAAAGTAATAATTATGGGGAAGTTTTATAGATTTTATGAGAAAGCTGGTACTATTTTAGAGGAATACCAATCAATGATTGATGTCTATTTCTGCTAAGATGTTTCCTTTTCTCCATGTTCTTTGGTGCTGCTTGTCTTTCTGTCTCTCTCAAAGATTCCTTCAATTATTTTCTGCAATGCTTTGCTAGTGGTTGCAAAGTTCTTTATGGATTCTTGGTCATGAAAAGATTTTTACTTCCCCTTCAATTTTCAGGGGTAATTTGCTGAATACAACAACCTTGGTTGACACTTGCTGTCTTTTTTTTCATAAAAATATCAGCTTGAATTTAACAGATAGCAAAACTGTAACAAAAATATTCTGAAAACTCTGGAGAACCCAGACCCCCAGACGGCCATCCTGGTAGCATTCCAGATCTGTGGTCACTGCCCTGCACCCCCCTCCTGCCACCTAACACTCCCAGCCCGCCCTGGAAGATGTGGCAGTTAACAACACAGATTGTTGTGTTGCTTTTCCTCTTTCACTCCATTCTTGTTGGTTAGTAGAGAAATAATGGGGGTAGGAAACCACACTTGCTGTTTTGAAGGTTGAAAGATTTTGCTCTAGGCTCTCTTGGCCTTTAAAGTTTGAATTGAGAAATCTGGGATAATTCGAATGGGTTTGCCTTGGTAGAAAAATGTCTGTTTTTCTCTTGCTGCTTTTAATATTCTCTCTTTATGTTGTATTTCTAAGGTTTTGATTATGATATGTTGTGGTGAGTCTCACTGCTAGTTGAGGTTATTTGTGTTTTATAAGATTTTTGTACCTGAAAATTAATTTCTTTTCTTAGATTTGGAAAATTTTCTTGTATGATTTCAGTGAATAAATTCTTTATACTTATGATGCTGTCTTCTGCTCCTTCGCCCACACTCATAATTCTGAGATTGGTTTTCTTTGAACAATCTATCAGCTATTGTATCCACTACTTTGCTCATTTCTAATTTTGGAGTTATGCCTAATTATGACATTTGTTTCCTTAGCCTTGTCTTTAAGGCCTGAAATTCTGTCCTCACAATATTCAAATCTTCCTCCCCTACTTTCACATATAATTTTTATATCTTTAATTTCATCTAGATTTTTTCCAAATTTTCTACTTCTCTAGCAAAAGGTTCCTTCATATCTTGCATTTCCTTATTTACCTCTTTCAACTCCATATTTGTGGCTTCTATATGCTCAGTAAGCTTTGTTTCCATTAGGACCACTATTTATTTAGTAAGTTCCTCTTTAAGTCCACTGATCACAGCTTATACTTCTTTGAGAATATCTTGTTGGAACTGGCTGCTTGACTCACTCATTTGTTTTTTGACTTCCTTCCTCTATTAATTTCTGGGGTCTTGGGCCTTTCTGTGTGTGTTCTATTGCTTTGTTTTCTTACCATGTTTCTCTTGTTGAGGGACTTCAACGTAAAGGCCTAGCTGAGAGGTTTTTTTGAATGAATATGAGGGTGCTTTGGGGGAGCCAAGCCTCCTTTGAGTTCTGTGCTGGGAGTAGGAGTGAGGGGGAATCTAACAGTCTAATGGCCTCTGAGGGTGTTCCCACTATCAGCCAAGCAGTTTCAGGGGTCACCAGTCTTGCTCTGCTCTCCCTAACTACCTCTTGTGCCCGTTTCTTCCTAGGCATTGCTTAAGAGTGACCTCCAAACCCTGATATGCTCTTTCGAGCTTTCTTTTACTCTAAACGGTTCAGTATTTTTTTTAAAAAATGGCTCCTGTTTACATCATCACTTGTTACGGATGCTGAGAACTGCTTCTTATGTAGGTTCCAGGAGGCCTTTTCTAGGGGAAACTTGCATTGTATTTGTGGTATGAACTGCCCTCAGGCTCATTTTTTTGGCGACTGGATCTTCCAGCTGCTACCATTTCTCACTTCTCCCAGATGTGTGCTTGCCTCGGTCTGAGTTTCTGGGCTCTGGGCTTTCTTCCATCTTTGGATGCCAGCAGCTCAGGGCCACTATTAGTTGGCTTGGGGCTGCTTCCTAGGTTGCTGTTTTCCTCTACTTCTGATATGTCTTTGGTATTTCTGACCTTCCTGTGACGTCGTTTCAGTTGTTAGGGTGCTCCTTCCTCTCCTAGCTCAGTCAGAGAGTCTGAACTGTAGGTGGGCTTTCCTCCATCTGTGGATGCCAGTGGCTCACAGCCATTGACAGTTAGCCTGGGGCTGCTTCCCAGGCTGCTGTTTGCCTCAATTTCCGATGTTTTTTTCAGTGTGTCTGACCTCCCTGTTGGCTCCATTCAACTGTTGGGTTGCTCTTCACTGTCTTAGCTACACCCAACAGGCAGTTTTTGGCTATATTCTTAACTTTTTAAGTGGGTCCCCAAGGAGACATCACGCATCTCTGTTACTTGGCCACCATCTGGGCCAAAAGTTCCAGGATTGGTTTTTCTTGAGTTCTCTGTCCTTGCCTGCAGAAAACATTTTTTTTCTGGTCATTCATACTCTCATCTCTGTGTATAAATCTCTCTCTCCTTCTCTCTCTCTACTTTCTATGAGGACAATAATCCTATTAAATTAGGTTCTCTCTAATGATCTCATCTTAGCTGATTCACCTTTTTAAGAATCTTTCTGTTACATGTGGCTCTTTTCTGAGGTATTGGGAGTTAAGACCCCACAAAATGAACTTTGGGAAACAAAATTAAGTTCTTATCAGAAGCTGTGATCATTTGCCTGCCAGTGGATGTTTTAAACTTCTTCAGGAATATACTCAGGACTCACAGGGCCTTAGGTGTGGGGAAACATTTCTGGTTCTGTGAGGTAACCTAACCACTGAAATCCATACTCACCTGATGCCCAAGTAGTAAGTTCGTTTTCTTGGTACCAGAAAGCACAGTCACTTGGTAAGCTTCCAAGTGCTTTTTTAGAATTGAGGCAACATAGATGCTTTAGGCAAAGTGTTCACTGCTGAAAAATAGGCACCCAGATTTGTAATTTACACTGCACTGTATACATAGATGGTAGAGGTAGAATTGTCTTGTCCCACTGGAAAGGACCCTCAAGGCACAAGCGTTTCAATGTAGCCAAACCCTTTCTTATAATTTTTTGGTTGACAAGCATTCTGTAAGGATAACCCAGAAGCTAGAGTCAAATAAAACCATGTCTAAGAAAAAATTCTCAGAAGAAAAGTTAAAGAGCTGGCATCACACAGATTACCAAAGCAAAGGCGGTTGAATACCCTGAATCAATATAATGGGGCAAAGCCAAGAAGTCTAAAACTCGTGGGAAAAATACTTAAGCCATCGTGAATCCAAGAGGACAGACGTGGGTTGGGGCTACATCGTAGAGAGAGTCATGGCCGAGGAGTGAGGTCCACACAGCCGCACACAAGTCCCTTTGTGTCCATTGTCCCTTCAGATCTGACTCCCTTGGAGCACATGATTGACTATTTTGTAGATAAAATGCAGTCCTCGTCAGTTTGTATCCCTGACTGCACCATGGAAGTGAACAAACTGTGGTTTGTTGAAAGAACAGGTCATCGTAAAGGTCATTCACGCTCCTGCGAACAGTTGCAAGGCGCTAGTCGAGAAAAACTGCCTTTATCCACCCTGAGCACAAACGGGAACAGCTATACATGTAAACTGTATACTACTCCGTCTTTCCGAGCACAGTTTTAACTATTAGTTTGGGAAAACTAAGATAGAATTTTTATTTTTTAAGAATCCTCCATAAAGCCAGGAATGAGGAAGAATTTTAATCCCTACAGTGCTATAACCCTCTATTGCCACGAGATGGCGAAAAAGACTCACTTGACGCCACCATCAAGAAAAGCTTTCTCAGAAGAGAACAGAAATTCACTGGTTTTCCTACCTATTGTTACTGATTTATTGTTTACAAACAAGAAAAATACCTTTATTCAAGTTATTCTAAAACCAAGTAAGTTACCTCTGAAAGTTGCTAATGTCATATCAAAGACTGTATGAACACTAAAAAATCTTTGTAGAGCGTTGAACTAGAGTCTGTGGGAAGTAGAAATAAATAGTACTCGACCTGCCCTTGAACTTGACAGTGTCTTTCACAGTAATGGATCAGTGAGTAGCTGCCTTTCTTGGCTACTGCTTCTGTTTCATGTGATCGCGACGTCAATCAGAGCTGACTTCTGTGGTCAGGGATTTTCAGAGCTGCAGCCAAAGCTGACCTCACGTTGTTCCTTGTCATGGGTTTGGTGTGGGCGCAGGACGGAGTGGGCTACCCTGAAAAACCGGACAGTATTGTTTCCAGTCAATGGCCTCAAAGTAGGTATGTTAATTTTCTGGACTGTCATAACAAAGTACCAGGATTCGGGCAGTTTAAACAACAGAAATGTATTATCCTTCACCCTGAAGACTGGAAGTCCAATTCAAGGGTTGAATCATTTCTCCACCCACAGGCTGTTAGAAAGAATCTGCTCCACGCCTCCCCAGCCTGGCTTCTGGTGGTTCACTGGCATGTTTTGGTATTTCTTGGTTTGAAGAAACATCAATTCAATCCTGCCTTCATCTTCACATAGTATCCTCCATGATCCATTTCTAGGCACAATATTTTTTTTGTAAGGAAAATAATTTTATTGGATCAAGGGCCTGTGCTACTCCAAGATGACCTATTTTAGTTATTAAGATCTTGCAGTGACACTTTTTCCAAAGCAGGTTGCATACTGAGGTACCAAGAACTACGGCTTCACCATACAAATATTTAGGAGACACAATTGAAACTACAAAGAAGGTTTTAAAAGTATTCCCCAAGAAAGGATTGTGGGTAAAGCTCTAGCTAATAATGTTTCCCCTTTTCCCTTCTCCTCCTTCATTCCAACCCATTCCCCTACCTGAACCATTCAATTTCACGAATTAGCCAACATAGTCACTCTATGGGAATACATGAAATCGATCATTAAATCTTTATGCTGAAAGTTATAAATCATTTTTGCTTTATCTCTTTCACTTTTCCTTCCTTCCTTTCTGCTTTCTTCCTCTTTCTTCTTCCTCTCTAGTCTGCCTTTTTCTCCCTCTTCTTTCCTTCTTGCTTTACATATGATTATGTGCTTATATCTGGTACACAAATGGAAACATTCAACAAACACAAAATAAAAGGAGCATAACATTAAAATGGGATAAAAGAGATGGTTTATAATTTATCAAAAATTAACATTCATACTTCATGCCATAAAGAAAAAGAAAGACTACATAGAGCTTTTTGAGAATTATGAATGATCACATTTCCTATAACATTCTAATACTTCTTAGTAAGTGGATCCTGTTTTTTTTTTAACTTCTCTTTTGAGCCTTCACAGGCACTAAGTACTTACCTAGTAGACAGGCAAGAAACTCTTTGTAATGTCTGCATTCTGTTTGCTGCCAAGATGAAATCTCTCCAGGAATGATGTGACCTATCACAGTTAACCTGGCAAGGAGCAAGAATGCCTAAAAGGAGGATGTTAGCACATGACTTCACTTTAGAAAAAACATGCATCAATTGAGGTTGCAATTTAGGTGCTGTATAGATTTGCTTTTATTATGTATATTATTTATCTTACATTTATTTGGAAAATATTTTGTCCATTAACACATACAGTACACCTTTAAGGAACACTTTCAATGTGAAAGCCAGTTATAAGCACAGAGAACTCTGAACTGGCCAGCTCGGGATGTATGCCTTAGAGGGGAGGATGACCCATGAGATTGTGAACAATGTTTACGCTCACCTGTGAATTCAGCAGTGTGAACAACTTGAGTGTCCACTGGGACTCATGCCGGAACCTGGGGCGAGGGCCAGGTGCTGCAGGTGGCTGATGGGCACAACATGCCAGCCCATCGGTAATCCTTGCACAGTGGTCATCGCCTCTTTTCTCCAAGCTCACTGACCATTCTGCTAGCCACACTTATTGGTCAGTCACGTGAGGGTGGGCAGAGCACTTGGGTATAGCTGTGGGCATAGCTGCTGAGCACGATTGTCATAATGCTGAGTGTCCTCTTCTCCAACGAAGGACATCCCTCAAATGTCCTCTGTTAACCGCAATGTGCTCATTAATTCTTCCATTCTTCAGCATTCCCAAATAGCACTATTGTAATGCTTAACTCTTCTTTCACTGGCTTCAATTTACTTTCAAAATTTGCAACTTTGCTTCATTCAGAGGTTTTTATAATATCTGGAAAAACATATACCTGATTATAAGAATATAATCTGTTACTGTAAGAGAATTGTGTTTCTGCACAAAGAATTCTTCCTAATTTATATCCTAAATTCATTGCACTTTGTGGAGAATGCTATCTTTCAGGTGTTTGGACAATGGAATTACTTTGAGAACTACAGATGTAAGAAAATACATCTTTTTAAAAACAGTAGGAGCAGTAGGAACCCTGTAGTAGGAATAGTGAAAAACAGATGTAGGTGTACTAACAGGGCATAGGCCATTTCCAAGGAGTCGTGTGGATTGACAATTGACCCCCCCGACCCCCGTGAGATTTCACTCCTGTTGTGATCCTGATTCTGGAATTCAGCACATTGTTGGTGCTATACATATATGCATACTTTCTGATTATCTGACCAAACAGACTGAAATTGTTAACTGAGTAGTTTCAAAGCTGGAAACCTACCAAGAGATCATAGGACTAACGGGTTATGTAATAAATAGTATGTAAGTAAGTCAAGAGAGATTATCAGTCCGGCTGGTTTTGTTATTAATTTTATTATTTTTTAGGGCTCAATAATTGAGAAATCAACAAACTGAAGTATGGTATTTAAAAAAAATCTAATCCATCCAAATTAAATTTGCAAATATTAAATCAATACATCAAAAAATCTATGCAGTGTTGAATGCATTTAAGTTTTCTGCAACTGTTTTCTAAATGGTCAGCTTTCCACTGGTAGGACAAAACACTTGACATGTAATTTGAGTAAGCAAAGATTTATTTTGTTCATAGTTTCAGAGGTTTTAGTTCATAGTCACTTGGTTTTTAGGCAAAGCTGCTCAACTCATGACACTCAGAAAGCAGAAAGCAGGGGAAGAACCAGGGAGAAAAGTGCCAGAGAGAAGACAGGGTCCCCCACGTTCCATCCACACGAGCCACCACCCAGATACCTGGACATTTGCTTTACTAACTTCCTAGGTGCCTCAGAGACCACTCAGGCTGGTTGGCAAGATTTGCCATTACCCCTAGCTGTTAGTATACCATACTACATAATAGCATGCTGACCTGTGTGTGACATTTGTTAGCATTTAGCCAGTGTTAGGAACTATTTGTTACCTTGGAATTGAAGTAGAAATGTTTAAAAAATGATTCTCTTGTCAACATCCATACAAATTCTTTTATAATGAAAACTTCCTACTATAATAACTGTAAAGCTTCCATTTAGTAATACTTCAATTCCTACTGTGTACAAAATATCCAGATTTATGATGTGAATTTCAAATTTACGATGAATATTCATCATTTAAAAGTAATATTCTACCATGTTAATACAAATGATATCACACATTACTCCTTATTAATAGAGGCAAAGAGTATCTTTTTAAATTCCCATGACAAACAAAATAGTTTCCCCTATGAGAATGAGCAAATAAATAATTTCTGTTTTAAATTTTTTAGTTAAATAACAATTAATGTTGCAAATATTTTAGTTTGGAAATATAGAATACCCAATAGATAACTTGTTTAAGAGCTTGATGAAAAGGCATTTCAAAGAGATTCAATTCACAGGGGACATTAATTATAGCAGGAGGTCTTTGATATTGGCATTACGTTTGTGCTAAGGTTGTAGATTCTCATTACGTTTGAAGCATTTTGACATGTTGCTGACATGTTCAACTTTCTAAAACATATTTAAATATTTATATAAATTATTTACTCAAAGTGAAAAGAATACAACCCATGACAATTGTGACTACAATATTGTCTATGAAGTTACATGACCAAGAATTGCAATTACTAGTCCTTTTGTGATGCAAAAGGAGAGTGTTTTATGTGTGCTGGTGAGAAAAGAATCAGTATTGTCATCAGAAGTAGAAATGACGTGGTAAGGTGCTTTCAGTGCTTCTGGGTGATGTAAACATTCTCTGGGCCAGTAGCTCCTAGGACTCAGAACCCAGTCGCCAAGACTTCAATCATATACAGACAGAATTACATATGTTGCTTAAAGCTAATACCAAGATTAAGTGGCTGCGTTATGGTCAAAAATGCAACCTTCCCTAAAGTGACCACGGTAGAGTGAGAGAGAGTTGGCCCAGAGATGCCTGCGGTGTGCACAATCCTCTTAACAAAGAACGTTTTGTCTCCTTGAGTACAGAAAAGGAGGATTTTCTTTCTTTCTTTCTTTCTTTCTTTCTTTCTTTCTTTCTTTCTTTCTTCCTCCTCCTCCTCCTCCTCCTCCTTCTTCTTCTTCTTCTTCTTCTTCTTCTTCTTCTTCTTCTTCTTCTTCTTCTTCTTCTTCTTCTTCCTCTTCTTCTTCTAACAGATAGAGACACTTTATCTAAAAGACAGAGGCTGACCACTAGAAAATGAACAGGGTTAGAAGAGAAGGACAGACCGTTAGCTTTTTAAAATCTTTGTTGGAATATTTTTCTAGAGCTCCCTCTTGCTGAGCTGATGCCTTGTTTCTGGGCAAACTTTTGACAACACACCTATTTCCAAACTACCTAAGTACCTGGTGTCTACTACCAGAAAAAGAGCATCCTAAATCTATTACATGTATTTATTCTTTTGTGGTAAATTAATAATGGTTAGTATCAGCCTTATTATCTTTTATTAAAAATGAGATTGTTATGAATCAACTCTAAGAGCCCAGTTAACACTTGACACCGTAAGTTAACATTTCTTGGATTGAGAAATCAAAGATAAGCGCTGGGTCTTTAAGGGATACTGACCGAGCTTCTGAGGGCTGCAGGGGCCACCATTTGCTGATGTCATTGATATACCCATACCGTCACCATGCATTGATTGGCTGTGCCTTACTGCATCCAGTATTTCTTAGAATTTAAACCAGATCTATCACCTTAAAAGTACATGGATGAGTCAAGTTCCCTTACAAAACTTGTAAACCGTGAGCATCCTAGCATGCTTATTTTATTCTTTTGCTAAAGTCCTCCTTATATATCTGAGCTCAAGCAACTACCACACTCTCCCATCTCATGCCCCAGTTCTTCCTGGCTTTGTAATGAAAAGAACTGTCCACGGTGCAACAGTTCAGAATAACAAGTGGCAATAAAAACTTGTGAGTGGTTATTATAATTTGGCCAAGATGCTGGGTACTTTCATACACATTTAATTATCTAATTAGTTCTTCACCCTGTGAAGCAATGTTTATTGTACAGTTCAAGTAATAGAGGTTTTTGATAATTAATTAACTTGTTCAAAGTACCACAGTGGGGAACTTATATTTTGAATTTAGGCTTTTCTAACTTGAAAATATGTATTCTTTGTGGCCTGTCCTATTGTCTTTTTTTGATTTATTAATTTTTTAAAGAGATCTTGCCCTTTAATGTAACTTTCTGGTAACAAAAACTCCTGTGTTGCAAATGACCTAGCTACCACAATGAGGCAAATCTTGCCAACTAAGATAATGAATAATGGAATATAGCACTTATTGAACTGAGTTATAATTTCTGAACAGAACTTCATTTAACTAAAAGTTTTTTTGACTATTATGATTAACTCAGCCATGATTGGACTGGATTGTTTCTGGATTAATTTCTCTAGCACCTTCTACTTTGCAGTCTTTATACAAATGTATTCAACGTTAAATTCATTACCTAGTGTTTGTGAAAGTCTACTGGATTTACCATATAGCTTGAGTATTCTCAATAGCTCAAAATCTAATGAAACACATAGTAAGTTAAACATAATTATAACAAAAGTATTGTTCCAAATGTATAGGCATGGGAACCAGAGAAGAGGGCAACGAATCACCGGGACTTGTGGGAAAAGTTTACCACTAAAAAAGTGTTCCCTGGGACAGCTCAAAATGGGATAGACTGGGAGTTTTAATAGAGGAGAAAGGCTTTGCAGGAAATGGATCTAGGTTTTGGAGAAATATTTACATATGAAAATATTTTTAAATCCCTAGAATAATAAATTCAGTATGGCAAGTTTTGTTTGTTTAATTTGAGGTAATTATGAACATATTGTTTAGAGATTAAATAGGTAGCAGGCAAGCAAGAGTATTATGTTGAGCATACTTGGTGTTTGATTCTGTTACTAACAGACTTTCTGCTTGTGCATGAATGACAGTCAAAAGGAAGAGACTCAACAAGACAGATTTAGGTCCCCATCATTAAACATGCTCCAATTATAAAGCATGAGTATCCCAGCTTCTTGGAGTTTGAAGATTTCCCTTCAGGTCATGTTCAACGGATGCAGCTGAAAATGGATGGGCCGTTCCCTCACGTTGAATGTTCCTTAGATAAGATAGTGCCAGCATGTGTTTATAAGATCAATCTCAATGCAAAATCTGGAAGGTTCGCTAAAAAAAAATGCTGTTGTTATAAATGAATCGCCTGAAATCTATGTTTTTAATGAACATTCTGTAGGATTCTGTTATAAATGTGTAGATGCTTGCCATATAGAATAAATTTCAAAAAGAATTCTATCATCAATTAATTGAACTCATATAATTCAAACATTTTTCACTTTAAGATAAGAGAAATTAAGTGACAATGTATTGATAACATTAGTACAGAATTACATGGCCAGTTTCTAGATCTAGGTTAAATATAATATGGGTCAGAATTAATTCATTTTTATTGTGTTCTTTGATCTATTAGAGCAGCAGTTGAAGAGTGACAGTCTAATCAGTTGGGGATTGTCTACAGAAGTGATTGGTCTGGATTTGTAGCTTAATTTCTAAAAGCTTGATTTAATTTCCACACATAACATCTGAATATTTCATGAAAAAGTCTTGTGTTCACACAATGCAACATACAACTGGTGTTGGTTAGAAAGTGCCTTCTTTGGGGAAGAATGGAGAGTCTCCTGCTTACCACCGACACCATCCAGTCTGTTCTACCCCGGGCCCATGGCCTGTGGAATTGTTCTGTCTTCCTGGACCAGCTGGCCAGCATCCGACCACTCTATACTTTCCAGTGTTGTTCCTTTTACTTCCCTTACTTCTCATATCTGAGCTCAGAGTTAACCAGAGATTTAATAATTCTACAGAGCTCATTTCTTAATTATCTTAGTAGTAAAATTATGGCATTACTTGGAAGAATACATAGCTATTTTGACTTTATGCGGAAATGTTTAGGAAAAGTTCATCAAGCAAGTGCAATGTGTTCATTTTATTTCATTATTGTGATTATACTCCTGAAGTGAAGTTGATGTATCATCAGGAACTTAATGTTTAGTTGCTTAAAATTCTTCCTTTCATAATGTGCTATGGTCCCATTTTAACTGAATGTAATTTGTGACAACTTCTTAGAAGGAAATCCTACTTTGTATGTAAGCATACACTTACCTAACATTGAAGACATATTTAACTTCAAATTCTGTTTAATCTCTTTATAGGTAAAATAGCCTATTGTCTCCTCCATAATGACCCATCTCAGCTGTTCCCTACCATTTTCAGCAGTCCATTTCCCTCTGGATATCATTTAGAGTCCCCCCCCCCATTCTTGAATATACTTATTAGTTTCTTCCGCTCTTTTTCTGACTAAATGCTGTGCGGATTTTAATTAATTCCTTCTACAATATTTGCATGCTATGATTTTTCTTTAATTTATTCTGTCTACACTCTTGCCTTACTTAATTCAAGGGAACATTTGGGGAATGGATATGGTTTGCATAAAAGATGCTATGCAAATAAATTATGCTGCTTCCAACTGCCAGAATGGGTAAGCAAAACTTTGCAAAGCCATTTCTATAAAGTCCATCTGCAAACAATGAGAACCCTTCTGATTCATGTAGGTTACAGCTACACTGCAAGTCATTAGCGCACTACAATTGCACTTGCACGTTTCATGTTTTTAAAAGGTAAAGCTGGGTTTAAATGTTTGAAATTACTCTTTCAGCATCCGGTCCAAAAATGTGTAAATCTGTCTCTATTTGGCTGATAGTTCTCACTCCAGATGGAATTGTGCACGTGAATTTATAGACCATTATAAGCTTGGAAGTCCAGGGATTGTACCGTGATGTTTCACAGACCGAATTCTTTTCCTTTGTGAATCATTGCCAATGTGATTGCATTTATTTTTTTTTGAAAATAATTTTGAGTTCATTAAAACTAACTGGGTGAATTAATTTAAAGCATATTTCTGGAAGCTGTTAGGAGAAGGATACAGCCCAGGGTGAAGAAGCAACGGTACTAGAGTATCAGTACAAAGTATCTTGGAAACTGGTTGATGAGAGGATTCTACAGACAAAGGCAAGACAGGGAGAGGGACACCAGGCTGTAATGATTTTTCTGTTATTCTTGTTCTCTATTCCTTCTTCTTTTTTCCCCAAAAATGTTTATAACTCAATTTGTATAAACATTTATAAGTTTAATTGTTTATCATCTCTCTCTTCCATTGTAATGCAAGCTTCAACATTGAAGAAGCAATTATATTTTTGTTTTCAAATTTATGCTCAGTCACCATCGTAGTTAATAGTACAGCATAGGTACTTGTAAATAGTTGTGCAAGAAAATAATGAATTAATTGTAGATGGGATTGATACTGTGTGTGTGCATGAGCTTTTTTTGCACTAGGAGAATCGTACTAGGCAGGATAATGATGGTGGCAATTCTAAACAAATGTGAAATTTTTTTTTGTTTGCTTTTACTCAGGGAATCAAATTATAAATTCTTTTTGTAACCAAAAGAAGTTTAAAACAACTTCTGCCTGCAGCTTCACCATTCAAGGCAGAAAGGCAGTGTTGTCAAATGGGCTCCTTTAAGGCTATCCCTTGTCATACAAAGGATTGAGATAAATTCTATATCATTTCCTGGTGAATAAACATAAGGAATAACCTTTATGGAAGAAAAAGAAATCGTTTCAGTTGAGATCACTAGCAGAGGAATGCACAGGGTCCACCTGTGTGTCATCATCATACAGAATTATACACCAAAACCCAGGTTTCCATTGAGGGTACAGGTAAGCTGAAAGGATAGATGAGTGAAAGGGGCCTCATCAAGGCCACTTGTATTTTGGATGCCATTGAGTAGTTCATTTGGATTTGGGACACAAGCTGTTGATAGAAGTTGTGTAGAATGCTTATGGTCCAGTATCTGAAGACCTTGGGACTTGAGACGTACTGCGATTCTCGAGAGAAGCAAACCTCAGACACAATTGGTGTGTGCCTCCAGGTGAGCTCCTTTTGTAGAGGGCGCTTCTTACTTTCAAGGATGTCCAGAAAAGAGAAGCATAAGTCACTGGTGACCCTAGATATAAATGCCTTGACAAAGAGACTATCTTCTCAAGGAGTTAGCTTCCTTATTTTAAAATACTACTTATGTGTATCTCATAGACTTTTTAAACATTCAATCTTATTCCAAATGAATTAGGTGTATTTGCTTCTCAGAAGTGCCCACTAAAATACAAAGATACATTTTCCTTGAGGGTGTGGGACATATATTTAAGTGATAAGTCCATTCTAAATATGAGTTAAGATTTAAATGGAGGCTACCAGCGTTACACTTTTATTGAATAATAACCGCAGCAGAGAAAAGGATAGCATGTCTCTTACTTGCCATCTAAAGGATAATTCCTGAATTTTCTGGCACGTATTGAATATAATTTTCTGCTTCTCCGCAAAATTCTCTTGAAGGTTGTGAATGTCTACGTTCTTATTAGTAATATTTAACTGAAGTAAGATACTCTCTACATTGAGAGAGGCTAATCCTTCCTGGAAGAGTCTATGGAGACAGAAAGGACTCAATATAGTAGAAATGAAACTTACAGTATTGTGATTTGCGTTTTACACACATTACTGCCCTGCATTTCCACACCAGTTTCTTTTGCTCTCCGTCACTGTTTCATCCACTTAAAGAATGAATGGCCTACGGATGCTGGCTAGCTATCTGAGGAGAAATGATACCCATTGATCTTTACTCAAGAAATGGATTATTTTACAGAATTTGCATGGACTTAAGGATGTAAGAAATTTCAGAACCTGGAGGAAGATATATTATTTTTAGATAGAAAAATTAGCAAATCAACAGTGGCTAAATTCTAAGTTTAAAAGCAAGAAAACACTGAAAACAAGGCTCATGCTTTCTAATTCTAGTGAAAAGATGGGTTCATTATTGGCAGTAAGGATTTCTTGGGCTTTTTCAGAACAATGCTGGAACTCCTGGTAGAAGCTAAGGGTTCAGAAAACGGTGTTAGACAGATCAAGATGAAATTGTTGCTTCCATTGATTCCAGCTTTGTGACTGTGAAATAATTAGCTTCTCTGAGTATTCTCTTTTTACGATTTCAAGGAGAATGACAAAATACCTATTTCATATAGGACAGAAAAACATAGCTTGCATAAAATACATGGAGCATGATGCTAGGCTCATGAACATTGTCAGTGGTGTTGTTGGAGTGACGTCTGTTGTTCTCTAGATGACAATGAAGGTTAAGCATCCTGCTACCCAGGATTCCTGCACAGCCTGTTGAGAAGGCAGTGGCTGGGGCCCTGCATCTGGCATGAGAAGCTTATACCTCCAGGAGATGATCAAAATCTTATTTTTTTCACTTGTAACACAAGAGAGCACCAAAACCAGCCTGTCTTCCTACCCTTGTTAAAATGGAGTTCTATTTTTTAAAGCAGCTCAAAGATTTCAAGTCAAAGACCTTGTTAGTGCAAATAAGACATGAGCCATTCACTTTAATAACTTTTCTGTACAGTTTTAAAGAGTCTATATTGACACCTGTTGCATATGTTAACAAGCACAATGCACAAATTCATAGGAAAGTGCAGATTTTAGCTGAATATGGCCTTTCTTATCATTTTTGTTTTTGTAGTAAAGGAAAAGTATTTATACTTTCAAATGAACATGAGAGTTATGTTTATACAGAATACATTTATAAGTACTCTGAAATGTTAAAATTAGAATGGTAGTAAAATTCCAACTAGTTTATTATCATAGAAGCTAAATTACCAGAAAAACCTACTAGAGTTGATGAAATCACATTTTAAGTCTGCAAAGATAGTCATACTGAAATATAATTCTGCTTCTAATCTGACCAGGACTCTACTCAGCCTCAAGATTGATGTCGTCAGAATGTAAATCACTTGTCTGCCAATATCAAGCTATATGCCTCCCCACCTCCTTCTGCCAATATTGAGATAGTCAATAAGAATAGGCCCTGATTTTTTTTTTTTTGAGACAGTGTCTTGCTTTGTTGCTCAGACTGGTCCTGAACTCACTATGCAGCCCAGGCTGGCCGTGGACTTATGGCAATCCTCCTGTGCCTTTCCTTGTAATTTTGTTTATTATTTCTACCTGTATGCATTGTAACTCTAGCCAACCTTTATATAAGTTATGGATATCCTTTTGGAAAGTATTTGTAAATGGTTCGCTACCCCAGCACTGTTTTGTTTATTGTACATTTTCTTTTACCCCAGTAAATATGGGAAGAGATCTCTTCCCAGGGCTGCATGGCCAACTCACCCTCTCCTTGAAGAGTCAGACACCTGCAGACTTCTCTTAGTCCATAAGATGGACTTTGAGCATTTCACATCTTGTCCTTTGTTGCAAAACATGACAAATGGTGGTGGAATTGACATGGGCAACTCTGGGCTAACTTGCATCTCAAGAATCTTACATGGCACAATGGCGGTCTAATGTAGGAGGTGATTTCTAAATAGCTCAGAGTCAGGATTATATGACTCTGCCTCATCCAGGAAGCTCAAGTTGTACTTTATGGAAGTCTTGTCACTCCAGTTGTCAAGCACCGAACGAAGATGCTTTCTAAGTCTTGCAAAAGAATTTGGTGTGTATCCACTAGCCTTCGTAAAAGGACCACCAATGGTTGTTGACAAGTACATCACAGTAACGGAAAGTCTATCTAATAGATTTCTTTCATTTTTTCTGTTATCATGGCCCAGTCTGTGTAGGAAGAAACAAAAGGGATTTCTTCTGGTTGTGTGAAATATCAAGGTTTGGAAACATGGGATTCTGGTTAAGAAAAGTCATAGGCAATGTTAAAGTGCCTCAGTTAACTGTGTGGAGCTTATGCCATGTCACTGTATGGCCCAGTCAGCAGCAAAAATTACTGAATATAGTTACACTGACGGGAAATCTAACAGCAAAACTCCTCTGCTTAAAGAATCGGTCCTCTCTCCCCCATCTTCTTTCTATTCAGTTTCTTATTCATATGCAGCCAAAATGAATAAAATTTGGAATGCATATACCATATTCAAAGGCCGCGTGAAGGTTAGGACCCTAGGAATAAGTTTCTGCTTTTTCAAGTGTTTAAGAGATTCTGAAAAAGTGGACGGACAGGTGATGAATTCCTGCATGTTTTCCCTACAATCAGGGGAAAAATACCAAGTGCCTGGACCTGAGTCCTTACCCTACCGATTATAAAACAACAAGAAGAATATAAATTATAGTACCTTAAAGACTGTCAACTCTCCAGGTCTCCAATGTTGTGTCAATGAGTTTACTGTTCAAAGTCTCTTCTAGCCTCATGGAATTAAGCTGCTTAGACAGGTTATTCAAGCTCCTAACACCAAGAAAGTAATTTTATGTTTTCCCAGACTTAACTGGCTACTCTCAGGTATGAATTTCTATCTATAGCCTTTTAAAATAAAAAAAAATAAAATTCCTTTACCTAGGAGTAACAAAGAACAGCAGGCCAGTGATAAATTAAAATTCTATCTCATCCAAAACTTCCCTGTAAAACTGTCACAACCTCACCAAGCATTGAAGCCTATTTAAAGGCCTGAAAGTACTTACAAAAACAGTTGGCCCAGGCAAAGCTAAGAGATACCAAAACACTAGCTGCTTTTGTTCTTTCAGCGGGAGAACTCTGCTCTTCAGGATTATTTTTATATCTTTGCTGTCTATATTCATCATATGACTTTTCTGTACCAATTTGAAAATTTCATCTCAATTCTGCTATTTTGTTTTTTACTCCTAAAATATATTGATAATTGTCTTAACACTGTTAAATTAACTTGTGTTAGCCTTCTGTGCTTCCAGGAATTAATCGAGACCCAACATCTGTCTTTAAGAGGACGATCAACGAGTTAACTTAATTAACCATAGCACAGCCAATACATTTCAAAAGGTACATCTGAAGACAAAATATGCTGTCAATCTGAACTTTGTATAATGTTCAGTATTATTGAACTAAATTTATCCAAATATATATGGATCTATCTGCAATTAATGACAATTTTTCTAGTGTATGAGATCTGAAATCATTCTTTATTTTTAGATATTTATCAATAATATTAAGATTTGTAATTTGTTACATATGAAGTCATGTAACAATGATTAGACAGCTAAATTATGAATTCTATACCTTGTCTCAAAGATAGAAAGTAAAATTAGTTGGGAGTTGGAAGCTTAGCTCTAAGGTTAAGTAAGTACTAGCACGTACAAGGTCCTGAGTCGATTTCCCAGCACCACATAAAGATTACCTTGGTGTGGTGGTATCCACCTGTAATCCCAACATTTGGGAGCAGTAAAGCAGAGGGAGTTTTGTGAGTTCAGGCTTAGGATTGCCTTAAATTTAAAGCCAACCTAGACTACAAAACTAGAGCCCATATCTGAAAAATAAATAAATAAATAAATAAATATATAAAATAACTTTTTGAGAAAGGCTGCCTTTGGTTAAATCTATACAATCTGTACTTTTTGAAACTCATAGTATTACTATTACCAGAGTAAACCAGAGTATTACCATAGTATTACTAGAGTATAATTTGTAACAAGGCTGAAGCTATTAATCTGTTCTTAGTAATGATTAACGTAAAGCCAACTTTAAAAGCATAACCTTTTAATAATTTTTATATATTCTTAACTATATTTTGTTGGGTTTTAAATATTTAATAGAATAACAGATATTAATTTTTAACTGCTGAAGAACTCAACTAAGTAAGAATGAGAATGTGTGTATATATATGTTTTATGTCTATAAATTACTTAAATGGTACTAAATTAATTTAAAAATATAAAAGCATTCATTAATTGATTAATGAAAAAAGACCTGGGCTTAATACATTAAATATGCTGTCTATGTTATGTGGCATGAATATGTCTTGTATATATGTGTCTTCTAATTATAAACTGTTAAGCCAATGTATTCTTAAATTTACAAATAAAAATCGTAGGGTTTATAAGTTTATTTGATAAAACAAAGGGTAAGGATGTCTTTAAACATTACAAGGTTACTGGTTCATCAAAATAATAATCTAAATATACAATTAATACTTATAAATATTGCATGACAACATCAGAATAATCGCTTATGAAGTTTAAAATGTTTCTTCATAGATTCTAGAAGTTCAAAACTGGAACTATTAAATATATTTTCAAAAGTATTAAGATACACAGAGGTTCAAATTTGATTTCTTAAATTTATTGAATATTGAAATAGCATGCATATTTAAGTTGCACGCTTCCGTCTTCTGCTGTCAGATTTTGATTGCAAAAGGACTTCAATTTAAAGAAACATAATTAAATGTTAGCTTGTTGTAATATACTTTCAGTAATCTATTTAACACTAACAGTAAAGATATAACTATGAAAGAGCAATTTTACTTTTGATAAAATACTGCTTGTTTTATTTCGTTGGTTTTAAACGTTTAAAAGATAATAGGTATTAATTAAGAAGTTAGGGTTTTCTCCAAATCTGTTTTAAGATTCTATTTGGTTATATAAATCACTATTGTGTAGTTTTGTATGTAACATGCCTTATAAAAGTATAAGTGCCCTGGTTTAGTGCTTTCAATCATAATTGTTTTAATATGCAATAAAAGTAAAATTCCTATCTTACAGCTATTTGGCTTCAAAGGCCAAAGGAGAACACTAGACAACTAATTGGTAAACTAGACATTAATTCATGTTTATTGCATTAGAAGGCGTACATTTCTGTTAGATATGTAAAATTCTAAAGATAAAATTAATTGTTAATCTTTAGTGAATATCTGTGCTGATATGCATTTTAGTATTATATGCTCATGTTATGCTAAATACTTTAAAAAATAGAAGCACAACAGAAAGTAACTAGTAGGTAGAAGAGGATATATAAAAAGAAGATATGGGTATGAGGATAATTTTAGTAAAAGAAGGATAAAAGAAAGGAAATACTTGGATAAGAAAGAATTTTTGTAGTGGCCATCATGGTGTGAAAGGTTTAAGTTATATGTAGAAAGTCTGTGGGGGAGAAAACCTATAAAAATCCATATGTATGGTTTTTGTTTTGTTCTTTTGGTTTTGTGGTTTGCAAGTTTTTCTTACACACTTCTTTGATCTTAGCATGTAGATAAAAGCTGTAACACTGCTTCTCAATCCTCAGTCATTGATTACAAACAAATCTAGCTTATAACTATTATTAGTTTTAAAACATTTACAAGAGAATTTTTATATCAAAATTCTATATTGACCAATAGGTCTAAGAGTAATTAAAAGAGCAAGTGACCTTCTCACGTCTCAAGGGGGAATAGAGACTACATCCTTCCCTCACAAAAACAATTATATAAAGAGTGATTCACATCAGTTTTCTAAAATTACAATTCACAAGGATTAAGTGCAATAGAGCATCACTTCACTCCCACTCAAGACAGCCTGAAGCCTTCGGTGCTACTCTCCACCCACTATGAAGACCACAGAGACTGGGGCCCACTAAAATACTAACATGGGGAAGAAGATATGTTTCTGTTCTCTCTTCTACAGGTCCTCTTTGCTCTCCAGCCAAAACAAAGACATCTGAACAGATGTGAGGAGATTTAAAGAGGCTCACTGCCTAAGCTAAAAAAACACCTTGAAAACTACCAAACTTCAAAAATTCCTATAAATCTCTTCCTTGCCGTGCTTGTTCACATAACTATAAACCCTGAAAGGCCACAGGTAAACTTCTCAACAGGGTTACTTGTCAGACACACACTGCAAAAGAACAATTTCTTTAAACGTCATGTCCTATAGGCCTCCAAGTCATTGGGTTAAGTTTTTTTTTTTCCCTTGGGATAAAATCTGACCTTACAATTATTCTAATTTGTCTCTTACTTGGAATCTAGGACTCTCAGGGCCTCCACCATGGATTAAATATAATGATTTTTATCCTTATTCAAACACACTATTTCAGATCTACAAAATCCCCTTTTCCTAGATTAATCAGAAAAGGAAACTATGTAATATATACTAGTAAAGTACACAGAACTTTTGTTGGGTTCCAAAAGAAATCTCTGATAATACGGTCTGTACCTCTTGTCCCTGTATTTTTGCTATGACTCATCAATCAACTGTGCTTGCTCTTTATGACTTTACAAATCCTCATATATGCAACTTGCATGGTTATAAGGTTACTATCTTAGCTAATATCACTGGTTTACCTCTTGTATTACTCATTTTTAATGTAACTCACGTAAGCATCACTTATGTGTTTATTTTAATACAAAGAAACCCCAAGAGACTGGCTTCCTATTAATCTAACTAGAAATTGGATAGGAAACTGCATTAGAATGAGCCACTCTTGCCTCAGAACATGTTAAACAAAAAAGATTCCTCTACACTCTTCTTGTTTCTGTCATAGTTGCCACAGCTTCGTGGCTACCGCTGCAACAATTGGAATAGCTTTACCTTGCACTGTTTCAGCTGCACACGGGGTAAATAATCACTTTCAAAATGTGACATCGGAATTTATCTCACAAGAGGTTCTTCAGAGACTAGGTGGCCTAGAGGTTGCCATTCCCTGGCTTGGAGGACATCAGCAAGCTCTCTGCATTCATAACTGTCTCACTGGCGACTCTGAATTCTGTTCTATGTGCCTAGCCCCCATTCTTTTAAAGAGCTCCACTTCCTGGGATCCAGTACAAAAGCTCCTTCGTGAAGCCTTTCATTCCAAGTTGGGGAAAGATATCATGGGTCTAGAGACCAAAATCCGTAATCACATGGCTCATCTCCAGAGAGAAGCCCAGTGTGAAATTCTTAATCATCTCACTAATGTGACTCATTGACTTGACCCTAAATTTTTGCTTGGCACTTAACCTGAATGTCTGAAACATTGTTGCTGTTGGAATTACTTTTGTCATTTTCTTTCTTGGTATCTTAAAGGCACTTTGTCATTTCTTAATTGGACCCTCAAGGCAGAGACCATGGTCATGGTGCTTCACCCATCCAGAGTTCAATCAGCCACCTGGAACTGCTTTGCAGACCACCACAGTCACTCATTGAACTCAAAAGTGCCATCCCCTTCTTCCAAGCTGTAGGAAAAAGTTGATAGCTTCTAAGAGTGAAACAAAGCCTTGTTTTTCTTTCTCACCATATGCACTCAAAGGAAGTAGAAATGTTATTGACACCTTGAGCAGTAAGGTCTTTTTAGAAAATTTTATGTGGATTGGGTGTGCATTTATTCCATTAATGATCTTTCAGTACTCCATAATTATAATCAACTGTAATTCTTGTTAGCAATAAAAGATGAATCAAACAATTGAAATTATCTTCAATTTACCCTCATTCTAAGAAAATTACAATTGGAGGCATTAAGATAAATACATGCATAGGGTATTGTAGAAGGATGGAGGTGACAGATGAGACCCTTAACTCAAAGAAAGAAATGTCTCACAGCAAATGATGCTGGAGCCAGCCTTAAAAACTAGCCATACAGTCAGTTTTACTTAGACATGTCCGTAAGAACCAGTTTCATGTATACTTAGGAGCAAAGAACAATTGAAATTAAAATAAGTAAGTAGGTCATTTAAATATTTCTGCATATATTTAATTAATATCCAAGTAAGTGCAACAATTAAGTATGTAATTGGAGTAATAGTCGAATGACCACAGTGTAATAGAAAACTTGGAAAAAGTCAGAGTATAATGATCAGGTCTGGTATAATGTGAATTTTAAATTTTCTCCTATGATCAAAAGAGACCTGTTGAAGGATTTTTAAGAATATAAATAAAAAGATCAGATTTACATTTTGGAAGGCCTCATTCCATTCTAATCACATTATGAATGATTGAAAGTGGTGTAATGTAATTGATGGCTGGGGAAATATTATGGTAATCTGAGCAAATAGTAATAGGAAAGAGGAGAATGAATGTGCAGGATATTAAGATAACACGACTTGAAGACTCAATATGCATTGCGTTGAGTGAATCAGCGTACACAAAATCAACATTTGATCTGCAGAATTGCCTCATTTACATGAGAGATAAGACTTGGAGGAAAAGTAAAGCCCGCAGGACTCTCTTGGAACCCAGAAACTCTATGCTGTCCTCTGGGCGGTGGGTGAGGCGAGGATTGTGGAGTGGGGTTATTTGAATTTCGAAAGGCCCCAAAATTGGCTGTTAAGTGTTTCAAAGTACTAAATGTGGATTAGTGCTAGAGGAGGGTGTATGAGTTTTCTTTTACTTATTAAAAAAATAATATGCAGTTTAGATTGTTATCCTAGTACTCACAGCGTCTATTGAGGATTGCACAGTATTATTGCCGATTTGGTTTTAGGAAGTGATTTGATCACATGAACTAAAGAGAGTGAGTGCAGACCTCTGCCTTCACAGGCTTCTTGTTCCAATGCCAGCTTAGGGGGCAGCAAGCAATGGTCCACGTATCTATTCTTTCCATGAGGGTTGTGTGATCTGGGAAGACCAGCTGGCTGGTGCACTTCATGAACTCAATGAGGCTCAAATTTACTTTCAAAACTATGGTATATTTCTTTCTACAATGTCATTTAGAAATACCTAGGTAAAAAAAATTGTATTTGTAAAATGAAAATATATATGTGTTTTAATAGATTAGGAACACACTTTTCCCTGATTAATTGGAAGAAAGAGAAAGAGAAGAGAATTAGAGAATTATTTTTAAAAACCATAAAAATGAATGTATTATTCTATCTGGATATAGCTTTTTGCTTTATTTTATGCCATGTTACATGAATTAATAATATCAATAAGTAAATAGTAGATTATAAGGATATTAATCACAAAACCATTAAATTTTCTGTGCTGTGTAACATTTTACATTTAGCATTTTCCTGTTATTATTTTTATGATTTAGAAAGTATAGCAAACACCATGGCAAATAGCTGAAGTCTGATATGTAAATTAGTACTATTAATATTTTGATGTACTCACTTTGGTAACACATATACTAAAATATTTTGGTATACTTTCTGTATCTCAAATATATATTTTAAGGAAATATTTGTGTATATTATAAATAATATATTTTTCCTCCTCAAAATATATTATTTCCCAAATCTCTTTAAATATGTAGATATTTTATCATAAGCCATATTATTTCATACATTCATATGTTTTAGTTATAAATAAGTGTACACATATACACACAGTTTCTTAGTGTGCTCTGGTTTATGGTAACCAGTTGTATCTTTTACTTCATTAGTTTATATTTCTACTTACTAGTGCAGAATCTCACCTCCCCCGGCTCGTTCATCATTTCTTCAGCCTCCTGGGCACATACCAGGTGCATTTATCATATACCTGTACTGCTGTTATGTAGTGCACAGCATCTTTGTTTTTAGTGCTCTTGCTTGGATGCCAGCGGTGCTATCTCTGCCCACCACACCATGCTCAGTTGCCTTGTCTTTCATGTCTTGCAGGTAAGCCATCTCTCACAGGTGTCGTACTGATGCTGAGAACTCTCATTTCTTATCCATACATTCTTAGGACTCTGAGCTCACTTTCAGCATTCTGCCTCTTTTGATGAGTGTATGAGCATTTCCATTACTGAGACAAATTTTCCAATCCCCATCATTTAAGGACAGACAGATTTAATTTAGCCCACCATTTCTGGGGATTCAGTCTGTGGTGCACTGGATTCAAGGCAGAAAGTTCATTGCGGAATGGCATGGTAGGACAAAATTGTTACAAGAAGCCTGTATTATCCAGATTGTTGTATCTTGAGGAAAGGATTGTGCAGGATGCACAGAAAATTAGTGAACATATAGATTTATTCAGAACAAAAGTACATTTCTTAGAGCAGGAGTGGGCCTTTAGCAGCCCAGCACATATGATGTAAGTTTTAAGGTGTTGGGATTTTAGCTACAATAGTGGGTTTGTTCTATGGACAATTTTAACCAATGAGCATCTTAACTCCACCCTGCTGTTGAATGAGGGATTTTTTTTTTTTTCTAAATAAGGCCCCTGGAGGAAATGTCATGGCACTCAAGGCCCACCATGGCTGATCGAAACAAACTTCCTCCTGGCTACTTTCAAGCCAACTGGCATAATTTTGTGTAACTACTTCAAGGGGACTCTGTTTTCAAAATTATGGCCTCATACCTCTTAGAGTGCCACAAGGCTTTAATACTATAGTGAGATCAAGATATAAAAATCAGGTTCAGTGTCTCGGACCTATAACCTCAGCAGTCTGGGAGGCTAAGGCAGGAAGATTGTAAGTCTGAGCCCAGTTTAGGCAATTTAGTAACTTAGTGAAACAGTCTCAAATTCAAGAACACACACACACACACACACACACACACACACACACACAGAGAGAGAGAGAGAGAGAGAGAGAGAGAGAGAGAGAGAGAGAGAGAGAGATAACAGTTTGTGGTATTTTGGAGCCTAAGTAAATAACTATTCCTTAAAAGGAAGAGAAGTCTCACAAACAAGTTTTCTCCCTTGTCTTTCTTACCACTACATTTTCAGGTAAAATTGCATCACATATCCTATGGTAGGTCAAAGAAGAACACAGGAAGTAACCAAAAACGTGACCAGCAGCAAGAAAATTTCAAGTTAAAGATTACTGCCCCTATGACCTATGCCTGGGTAACTAGTCTAGGTGTAAGGCCCCTATGACTCTAAGCCTAGCTAGCCAGGTATAAGGTCCTCATGACCCTACACCTAGGTAGGAAGTCCAGGTGTAAGGCCTAAGGTGTAAATGGATAAGGGATAAAAACATATAATGGGCATAAAAGAATATTTTTAAAGAATGATTATGGAGTGATCAGGGCTTATATGTCATATGAGTGGACTACCCAGCATGAGGTTCAGAGATTGGACTGTTCAGCTGGTGTGTGGGCTGGGAGTTGATCAGAAGAGGACAAAGCAAGGTACCTGCTAGGTTGCGAGAAAGGGATTGGATTAAGGAAGACAGGTCCTTGGTGGGATTCAGCACTGCCATCATCCATTGGCCAACTGCTGAGGCCAGTGAAGTTGTTATGTCAGGGCTAAAGTCAGTCGACCAGGGCTAATAAAGAATGAGGAAATCTGTAAGCCAAGGTCATCTACAGAAAGCCAAGCTCTGTGAGAGTGGTAGAGAAGTTCACACCAGGAGTTATACAGAGGGACCCCACAGGCCCAACTCCTTGTTTTAAGGGATGGTGGTCATGAGTCATTTCCACAAGTTACTATTTTGTGCTGAAGTAGAGAGTACACCCTACTTCCTAAGGGGGGCCTTGGCAGTCAGAATTGTGGTCACGTGGATAGTAGGAGAATGAATGCTTGACCAATGCCCTTTTGGTGATGAGAGAGGAGGATGCTGCTACAATACAGTTTTGAACAAATTCATTAAAAAGCTGTAAGAGACAAGGAGCACATATATGTGCACAAAAACTGGAGATGACTGATTGAGGCAGAAGAGAAAGATTTGATTAGTGCGTCATGGGTCTGAGGTGGGACTTCAATCCATCTAGAGTAGAGGGTCATTAGTATTTAAATCTGAAGATGGACAGTGGAGCAAAGGGATTGGAAAATGTGGATGTGAGAGAGCGTTGTGGACATTGGCTTCTTTTGCAGCTGAGCTAGAGATTCAAAAACCTGAAAAGTTGTCTTGCTTTCCAGCCATGTCAGACCTTGAGAGAGTCAGAGCCCAAACGGAACGTTAGACCACAGTTGGAACTTTCAGCACGAAGAATCAATCAACAGCCCTCAGTCACATCACCCAGAAAAGCAAAACAGCACATCCTCATAAACCTGTCCACGAGTTCCACTTAACATTTCTACTTGGACATTCTTTTTGTTGTTGTTATTCTTTTTTTTTTTTCATGCTGGAACCAAAACCTCACGTCATAAAATCCCCTTTTACCTGAAATATTCTTTCCCATTTATTCATTTTCCCCCCAAAACATCAATCATCAGAAAAAAACATTAAAGGTCATTCTTTGCCTTTGTGTCTTAACCCTGGTGGCTATTTGAATTTTAAAAAGTTACTGCCACATTTTTTTTCCTCTGTGGTCTCGGTTAACAAAGATGTTTACATTCCAATTAGAACCGGCAAGGACTTTGGGCAATACCAGTGGAAAGCAGAATGAAGAGAAAAATGTTGTATTTCACCTGAGGCTTGACCTTGAAGTGACAGCATTATCTTCATATTATCTTCACAAAGCAGAAAGGGGTTGTAAGAAATGTCAAATAAACCAGACAGAAATATTAAATCTCTTGTAAGAGTCAGGAGGAAAAGGTTCAGAACATTGAGAGGGGGTTGGGGAAGAAGAGTCAGCAGGAGGAAGAGGGAGATGAGGGAGAGAGAGAGTGAAAGAAGTTTGTGTGTTGGCGGGGAAGACACCGGAGGCTCAACTGAGGTCTGAGCATGGCCAAGGATCAGTAAGAAGACCAGAACTTGGAGTTTCAAAAAAGTGAACTGGGAAAGCATCAGGCGAGGCCCATCAAAGGGGGAGAAGAAAACATGGAGGCAGAGAGGGAGGATATAGGGTGACTGGGATCTGGGGACAGGCGGAAGTTGATGAGTCTGAGAGCAAGTCGTGGGGGAAGAGCAGGGGGTGAAGCCTGTGATGGCAGTGGGAGAAGCAGGTGTGAGGGTTGAGGGACATGTCTGTGGCGGGGTGGTGGCGATGGAGAAAGTGCAGTATTGGGGAGAAGGGGGGTACTTGGAGCAGACTTCCTACTGAATTAGATTGGATTAGAGTGTGATGTGTTGGCTAGAGAAGTCTGAGGGGTTGTGGGGGAAACTGAAGGTGCCGCTGAGGATAGGTGTGGGGGAGGCAGAAGCTGGAGCAGAGTGTTTCAGAGGAGGCAGATTAGCCAGAGGCTCGCTGGAGGCCCTTGGAGCGTGCCCAAGGAGGAGGTTGTGACTGGAGAGGTCATGAGAGGAGTGGGTTATTCTGCAGGGTCTTGGGGTTGGAACAGGCTGCCAAGAGATGGAAAGCAGGACATTTAGAGCACAAAGTGTTAAGACTGAAGAGCAAAAAAGGTCTGAATATAAAGAACCTCTTTACATTTATCCGATTCGTATATTGACCAGAAGGCACCCCATGGGAATTGTGACCCAAGTCCAGCATCTGGAGGTAGAATACCATGACAGTTGGAAAGATTACGTCAATTTTAGGCAATCAAGAACTACACCTGGATTAGCCTTTGGGAGCCACATCTGGATTGGGAACTGAGAATCAGCCTGGATTAGAGTGTGATTTGTTGGCCAGCAAATGAGGGAAGAACACCTACCCAGTTGAGGGATGCCCAACTTAGAACTTGAAGTGTATAAAAGGAAGGAAGAAGAAAGATTGTTACAGCTTCTTCCTTTGGGAAAGTTCTGGCCTTTACAATTGTCTGTTGACGCCAATTTGCTACACGCCACGGATCTTCATCACAGATTCGCTCTAGTCTTAACTTATGCCTATCAGCCCGTTGGTGATCTTCAGTTTCGTCTTCGCCATTGTTCTTTGGACAATTGAGATCCACAGTAGACTCCCACTAGCTGTTCTGCAGTCCCGGATGGTAGTCCTACTTCATGGTTGAGCAGCCATTGGACACTCCACCTCTCACATGTGCAGGCTGCCATCTTGGACCATCTCTATCCTTGGATTTGTAAGCCTTCCAAATAGATCCTTTTGTCATAATATCTGTGAATTCTGCCTTTTGAAAGAACCCAAATTAATAATACAAAGACAGAGAAAGGCCCATTCTCTTCATCACCCGAGGGAGTGCCACAGGGAAAGAGTGCCTCATCCTCTGAGAAAGTTATGTCTGTCCCCCAAAGAGGGGATATAGAGTGTGAGGGAAGGCAAAAGGCTATGGCCTGTGATTTTGCTTCTTTCCCAGGCCAAGTGGCTAGAGATCAGGCCTAGCACTGGGACTTTCAGTCTAACTGGAGGGATGGTACCATAACAACAAGACCACCTACCCAGTTCCATGGTTAGAGAAAGAACAACGCCGATGATGAAGGCAAAGGAGCTCAGAGGCGGGGATCGCACTCGGAGGAGACGGTGAGGCCCATCAGCCAGCCACCTGATGGGCTTCCTCCTGCACTATTAACAGTACTTCAAAGAAGGACCCCAGCAGGAAAAAAACCCAGCAGCAAGGGAATTTGAAGTGAAAACTTACTTCCCCCATGACCTATACCTAGGTAATAAGTCCAGGAGTAAGATCCCCGTGACCCTATGTCCAGCAGGCCCAGGCCTTAAGCCAGGTGCAAAGCTGTCATGACCCTCTGACCCTCTGTCGGGGTAGAAAGTAGACACGTAAGGCACAAGGGATAAAGAAGCAAGGGAGAAAGAAATTTAAAAAAGCATAAAAGAATATTTTTAAAAGGTTATTATGGGGTGAACATATCTTTTATGTAGTATGAATGGATAACTCAGTCTGAGGGTCAGGGATTAAGATGTTTAACTGGTATGTAGGCTGGGGTTGGGCAGAAGAGGACAAAGTAGGGCTACCTGATAGGTGGGGAGAGCAGCCAGGTGGACTGTGGGTTAAGGGAGACAGGTCTCTGCTGGCAGTAAAGAGTTGTCATCATCACTTGGCCATTTCTGTGTATGCAAAGTTTTTATGTTGGGACCAGAGAAATTGGTTTGCTATGGCTGGGGAAGAATGAGGGAACAGCTGTCTCTAAGCCAAAGTCATACTCAGAAAGCTGAGCTCTTTGTGGAAATGGTGGAGAAGTTCAGCTTAGGAGGTGTAGTACAGGAAACTCCACATCTTACTCTGTTATAAAATTTTCACAAGGTAGACTTTTTGATTTATTGTTAGCTTTTTCATAGAATTTAAGTATACAGAGTAATAAAAATGTTAAACATTTGAATGAACAATTCATTACACTAAAAAATCGCATTGCTGTGAATCCCCTTCAAAATACTCCATTTTATTTTGAATGCATTTATCCCATCGTTCTTGATACTTTCTGAAGAAATTCTGGAAGTCCTCTTTCATAAATGTCTCTAGTTGGCTTTCCCAATGTTTGGAATCCATTCAAAATGCAGTCATTTTAACTTTGGGGAAGAGTCAAAATCACGTAGTGCCAGATATAGTGAATGAGGTGGATAAGGACACATTGTAGTATTTTTATTTGATAGACGTCATTGTACCAGAAGTGACATGTGATGTAGTGTATTATCCACATGGAGGCTGAAATCACTGGTTTGTTTCTCAGGCTGTTTTTGTGCACATTATTTTAAAAATTTTTTCATAATTGCTTGCAACATTTAATAATGTTTTCTGTAGTGGGCCTGGGTCCAAACTCAGCTCACACAACTCCTTCAAGGTCAAAAAACACAATCAACATCACCTTGATGTTGAATCTTGATTGACATCCTTTTTTTTAACCCAAGAAGAACTTGGTGATTTCCATTAAGAACTTTGAACGTTTGCCTCAGGATTATAACCATAAACCCAAGTTTTGTTTCCTGCGATGTCATTTCTTAAACAGCTGACATCTGAAATGGCATGAACCAGCAACTCCAATGAAATACATTGTTTTTAATCCATGATTGGCAGCATATGTTAAAACACACGTTCTCTCAATCATATTTTGTGACTAACTAGTGGCACCAAACAAGTTGAAACTCATCATACACTGTAACTTTGATGCACTGTTTCTCATATTAAAGATCTCTGCCTTTCAACCAAGTGGCACTTGGCTCCAAATTCACCATTTTTTGATTACACCTTTTATAAAGGAACACAACTGAAAATGCACTTACCAGAGATAAGCTGTTAAATTTGCAATAGTTCTCCCTCTTCTATGGCTTTGGTTTTAGGTCAGCTTTCTGATGCCAGGCTACTTTCTATCTTCAAAGTTACTTTTCTAGGACAATATGTTTTTTTGAGGAAGAATAATGCTGGGTGTAAGCAGGGAAATCAGACCGGTTTTTAAGTTCTTACAATTTTTTGAAAAATCTTCATTAATATCTAGTAATGAATTACTGATGAAGAATGAGTTGGAAATGTTTTCATAGAGTTATCCTGTCTCTTCTCACATGCCATTTCTCAGTCGACAAGCCCCAGCTTCTGTAGAAGGCCATCTCATCCCTACAGGGGTATAGGAACTGTTGCTGACTCATTGTCTCAGAAGCAATAGAATTTATCAGCCTCACAAACCTTTCTCTCCATAAAACACATTCTCTGGTCTGCTTTAAACTCTACTCTGCATAGATCAATTATCGCATAGCTGAAAGAACTATCTCTGTAAACCACAGGATCCTTTAGTGTTTCTATGTAAGTTGGATTGGCATCTGCTGAACATTTCTTTCTTTGCCCTGGTTTTTCCGTTATCTTTTCTACATAGCACAGAAGGAGCAGCATTGCTCCTGAGAACCTCGTTTCCGAACTTAATCTGGATTGAAAATAAAGGTCAGAAAGGTAGTAGTTTCCAAAAGAAAAACAAAAACAGACTACCAATAAAACATGTCAAAGGATATTAGGTCTTTTCGTATGTTAGGCGATCATAAGACTGCATCTTTTTCCTACCTTATTGACAAAAGTTATACAAAGATTTGAAGATATAATGAACTGCTAAGAACAAACTTACACAACAATATTTACTGGTGCTGAGTAGATTTGTATGTCCTTAGTGTCAGTTTGGAAACACACATTTGAATAGATTTCTGTATCTTTTACTTCATGAATTATACCACTAAAAGGCACTCTTGCAAACGTGTGCTAAGACGTGTGTGCTCAATATTCATTAAATATTGTGACACACAAAAATGACCAACAACCACCTACACAGAAACAGAAAAATGAAAATTGGATGTAACAGGACTTTAAACAACAAAGAACTGAGAAACACATTACTGAAAAAATAAGATATCTACCGAAAAGAAAGGATTTATAAGATGTATTCAATGGAAAAAACAATGTAAAGACAGAATGGATACATAAGATTGCTTCAGCTATGTTAGGTCTCTTGGTTCTATGTGAATTTTAGGATTGTTTTTTTCAAGCTCTGTGAAGAAAGTTATTGGTATTTTGATAGAAATTACATGAAATCTGTATATGAGTTTTGGCAGTAGAGGCATTTTGATGATATTAATTCTGTGTCTCCAGGAACAGGGGACGTCTTTCCATTTTCTAATGTCCTCTTCAATTTCTTTTTTCAGCATAATATTGGTTTCTTTGTAGAGTTCCTTTGCTTGCTTAGTTAGGTTTACTCCTAGGTATTTATTTATCTTTTGAGGGGCTATTGAGAACATGATTATTCCTTTCAGTGAGTTCATTGTAAGTGTAAAGGACTGCTACTGATTTTTGGTATTAATTTTGTAACCAGCAATTTGGTTAAATTTGTCAATTAGTTGTAAGAGTTTTGTGGCGAAGTTTTGGGGGTCTTTTGTGTATAGAATCATGTTATTTCCAAATGAGGATGGTTTGACTTTTTCCTTCTGATATGTATTCCTTTTATTTCTTTCCCTTAATCACTCTGGTTAAGGTTTTGAGAATTATGTTGAACAGGAGTGGTAAGAGTGGACAGCCTTGTCATGTTCCTGGCTTGACATTCGATTTCCCCTCAATTCATATGATATTTTCTGTTCTCAGATAAAGAAGTTCAAGCAGCCAGCATCCTTAACATCCCTAGCCACTAGAGAAGTGCAAATCAAAATATTACTATGATATCATCTCACCCAGGTGAGAGTAGCACATGTCAAGGAGCCGAGCAACAATTGATGCTGGCAGCATTGTGTGGAAAAAAGAACACACAAACACTATGGAAAGTAATATGGAATATCCTCAAAAGGCTAAAAATAGATATTTCATTTGATCCAGTGGTACCCCTTTTGGGTATCTTTCCAGAGACAAAAGCACAAGATAACAGAAATACATGTTTATAGCAGTGTAACTAACAATAGCTAGACTGTGAGAGACACTGACATATCATCAACAGACCAACGGATGCAGAAAGGAGTATGTGTACACAAAGGAGTCCCACTCTTCTGTAAAGGCAGATAAATTCAAGGCTTTGGTAGGTAAATGGATGCAACTTGAGACCATCATGCTTAGCAAACTGAATCAAACTCAGAAGGTTAAATATCGCATCATTTCACTAGTATGAGAAACCCAGAATATAGGCATTTTATAGAACCAAATAGATGTGATAGTGTCAGGGGGATGAAGGAGGGAGTAGGAGTATCAATAAAGAGGGGGGAAGGGATTGTAAGGACATATATGTACACAAAATCCTCAAACTAAGTGCAGCCACTGTATATCACACACACACACACACACACACACACACACACACACACACACACACATATATATAATATATGTACACTAATAAATACTGGGGAGGGAAGACTCAATGAATATTTTGTTTCTGTTCTTCACAAATGAAAAAGAGTCCATCTGCATATCTAATTTTTTCTAGAAGACAGCAATAAACACTAATAGCTATTGCCTTTGAGGTGACAGCACTTGAGAGGGACCCTTTCATGTGCAATATGAAAATTTCTGTGCCTCCACAGTGCAACTTAATATTTATTTATTTATTTTTAAATAGCAACAGAACACATGTGAACTGTGGTTTTGTAGACCAGTTTCTATTATATAAATATACAAAGTCTCACAAGCAATTTTAGGCAGTAGCGATGTTTTGAGTATTTATTTAGTGTTTCTAGTGTTCTTAAGTGTAACTAAGCTAGAAGTATTTTAGGCATATAAGTAATTACTGATAAAGGAACTAAAGATTTTTAAAAGCATTATTATATTAATAAGGCATATGTGGAAGATAGACTCAAATATGGCAGGAAATTGTAACAGCTTTGATCTCTTTAAGAATGGAAATGCTTCTTCCTCACTTAGACCATTTATCAGCGAGGGTGAGGGATGGCAAAAATCTCAAGTGGTTTCTACTTTGCAATAAGTAGAGACTCAGAATTGGATACACTACTTGAACTTCAATGTACGTAAACATTGCTTGAGAGTCTTGTTAAAAAGCCGATTTCTTTCCATAGGTCTGAGATTCTGCACTTCTAACAAGCTTCAGGTAGATGACAATGGTGGCCATCTGGGTACCACATTGTAAGTTGCAGAGGGCTAGAGGCGCAAGCTGGTATTTCCTGAAACTTTGAGGTTTGAAATTCATAGGGCTGCATGTGAGGACACAGAAGTTACAGATGTAAAAAAATAATAATAAAAGAAAAAAAGAAATGAGTGGGGGACAACAATATAAAGACGGCTAAAGGGAGAGTATAGCCCAGCCTCGTGGCACAGGCTTGTAATCCTAGTAATCTGGGAAACTGAGGCAGAGGAATAGCTGACTTTTTTTGAGCGGGTGATTTTTGGAGCCTCGTTTGGGCAATTTTGCAACTTAGTGAGACCTTGTATCAAAATAAAAGATTAAAAAGGGGCTGAGGATGTAGCTCAGGGTGAAGGCCCGGAGGCCCACCCTAAGAACAACAAAAAGTGTTGTGGGTGGCTTGAGATGGCGAGGAACAGAGTACTGGTGAACAGATAGTGCATACGTGGGTGGTTCTGAGCTTGACAATTTTCTTTTGCTTTCTTTTTATGAAATCTTGTCATCCGTTGGGAGTTGTGTTTAAATTTCATTGTTATCCTAAGCAGTAGTATGTATGTGAAGGGTTATAATTTTGAAGAAAAGTTTTGGATAAGTTGCCTGAGAAAATATAGGTGTCCAGGAGAATTTATAGCCCCACTCAGTCTTGTCTGAGCAAGCTACTTTGTATCATGATGGCTTTAAGCATTTTCCCCCACATTATATTGATATGTATACGTGCAAAATTCAAGGTTTACAATGAGGTTGGGCATTTTGTGCACATTCCTATCTTGTCAAGGTGACAAGGGCTTTCCCACTCTCCTTTTGTCCCTCCCTCTCCCCTCCCCTCCCTCTTGCCCCACCTTTCCCCCCTCTTTCACTATGTCTTTTGTCTTAAGTTCCAAAGGAGTTGTGATCTGGGTCTCTCATATGAGAGAGACCATTTGATGTTTCACCTTTAAGCATTTTGGAAGCCGTGCTAAGGGCAATGGGAACACTCAGCTGGACACTACCAAATATTTATGGATCACCTAATATTGGTCAGGAACTTTCACTTTTGTTATCTAATTTAATTTTATAGCAAGTCTCTGAACCAAGTAAGTTTTTATGTTATCATTTTGATGTGAGGAAACTGAACCTTGAGCATCCAAGCATTCAAATCTTTTCCCAAGGTCATATAAATTTAAAGTAATGGAGTTAGCATCTATACTCAGATGTTTTTACTTTAAGTTCACCGATTTTTTCCCCCATTTTATTGATATGTATAAGTGCACAATTTAAGGTTTACAATGAAGTTTAGGATTTTGTGCACCTACGTATCTTGTCAAGGTGACAAGGACATTCCCACTCTCTTTTTGTCTCTCTCCCTACCCACCCTTCCCTCTCTCCCCGTCCTACCCCCCTGTTTCACTTTGTTTTTCATTTTAAGTTCCATAAGAGTTGTGATCTGGGTCTCTCATATCAGAGAAACCATTCGATGTTTCACCTTCTGCTTCTGTCTCACTTCACCAAGCATAATGTTCTCAAGCTTCTTCCATTTGACTGTAAAAGCCTCCACACTGTTGGAATTTATAGATGCATAGTATTCCATTGTGTATAAATACCACAGTTTGTGTATCCATTGGTCTGTTGATGGGTATTTTGGTGCCTTCCATATTTTAGCTATTGTTAGTTGTGCTGCTATGAACATGGGTATACATATATCTCTGTTATATGTTGTTTTGGTCTCTTTTGTATATATTCCCAGGAGGGGTGTCACCGGATCAAAGGGGATATTTACTTCTAGTCTTTTGAGAGATCTCCATACTGCTTTCCAGAGTGGTTGTACGAATTTACATTCCTACCAGCAGTGCAGGAGGGTTCCTTTCTCCCCACAGCTTCGACAGCACTGATCACTATTTGACTTGTTGATATAGGCCATTCTCTCCGGAGTGAGCTGGTATCTTAGCGTTGTCTTGATTTACATCTCTCTTATGGCTAGAGATGTTGAACATCTTTCTGTGTATCTATTGGCCACTTGTACTTCTTTGCTAGTGAACTGCCTCTTCATTTCATTTGCGCAGCTTTCAATAGGATCCTTTATTTTGGTTGGCTTACTTTTCTTCAGCTTCCTGTATATTCTAGTTATGAGCTTCCTATTTGAGTTGTTGGTGGTGAATATTTTTTCCCAGTCTGTTGGTTCTCTTTTTACATTGTTGATAGTTTCCTTTGCTGTGAAGGAGTTTTTTTTTTTTTAATTTGACAAGATCCCATTTGTTAATAATGGGGCTAATTTCTTTTGCTCTTGGTCTCTTGTCAAGGAAGTCTTTGCCTACCCCTATGTCTTTTAGATATTTGCCTAATTTGTCTTCTAGGAGGTTCAGTGTTTCACTTTTAATGTCTAGGTCTTTGAGCCACTTTGATTTAATTTTGGTGCATGGTGACAGGTGTGTGACTAGATTCACTCTTCTGCATGTGGATGTCCGGTTTTCCCAGCACCATTTGTTGAAGTTCAACGATTTATTTTTAATTTTAACCGAAAGAACCTAAAAACACACAAAGAGTAAAAAAAAAAGTACATGTGCTTGCATCAAAAACCGAAGACTAGTAGGTAAGTTATAAAAATGTTTATGTAAAGGAGTGTAGCATTTAAAGAACATAATTTTTAAAATTCAAAATGTGAATGTGAAACAGTGAATGATTTGCTAATGGGCTCCTTCAGGAAAAGACCAAACTATTAACAAAGAAACGTAAAAATAATTTATGAATCTAATAAGATACTCAGAAGCAGGTGTCTTGCTCTGAGAACTCCCTAATACCAAGAACAATTCTTAATTTCCCTCAACTCAGTTGTTCTCAACTGGGTTTTACACCAAAGATCTTGTGCCAACCTGTCAGATGTTCCCTTATGAATAGAAAGGATCTGGGAGTAAACGTGTGTCTTAAATGAATACCAAATGTTATGATTTGGCTCTTAAGTGTCCCCCAAAGCCTCATGTATTTGGAAGTTGATTGGATACTGAGGTCATTCAGTGGGTTAGTCCATTGGTTTCCTGTGCTGTGAAGAGGCAGGGCCTTGCTGGAAGGCATGGATCACTGAGGCGTGACCTGGAAAGGTATGTCTTTCCTCCCTAGCTCCACCCTTCTCTGCTTCCTGGCCACCATGAAATGAAGTAGCTCTTCTTCACGTTGGCTCATCACTAGGCTCTTCCAACACTACCCGCTGCTTAGAAACTGTGAGCTAACATAAAAGTTTCCTCCCTTAAGTTTTAGAGCCTGACACTGTATTCCAGTCAGAAAAAAGTAACTAAGAAACCACTCTAAGAAAAGTGGACAGTGACACTTTAGTATTGAGATTGAAATAGGGAGACACAGAAATAGAATTTATCACTGTGCACCTGGGAGGACAGTCTAAAATAGGACATCAACATAATTCCAAGAACAGAGGGCTACACATGCATTATCTACCATCTCTTTGTACACCTGAAGCTATCAGAATTAGACTCTGAATTTGTCTAGACCATTTGGCGAACAGTGGTGAGAAAACTATGAAGCTTCATTCTGAAATTCCAAAATTCCTTGGTGAGTTAGGATTGTCCTCTAACTTTGCGAGGTTAAGGGAGGGCAGTATTAATAAAATCTCCATAAAATTCATTCTGTAGGACCTACACAGCAACACCCAATGGTGATGTTTCTCGCCCAAACAAATGTGTCTCTGGAGGTAGCCAAAGCTATGTGACGTGGCTTAAGTTTCTATGTATTTGCAGATTGTAACCATGGGATGATTGCACTTAACTTTTTTTTCTAATCTCACTTTGTTTGCATAGATGATTAGATTACTATTTAGAGTTTCATTTCTTACATATACAAGTCAAATATAAAATCTTAAAATATACATGGATTCATATTCATTTGTGTGAAAATCCATGAGAATGCACTCTTTTGAAAAAAAAAAGTTAATTGGGCAAAGGCACTGCTCCTGCTGTTTGTTTGTGATTCTAAGGATTCAGTCCAGAGCCTTTACTCCGAGCTACATTCCCGGCCCATTTTTAATTTTCATGTTTGACACAGAGTCCCACTAAGTTGCCAAATTCCCCAAATTGGGCTCAAATTTGCAATACTCCTGCCTCAGCCCCCTACAGATACAGGGAGTATATAGGCCTGCACCACCATCAGCTGGCTTGGCTTGTGCTTGTACCTTCCAGATGAATCTTCAACAGCGCTGTGTTGCTTTCCCCCAAGATCCTCTGTGATCTTGAAACCTGAGGCTATTGACTTAAGGTAGCGCTATTTTGCACTGAACACCAATTCATGGAAAATGGGGGAAAAACCTGTTGCATTTTCCAGGATACCAACAGGGTAAGTGGACTTCTGGGAGGAAGAGTCACCTGTGAAAATTTAAAAAAAAAATGGAATTTCAGATCGGAGTCCCTAAACACCCAGACCATGGGCTGGTCCCGATATCCTGGTCTGTGGCCTTGGAAAGACAGGGCATCCTGGCAGATGAGCTGAGGAGAGCCGTAAGAGAAGCTCGGCCTCGGGTGAGCCTGGGCCCCTCGGGCTCTGACTCTGCCGCTAATTCCCCAGGAGGAGAAGCTTTTCTCCAGCAACTCTCCTGCTTCTGCTCATTCCAAAACTATCTTCCAAAAACTTAGAGGATGACAAGCACATCCTCCCACTTGGGAATCCTTGGGAGAATGGTCTTCCTCTAATCTTGTCCCTGGGTTGTCAAATGGGTTGGGATCACCGTTTTAGGTCATGCTGAAATAGATACACTTTAAGCCGCCATGCTAAAAGCCAGCCCCAAATCTCCCTCAAGTGCCTGCCACATACCTGCCTATTATAGAGTTAGCACTTGTCAGATTGTTCTCAAAGTGATGTTGTTTCCTGGTCTCTGCTGCTCCAGGAGCTTGGGTTTGGAGTATTTTTTTATGCACTTGTTACCCGTCAGGATTATTTTCTGTCTCTGGAAGGTGCCCCTTTCCCTTAGGTCTGACCCTTCAGAATTCAACCGGCTCTCAACTCCCCTCAGACTTTCTTCCTTCAGGGCTGGAAACGTCTCGGGCAAAGGTACAAACAAATTGTAAACACAGTTAACTTGAACTGAAGATAATATCCTTAACACACTGGAAATAGAAAATGATGTGTGCTCAGGCCTGTGCCCTAGCAGCCAAGGGAAACCTTTCCTATTTTGATTATAGATTTTGATTTATGACTAAGCCTGATTAATCTTCTTTTTATTGTGAAATGATGGGTTATTGGGTTATTTCCAAGGGAGAAGGCATCTTCTGAAAAATAAAAAACCTAACACATATTTTTCCTTATTTAATATTGTTATTTCCAGACTAGTTCCAGACTTAGTGTGTTATGAAACTTCAGGCAAATGCCAACAGTGGAATTCAATGTGTTACGCGTGCTCTGTAAAACCAAACACTAGAAATTAAGCAAAAGCTTTTTATTTCTATTCCTTTAATCTCATGAATGAACAAGTATAGCTAAAAGCAAATCTACACTCATCACAGTTAGTTTTTGCCATTCAAATGTAAATTCTATTCTTTACAATGAACAAGAACATTTTATTTTAGATTTTCCTTTTATGTAAATTTTTCATCCTTGTTGACATTACACATTTTTACCTTCAGATAGATAGCTAAAGTCTTGTGTGGCAGAAAAACTTTTACAATTTTTGTCCTTTCTTGCTTCATGCTATTCGCTTTAGTTGCACTGAAATATTTCACACGGCCTGAAAAACACTTCCTAATTTTGTGTTTAGTAAAATTTTTATTTTTCAACACAGAGGCCAAATGTTAGTCTGTAATGGCCTCAGGGACTAACTTTTCCCGTCCTTCGCAAGGTTAATGTCTCCTTCTCCTGTCTGGCCAGAATTGTTTCTATGTATACCTTCCATAGGTATTGTACTTTATTATAATTGTTGTCAATATATTATACTTCTTGTATTATATTAATATCTACTGTTAAATATTCACCTCTTTCATAAGATTATGGCATCCTCAAGAACAAGGAAGACATTTCATTTATGTTTACAATTCCTGATACATAGTTTGTTATCAATATTTTATTTTTCCCCATTTTATTGATATATATATATATATATGCAATACATAAAGTTTTACATTGAACTTGAGTATTTTGTGCATATACATATTGTGGCAAAATTGCACATTCTTCATTTCTCCTTTTTTTACCATCCTACTCCCTCTCCCTCTAGTTCCATTATCAATATTTTAGTATGGACACTTTATCTTAATAGTATGTGAGAAACTTAGAACAAATATAAGCAGTAAAATATAGGCTCTAAGCATGTGGAAATTCAAATATGATTAAAAATTGAAATTAAATGCCCCAAATAGTCAAACTCTGTCAGGAAACAACTGGGCTTCCATATGGCTGTGGGTTTTCTAGAGGGCAAATAATTTAAATAGGTTGCCTGATATCGTAAGTACTTTTGCCAACAACAACAGAAGGAAGCAAAGGTCCACGGTATCTCAGTGACCTGCTCAGTTTTGTTATCACAAATCTCTGGGTTGGCGTGACCTGCTCTGTGGAATAGGCTGGTTGAGCTTGCGGCTGGCTAGGTACAGGTGGATGCAGATCACAGTGGCTAATGTGTTCTGCTTCAAGCTGCAGGTGTCAGGATCTGTTCCAAGGTTTCTCAGCCTCTTTAGACCAGTGAGCTGTAGCCAGATCACGTACTCATGCAGATGCAGCAGTCAGAAATGCCCAATCACATCGCTGTTTTCAAGCCTTTTGCTCTGTCATATCCACTAACTTCCCAATGTCTCATGTTAGAAATAATGTAAGAGGCAGGGAAGCAGCCAATTTCTGTACAGGTGACATCAAAAGACAGTGAAAATTTTGGTATCATAACCTGATCATGCATAATAAATCCTGAGTATATTTTTCAAGAGGAAAAATGTTTTTGTGCAAGAGGCAAACATTTCCATGTCCTGTACTCCCAGAGATATTTCTCCAGTGCTGTTTTATGTGGGAGGTCTCAATGATAGAGTGGGCATATTCACTGACAGTGTTTTCTAAGTCTATCCAGTTTTAAATTTGTATTTTTGGTTTCTTGAAATGTGCCCAATATATGCAATTTTTATGTTCTGTTTATTATTACATCTGCATTATTTAATTTTAGTTCTATGGCTATGTCAGAAAAGGAAAACAATCTTCATTTCAATTTTGTTTATGAAATGTTAATGATGTTAATTTTCTCAGCATCAAAGATTTAATAAATGATATTAATCAAATATCACGAACCCCTTGATCACTAATATGCATTATGCTATCTTTCTAAGGCCTGGAACACTTTAATTCTAAAATCTCTAATAAAAGCATAATTAGAATAAAATTTATAAATAGTATAAATAGGGCAAATAGGGTGTATAAAAACACAAAGCTACAGATCTATGCACTATTTTTTTTTTTTTTGATGCTACCAGGGTCCAACCTAGGGTCTTCACACTAAGCTACTTCTTCAGACCAATTGTAAGTTACAATTTTACAACAGGGTCTTGTCACATATGTAAATTTCTGGGCTGGTCCAAACTTGTGATTCTCCTGTCTCAGCCTTCCACAGTGCTGGGTTTATTGCCGTGTGCCATTGGGCCCACCAGATCTATGCAAATGTAAAACCCTTGTTATTAGTTATTTTGTTCTAGCCTCACACCAAGATTTGTGATGTTTACATTCTTTTTTTCTGATAGGAATGTATAATTGCTTCAGTACGATTTGCTTAAAATATGTACTGCCCGTTTCCACTAAGTTGCTTTAGCTCCTTTGTTAAAGATCAATTTTTCATGTATTTTTAACTAGCTTTTTCTTCTGTTCCATTATTCTGTCCATATTTTTCACCAAAATTACTGTTTTAATTGCTTCAGCTTTATAGCAGATCAAGTACTGCCACTCATGTGCTTTGTTCTTCAACATTGTGTTTTCTGCTCAGTCTTTTGGGTATTTACTCTACACATATTATCTTAGATTTATTTCTAACTACTTCATATTTTAGTGTTAATATGAAGAGTATGATGTCTGTAATTCCAAATTCTAATTTTTTATTGTTAGTGTATAGGAAAGCAATTGACGTCTTTATTTTAACCTTGTATCCTGCAATTTTCCTATACTTCACTTACAGGATATTTCGGTTGGTGATTTTTCTACATACACAATTATGTTATTTGCAAAACAAGGCTCCCCTAAGACAAAAATAAAGAGAAAGTTTGATTCTTGTGTCTCAATTCACATAACTTTTATTTTCTTTCATTGTCTTACTACATTAGCTGATAAGTCCAATATGGTGTTGGAAAGGACCAGAGAGATGACGTTTGCTTCTAATTGCAGTAGGAAAACATTCAGTCTTTTATTATTAAGAGCTATGTTATCTGTAGGATTTTTGTGAATAATCCTCCTCAAGTTCTGAAAATTGCCATCTATTTATTCCTATTTTCTTGAGATTTTCTATTGTGAATCAGTGTTGTGTTTTGTCAAATACTTTCTCAAAATCAATTAATATTATATGAGTTTTTCTTTCTTCATAATGGTATATTGCATATTGATTTTAAATATTGAATCAGTCTTGGTTGAATGTGGAATAAATCTTACATGGCCATAGTTGATGATTCTTTCTATATTTTGTTTAATTCAATACCAGGTTTAGTAGATATCTTAAGGAGAACTCTTACTGCTCTGACGTGTCTCCAAGTTTCAAAATGACTTGCATCCCTGGAACTAGTGTGAGTTAGGGAATTAGCAAGGGGTAGTGAACAGGGGGACCAACATCCAGAAATCTTAGTTTCCATTGGTTTAAAACAGGGGAAGAGTCCAACAGTGCCACCAAGCCTAGAGACAGCTACAACTGGAAGAATGGTGCGGTAGATGGGGAAAGAAAGGGTGATGTAGATAAAAGCTAGGCACCTTGTGTTATTATCCTTCAAGCTCTATGTATTAGTCTTCTTTTTCTGCTACAGCACATCACCACAAAGAGTAGCTGAAAGCAACTCAATATTATGTTCTATAGATTGAACATGACAGTCTCACTAGATGATTAAGCTCAAGGTATTGGCAGGATTGCATTTTTTCTTGACTCTCTGAAGGACAATTTGTTTTCTGGCACTTTCCAGCTCCCAGGGTGGCCTGCATTTCCTGTCTTATGACACTATTTCTTCATCCTCAAAGCCAGAATAACAGGAGAAGTTATTCTAGTGTGACAGCCCTCTCTTCTTCTGCTTCCTTAAGGAAACTGTCATTACCTTGAGCCCAATTGGACAATGTCATAGTCACTTTTCTTTGCTGGGATGCAATACCTAACACCAAGAACTTAAAGAAGGAAAGGGTTATTTTAGCTCATAGTTTTAGAAGATCTCGGTCCATTCACAGGCAGCTGGCAATGGCAGGAAGCATCTGGCAGAGAACAGCTGCTCACAGCACCAGAAGACAAAGCAGGATGAGTGAGGATCACATCCTGGTGACGAGTTCTACCAGTGAGCCATCGCTTCCTACTAGGCTCATCTCCCAACACCAAAGGATGAATCCCCTAGACTGTGCCACCTTCCAAATATGAAGCTTTTGGGGGAACATTCTAGATCTAAATGCAGACCATAAAAGGCAACGTGTATTTTTGTGTGAACTGACTAGCAAACTTAATTCCATCGGCAGCCTCAGTTCTTAATTTTTATGCAATTCATTCTCATAGCCTCCATGATTAGGATGTAAACATTGTTGGAAGGCATTTTTCTCACTATCATACTGTTGGAGCCCAAATCCCTCTCTAACAGACCTGTGAATATTTTCAAGGTCTCTAATAACGCAACTCCCTTTCAAAGTGAACTTTTGTTCTCTGTTCCCTTTGTTAAATATGATTTACACAGCTCATGTTTTCTGTTTATACTTGTGACTATTGAATATTAAGTTAAAACATGCACAATTGCCTGTCTTCTTTGAATCTTTTACCTTTTTTGCCATCCCATCTTGTGGTATTTCCTTATCCTTAGTACAAAACAGAACTCCTTTGTTGCTTGTTATTCCATCCTCAAGTAAGTCTGAACACTGACCTACTATCTACATTTGAGCCATGTTGATCATCTGTAAAAAAGAAAAACAGACATAATAAATAGCAACGCTTTGAATACCTATAGCAGATTTTCCTAATTTTAATCTGTTGATTATTCATCTGCTGAAGTTTCTGAGTGATCCCCGACAGCTTCACGGCACGTGGTGCCCGGCTTTCCTCCATAACATGCATCCTCTGGTTTCTCCTTCTCATGATTCGACCTTCCTTCCCCTTTCTCTTCTCTTCCCTCTCACGGGAATAACATGTTTCTTTCACATGTTTGTGCAGAAACACCGGACCATCTTTCTGTTCTCTTGGCTCTGGAAGGTGACTTTGGCCTCAGGCTCTGATCTACTCAGGTTCAGGAGACTTGGTAAGCTATTTTAAAGAAAAGTTTAGGTGAGAGTTAGCGTAATACATTTCTCACTGTTGTTTAAAAAACAAACACATTCCCAATTGTCTCAGTTATTTATTTATTGCTGGGGCACAGGAACCAGCACTCACAACTTACATGAGGAAAAGTTAATTTTAGGTCACAGCTTCAGAAGGTCCCAGTCAATTCATGGGAAGCCGGCAGTGGCAGGAAGAATCTGGCAGGAGCAGCTGCTCAGGACATTGAAAGGAAGGATCTGAGATCTCCAGAAGAAGCCAGAATAGGAGCGTATATCCTTCCAGGCTTCAAGCCTATAATAGGTCGCACGCCGGTAATCTCCTGCACTCCTCCAATCTGCCCATCCTGACCAGGCCTCACCTCCTAACAACACATAATATGCATAGGTAATTCACAACATTCATATACTCCAGACTCCTGGGAGACATTCCAGATCTAAACTGTAACACCAATTCATTTTTATGGGTTCTTTCACAAATTCTGAGCTCTCTTCCTATATTGTTTTGGTCTGAAGCTAGCATATATCCTTCATGTCATTGAAATATTAAACCCATCAGCAAGATAAGGTCTGTGACAGTTAACATCTGGAGTGAGATTTTGAAACGAAGTATTTGAATTCAATGGAAATGACAACACGGGAACATTTTCTGAGCCAACACTGGGGTGTAGCCACTCACTCTCACCCTCTTTCTTGCTGCTGTTCTCTTACTGAGCTGGAAATCTAAATATTTCTCCAGCTTTTGTGGAAGATGAGAGGTCATGAAAAAATAATTCTGACAAGTTACATGCTGTCTTCTTTGGTGAGGGCTGCCATTACATACTGCAGAAAGGTGGCTTAAAAAAATGGATTTTCTGCCAGTTCTCCCACTTCCAAGCAAAGGGTCGACAGAGTTGCCTTCATCATGAGGGCGCTTTCCTTGACTTGCAGATGCTGCCTTCTTCGTGTGTTCTCCCTTGGTCTTTTCCATGCACAGATAAGGTAATTCTTGGTGAATCTTTTGTGTCCAAATTTATGCTTCTCGTAAAGACACAGGTCAGATAGTAGTAAGTCTCACACATTAGTCTTAATAACCTCTTTCCTGGCCCTATCTTGACACGTGTTGAAGTTACATTCTCAAGTACCAGGACTTAGGGCTTCCCAAGGTGCCAGTGGTTCAGGCAGGATAAGATAGACATTGTCTCGGTCCTGAAGGATTCAGGGGCTAGTAGAGGGCAGAGGCATAATATGTTGTGCTCCAAGACTCTTCTGTGTGACTGGATAAAAAAATCAGAGAAGCATGGAAAAACAATAAAATAAGTGGATGTACTGGAGTCAGACAGCCAAGGTAACAACAGCACAGCCTATGTAGTATTAAGTATGTGTGTCAACTTCTGTGAATTTCAGTTTTGTCCATTAATTTCAGTTTTCTCATCTGGAAGATGAAGATAACAATATACTCTACTTTCCTAGGTTATTGTAATTATTGAATGAATTCATATGTTCTTGGTAACAATAAGAAATATTTATATGAAATGTTATTTTAGTAGACATCTGAAAAGTTCTCCTGCGGGAAGTGGCCTCTATCTCAGATGACTCAAGGAAGAATAATGAGTGATATTTCCAGATTTGGAGGAGTATTTTGAGCAGATAGAACATTATGAAGAAAAAAGATGCTCGGGGAGGTATATATCGGGATATACCTGGACCTCTGGTTGTCTGGCTAAAGGTGTAATTTGGGAGACAGATGCGATTGGAAGACAAAAAGAGACTAGATGATGCACAGCCTTGTACGACACGCAAAGAGATTCAGACTCAACCCAGATCTCTTAATGGAAACTGAGAATTCTAATCAGAGAAGTCGTGCGGCCAAATCAGACTTGGACAGCAGTACAGGAATACACTGGGAGAACTGGGCAATCAGAAAATCAGCTGGATGAGGTTGTAATGGTTCAGGTAACGGATGCTAATGTCCGGAAGGCTTTTGCTGTGGGGTGGAGAAAGAGATACTACACTGAGAAATTTCACAAGGTAAAACACAGGTTTTACTTGTTTACCAATTTTGTGCTACGTTTACTGAAAAAAAGCCTAAGCTTTTTTACCTCAGAAAAATGCCGAAAAAATGCTAGATAAGTCTGTCGTGTTGACTCTTCCTGTTACTGCTGCAATCTGTTTCCATTCTACTTACCACCCGCTGAATAACAGTTTTCTACCCTTGACCAAGCACGCATTTGACTGAAGATGGGCAGTCACATTGATTCTTAAAGGAACCGCTGTTAATTCTATGCTTAACCACTAGTGAAAGATAGTGCTGTTACTACAAAAATGAAACAAGTTTCAGTCAGCACTTATTAGAGAAGGTGAAGAGATCTGGGCCTCCAAAGTGAATCTCAACTTCATTTCTACCTTCAGAGTTTCAAGACTTTAAAGACTAATCAAGGATTTCATTTCCAATACCATCAGAATTCTGGAACTTAGTAAAGGAATTTCATTAATTCTAAGAGAGAAATGCTCCTCCTCTGTGGTTTACTATACCTACATGTATTTGAGTGCATAATACCAAAACAATGTTGTCTGCTTTTTTATGAGTTTGTAAACATTGTGCTGGAAAAGCCTAAAATTATTAAAAGGAAGTTTATAGATTATGACTAAGAATTGAAGAATTTTGAATCTCCCTGGGTGAGTTTTCTTTCACCTTTATTTGTTCTAGAAAACTTTTTACCAGTGCATTTGTTCATCTAAGCAGACAGTCATTTGGGGCCAGTTAATGTTTCTTTTTGGTTTAGGAATAGAGGTTAAGTTTTATTTTATTCTCCTTTTACTTTAGGTTTCAAAATAATGGAATATGTGTGCGATGCAACTCCTTTTCGAAGTGAGCTTTTGGTCTCTTTTCCACTTGTTAAACATGATTTACGTGGCTCATGTTTTTCGATTATATTTGTGACTGTTGAATATTAAGTCATACATAAAGTTTTCACAATATACATATAAAAATTTCCTGATGCTACCTATCAGAAAAAAATCATAAAAATGATGTTGAATATCTGATATGACTATAAAAAGAAAAATCACACCACTTTTGTTTCATCTTCAGAACAGTCCATATTTTGAGATCATGTGATATATAGCAATAAAGTTGTATTGGAAGATGATATAAAAGGAATTCGTGAGGTACTTAAGAGTTTATTATATGTACATTTTGATAAAATGTGTATTTTTTGGTATAGATAAGGACAACATAACTTTTATTCCAATTCTCTTTTCTACTCCAAAGAAACAATTTACGGGAAATAATCCAAAATAGTAATAACAAAATTTTACATATTTAAGAAGCTTACAGATGACAGCTTAGTTTGTATGTAAATCAGTGATTTTTTTAAAGTTTCCAGAAGCTTACAAATGATAGTTTGTATCTTTTTACTACAAGAATAATCCTAAGCAGCCGTTAGTGTATGGGAATATGAGCTATATCTATCATGGCCACTTAGAATGTTCCATTTGACAAAAATGACAAAACTCCCAACAAAACCAAGCTACCATTATTTTTGTTTGTGCTACACATTTTCTTTGTTTTATCATTTAATTATTGGGTTCACAAGCTCACTTTGCCAGGCTGTTAAATTGTTTCCTGTATCTTTTTTTTTTTTGGGGGGGGGTGATTCAACTTTTCTATAAAGTGACAATCACTTAAAATGGTACATGAAAAGAACTTTTGAGTCTCCAAAACCCTGTGAGATGGTAAGAAAGAGAGGGAAAAATACTAAAAACAATAGCTCAGAAGGAAAATAACACATTAGAATGGGAAAAGAATAAGAGTTAGAAAGACATGAGGTGCAAGAAAGCTGTTCACTGTTGTCATAAGAAAGTGGGTAAGATAGAAAATGTCTCCAGAGAGCGAAGGTCATTGCTGTCACTTTACCTTTCCGTGTGGCTTAAAGATGAAAATGAGGAAACATTTAAAACAGAAGAGGATATTTTAAATAGTCTTTGAGAATACTTTGCTAAATCTATCAAAACCTACTTTAAAAATTGAATAAAATAACAGGTATTTTATAAATGTAATGGAACAAAATAAATTTCAGAAGGGAAGTAATACTATAAAATCTTTCTAAGAATGAAATATTTCAAAATAACTATTTTAATCCTGATGTTAAAAATTACGTTTACAAAGGCATACAACATCCTTGAGTTTATTTCTCTCAGTAGACCATTTTTATTTTTTTCTTCGAAAATTTGGCCAGGTGAGTTTTTCCTTTTATGTGTAACTCTATTGTTTGCTAGTTCCTGTCTGTAAATATATTGTAAATGGATGTTGTATAAAGAACAGGTTCCTTCTCGATTCTAGTTTATTCAACCAATCTGAAGATATTTACTCTAACAAGGAAGTTTAAACTCTTTCATCATTATTAAAACTAATCGATGGCATATGTTGAACATGTTTCTTATATCAATACTCTGCTGCACTCCATACTCTAACCACTTACCAAAACTTCACTATAATACTATGAGCATGCTTCATTGAGTCTGAGACATATGTCTGTCCCATATATTGTCAATAAAATTATAAGTCTCCCAATAAATGGCATCAAGTAACCATCTCTAATCATCCGGAGATTCTTTTATTCAACTAGGCTAGAAATCAAGAATTGGCAAAGTGCCACTCCCCTGTTGTTAGTAGTTATAGGTTTTGAGCGCCAGTGGCTGCCAGCCTTTAGCCTTACAACTCTGAGGTGTTAATGCTAATATACCTTAGCTCTAATGGTTACAGCTCTTAGTGTTACAATTCTTAGTGTCATCGCCCAGGCAGCCCCTAGTTTCCCTTATCTCAGCTACCTCCGCAGGTGAGGCTTCTAGCATCCTCGGAGGCTGCCTGGGGCTCTTCTGTGGGCTTCTTCTCCCTCTCTGAAGCTCTCTTTTGGCTTCTGAAGGTCTCTAATGCCTCCCAGCCTCTGATGTTTTCTCCTTCGGGACTCTGGTGCCCCACAGATCTTTTCTACTGCTGGCACAGCTCTCTTCCATCATAAGTCTCTGGTGATAATCACAGGACCTTGTAACTCCTCAGTTTTGGTAATGTCTATGTCATCATCCCTCTGTAGAGCAATAGCCTCAGCCCGATCTACCCAAGATAAGAATAACGAGTAGGAAATAGAATCAGGCTTTCTTCATTAGAACCTATGCTCCAGCACAGGTGATAACACAGCAACGGGAGCCCTCTTGGACTACCTTGAGAAGGCTAATGGAGCGCCACTTATATGGAAGTGAATTAGGCCCACACATTTGCTCTTTACTGTATTTAGAGCACCTGTTTGGGGACTTTTCGAGTATAGAAGAAGAGGCAGAGCCATCTGGAATTTGCAGTGTGAAGTCGGCCAGAGTGGTTGCAGGTTGGAGTCACGCGTGCTAGATCCACAGCTCACGTTTGCTGTAGCCCAGGTCAACATCTCCCAGAGCTGCCTAGGGTGTAGGACAGCCACAGGTGTCACCATAATAACTTTGTGGAATCTCCTGGAAGCAGCTACTCGACTGACAGTTCTTTGCTTCCAGAAAACAGTGGAACTAAAATTGTGACAACGTGAGCTTTCAAAGATCCCACAAAAAGAGCTGCAGTGTTGGTCCTGGCCCATTGTTGTTTTGGGATTGCTGGGATATCGCCTGAGGGCTCCTGTCCTCATTGTTCTCTGGCCCTTTGGTTGCAGGTTTCTGGCTGCTCCTCAGAAAGGCACCAATAGCACCTGGCGCTGGCTGGAACAGAAGAAAGACAGGACAGGGGCCAGTTGACTGACACCTTCTTCTTTGTGTCAGAGGGAAAAGGGAAGAGTAGGCTGTCATTTCTTTATATCTTTGTAACCAATATTTTTCATTTTTAAATGATATATAAAATTTGTGCCAGCCAGGCCCTGTGGAGCAGATCCATTATCCCAGCGCTCTGGGAGGCTGAGGCATAAGGATCACCAGTTCAAGCCCAGCCTGCAGAACTTAGTGACTTAGCAGATAAACAGATAAACAGAAGCTGGGCTGAGGACGTGGCCCAGTGTGAAGGCTCTGGCCTCACTCTCTGGTAGCACAGGAAAAAAAAAGTTGTGCCACTTAACAATGGTTGGTGTTGTGTATTATGTGAAACACCTTGTAACATTTTATGGGTAAAGGAATATAGTTAACAAGGTTTAGCAGTCTGCCTGAAGTGCTATTGAAGGTAGGTGACAAGGACCAGTTTCCACACTGAGGAGCCTCACATTGTAGCTCTAAGACACAGACATATATATATAGATACACAAACATACTGCTGTCTCTCATCTCATCAGATGCTGCCTGTATAGGCTTTCTTTCTGTATCATAGATTTTCTGTAGTCTGCTCTGAAGATTATAATTATTTTTCTTATAACCTCTCTTACAGTTTGTAAATGAATCATCTTGATACTCATGCTAATAAGAATTGATAACAAACATGTATTGAACAATTACATTCCAGGTTTTGTAAGTTAGGACATATACGAAATTCTTTTATAGTCCAGGTTTTGTAAGTAAGGACACATACGAAATTCTTAATTCTCCTTGTTGAAAATAGGAAAACATTTTCTCTGTCTTATAGCATTTATTTACTTTGGAAAACTTGTCTATAAGTTCTATTTTTGTCTCCCCATGGTGAATGTCTTTCAAAAGCTAATGAAGCCTTTGGCCAGCGTTAGGATACAGAAATTCCACCTTGAAAACTGGGACCCAGCTTTTTGAAACACAAACATCAAGGAAGATAGTGTGCTCATCTCCCGGTGTCTGCAATAGGAGTCTAATTTTGATAAATAGCTTATTTTAATTTGTAAAATAACCTCATGCTCTACAGATATTGGAAATCTGGCTTCCCTTTGGATAAAGCCAACAAGCTAACACAATCAGCTGACTTAGCAAGGGAATTTAGTATGAACTATACATGACCAAGTGTACTGTTATGATCCTTTCATTTGAGGACCAGTTACAGTTTATCTTGAAGGTATTCACCTAGGAGGTTGTATTTGCGTGCCTACACAATAGACTTAGGCTTCTTTGTTTTTGTAACCTCTTAGCAAATTGTCCCAGGTGCATCACATTCTTGTTTAATACTTAAGAAATAAAAAAAATAATTTTGGGTTTAAATTTGTAATTTCCTGAATTGGGAGACTCTTGTTTAATTTTATATGCATGAACTGAAACTTAACTAGTAACTAGTTAATAATTGCTCAGAATAATGTAATAATGTCAGTTTATTCAGTCACAATGGTTACATCAATCTGTGTTTATATATACATGATTTACATAATTTTATGCTTCTGTTAGTATGTCTAATAGTATTTTCCGACTCTATCTGAATATTTAAAAACCAAACATCTGCTGCTTTGTTGAAGAAGAGATGGCGAGTTGATCCACGGAGCACACAGTTGGCATCGATGTGTGTTGAATTAATATGCCATGTGCACCAACTGTCTTGCCATTTGCCAAGATTGTAAATTTAAAACTGGAAGTTCTGCACGTAAACTCATTATGCGGTTAGTGTCACGATGGATATCAGACAATGGAGTCATACTCCTCACCTGCAGATATCACGTCATGGCTTTACTATTATAATCTCAATGTTGAAAGGTCCTTAATATTTTATTCTCACCATTTTTAGGAAATGTCTCAACCTGCAACTCAAATATATTTGGGGAAGAGGACACTGGGAAGGGCGTTTACAGTAAAAGTCATTCAATAGAAAGAGAAACAAGCTTTGGGTTGCACTACTTTTTCTTCAACCAGAGTACAAAAGCTTCAAAAGCTTTGTTGCGCTGCACAAAACTTTCTCTGTTTTACTTTAATAACAAAAAGATAATCACATTATTTTGTTCTCAAGTGGTGTCAGTATTTGCAAAATTCAAATATATATTTTATTAAAACTATTTTGCTATGTTTTTCTTTGTGCTTGACTGCACAGCTGTTTGTCTCCAACTTTGCTTTTGGAGACTTAAGATGTTTAAGAAACACGATTAGAAAGCCGATCGCATGGATAGCCACACACCTCTTCTATAGCTGAGTTGTGATTGAAAAGGAAGGTTAGTTAAAAATTGGGAATGGAGGGTGTAAATTAGCATTTCTGAGTAATTTTGGAAGCCTTAAATTGAGGATGTCATCTTCAATTTTATGTCAATGAACCATGGAGGTTGGTCAGAGCTCTCACTGCAAGACAAACAGGAACCTCGGAAGCACAACTTGTACAAAAAATTAAATGAAGTCGATCCAGGCATGAGATGTGAGTCCTGTGAGGAATGCTGAGTTGTCAAAATCAGTTTCTTGAATGCAATGCACTGTGGGATTTTTTCCGAGGGAAGAACAATAGGATTTTAGTGCGTGATTTAAATGAGAGATTCACAGGTGCAGGTCATGAAGGTCCTCAGCTTGGGTATCTGGGAGAATGTTCTCCCCTTTCCAACATGCCATCAACACGAGAGAAAACAAAACAAGAGGATAGAGGAACATAATGAGATGGAGATTGCATAATCTTTTTCACATCATAATGGCAAAATTGAAACTAAGACTATGTGTATGTGTGTATGTGCATCTGTGTCTGTGTGATCACAGGAGCAAAGTAATTAGCCCATGTTCAGGCTAACATCAAATAGATTAGGATAAGACTACATATATATGAATGCATCTCCCACTTTCCGCTCCTCAGACCCACACTTGGAGTCATTTCAGTCTCCTTCTTTTCTCTTCTAATTCACATCCAACCCAAAAGCAAACACCTCAACTTATGTATAGTGCATTAAAAATGTTATCCTCTCTGCCACCACCTAGGCCAAAGCTTATATTAATTCTTGTCTAAATTACTGGCTTTAGCCTTCAAGCAATTTTTCTCACCATACAATGGACAGAGGGATATGTTAAAAAAAAAAGTAAAATATTTTCTGACGCTACTTAAAAGCAAGGCCGTTGCCATTTTCTACAAGGTCCGGTACCGCCGGGCCCTCAGCTGTCATTCAGGCATTACTGCTTTCTGTCATTTCGTCTTCATCTCACTCCAGCCACCGTGTCCCGGTGCTGCAGGTAGCCCCACAGAGAAACGTAACATTCCATTCCGCTCGAGTCCTCTTCTGCAGGTAGTTTTGTTATCTTACTATCATTACTACCCCCTTATTTGCTTTATTTTAAAAATACATGATAATTGTTTAACTATGCATTCAATTTTCTTTCCTTCCTTGTTTCCTTCATTCCATTCTTCTTTTCTTCCTTTGCTCACCTCCAGCAGAAACTAAACACCATGAGTACAAGAATTTCTGTTGAGCTCACTGTACTCTCAATGCCTAAAAGACAGTCTAACACATAGACATCTGATGATTGGCTTAATAAGTTCGCTTATCTCAGAAATGTGCCAGCACTGTAGCAGATGATGGGGATGAAAAGAGGAAGAAGATGCACCACTTGCCACAGTCGAATGGAATGAAGAAGAGAATATGGATACAGTGTTATTTAATTGGAAAAGTTACTGAAACTTATTAGTTATAGTTTATAATCTATAAAATAAGAATGAAAGTAATAATATCTTGCATATTTAATACAAAAATTAGCCCTTATGGATATAAATGTTAAGCACAGTTACTTAAGCAGTTACAGCCATTTTTATTTGAGTTATTATCATTACCCCAAAGAATTTCATTCTCTGGAAAGTATTAAATCATAAATTGGATTACGGTGAAGTGTCATGGGTGCTTGACATAAAAGAGCACATAGAAACCAGGCCCAAGGGCACATGATCCAAGCACTCTGGAAAGCTGAGGCAGGAGGATTACAAGAATGAACCCAACCTGGGTAACTTAGCAACTTAAGGGGACCCTGTCTTAAAAACAAAAATAAAAATATAAAAATAGGCTGAGGATACAGATCAGTGTGAAGGTTCTGGGCTCAATTGCTAATGCCCCCGACACAGTCTCCCACAGAGTGTAAAGGTTTGGTAAAGATAATGCATAAAGATTTGACATATGGTAGGGCTAAAGAACTGACTGATCAGAAAGAAAGTTGAGTTTAAAATCCAGTGAGTGAACATTCCAGACCAATGAGGGAATAGGATTTACAGGAAAAATTCAATACCTTTCTGGGAATAAATTCTAACGTCCTATTACTTTAAATTCTCCTTGCAATTGCTCAGGAATTGTTGGACTCTTGTTGAACATTGACTTTCATGGTATTCCTGGTTCTTCCTTATTACTACTTTAATTTGGAAAGAAACATTCCAAAGTGAGTCAAGGGATATTTGTTCTGTGTCTTGGCTTAACTCCATTAATGGCCTCTTGGTCAGATTCTCACATTCATGTTATCAGTCCATCAAAACTATCACCCCAGATTACAACATCACACTTCAGTTCTTTATCGAGTGCATCCTCCCTCGCCCATGACCTTGTCCGTGTAGGCTCAATGTTCTCTTTCCCTCAGGGGACTGGATCTCTGGCCTTAGCAATGGTCTCCAACTATTTGAAACAAGGAACTGGTATAGTTGAAGGCCATTCTTCCAAGCATAGGAGGTGGGGAATTGGGGTAGATACTCATTGTGCAGTGTGTGGTTGGAGGACAGCTTTGAAATGGTGAGCCAGAAACAAAGCTCCGCCTCCTCTCAGATCAGCAGTGGCAGGCATTCAAACTTAATGTGGGCCTGGTAACAGGAGGTGGAGCTTACTCTCTGCTCAGCTCCTGCTAGCTGCCCATCTATTCCTGCTGTCTGGTCTTTTCAAGACCACCAGCTGGTACTGGTCCACAGCCCAGGTATTAGGGACACTTTGACTAGAGCACAAAACTTGTAGCCTTGAAAGTTGTAGGTGGAATTATAACCTCAGCTACATTGTCCAGAACTCTCTACTGGTGGGTTATGACTAGCCTAAGATTTTCTGTTAGTTTGCCCATTTGAAAAATGAATTGTTCATCCATAGTTTCTTTTCCTCTCGGTAGCACTCATCACAGCACAATTCATCCATTTTGAACCTGTCCTTCCAAGAGATGAAAGAGTGAATTCATAGTCAGAATGAGAGATTTATGCAGAGAGAGAATTACCAGAATGGAGCCCCACAAAAGGAGAACCCAGAGCTCCTTACCCACGCTGTAAACGCACAAATGATCCTCAAGTGGGCATATGCGAGTGTGTGTTCGTATGTATGGAGTTCAATTACTGCTAACTACAATAACTCAAACCAAGCCAAAGCAATTCAGTTATAATAACAGTAGTTTGCATGTAGCTGTAAAGAATAATATTAACAATCTTTTTATTTTCACGATAACTCTGAATCACTAAGTTTTGGTTTCAAGTTTTTTTAACCATTGAAATAGTACATACTACAGATGTGTTTATGAAGTTGCATATAAATAATTAGGTTGTGAGATGTTACAGTTTAGTCTCTATATAGCTGTATTAGATATTTTTTATCATTAACAAAAGGCCCATATAATGAGTGTAGGCCCCAGAAAGTTTGAAATAAAATAGTAGCTTTAAAATAGAAAATTTATGTCAAAATTTGAGGTCAAAATCTAACTAACGGTCCAAATCTAAGAGTTGTATTTTATTTAAGTCATGTCCCAATGTTCTCACCAGAAGTAATGTAAAAGATAAAAATTAAAAAAAATTATTCAGGATATTGGATCACTTGCCCAGAGAAGGAACGGCAAGAGAAAGGAGATTAGAACAGCTCATGAGGTCTTTGGAGGCGAGAGAGAATGACCAAGAAATATTTCCATTGCTTTTCAAGGAAAAGGCACTATTAACTTGACAAATGGCTGGTTCATAGTTGTGCTGTTGATCACATACATTTAGAGTGTCAGAAAGATGTAGTGTGACAATGAAAAATAGGGTATTTTGAAACTCTGGTTAGCAAAACAAAGACAGGAAAAATAAATGAAAAATTGTCTCAAAAGTTTCCAAAACAATGGGGAATACAGAATCCTGACCACTTGCCATTCTCTGGTGCTCCTACCCTTTGAGTACCAAGACCAAGAATCAAATTTATCTAAGAACAGAGCCACTATTCAGAGTTGATCGTTTATAGTGGAAAGTCCTTAGAGCTCAAGTCTATTAAAAGATTATGCCAAATACCTTTGATGAATAGTCCTAAGACTTAATATGTTTTTGTCAGGCTAGAGTTGGGAGAGATCAGATAAGAAACTAAGTGGATTGAGAGATCCTTGAAATAGAGACATGGGCAGAAGGCCAGAATGTGGCAGATTTTGTGACAGAAGTGACCACAGACAGGCACGCACACAGATGGGCCATGCATAGTCTTGCAGACAAACATTCCGTTTCCTTAGTATGAATCAAAGTACCAAAGGAAAGTGAAGGGCTCCCGTGTGAGGCACTGAGTGGGCACCCTGATCTTCACGACTGATTAGCAGAGCACATGCGCTTCATGTCACCTGCACTAGTGTCCATGATGCTGGCTGTACCGATGTGGGTTTGTATTCAGGAGCAGCTTAAACGCAGCTCAGCCTTCCCTTGGCAAAGATTTTACCCTTGACTATGCCTTGATACCTCATCTATTCTCACGTGGTCTAAGCGGTGTGGAGGCTCAACAAACACACATTCGGTGTCCAGCAGTGCTCCAGCTCGGGACGTAGCGTGGTTCCTCTCTCCCAGATAAAGGTGAAGGAGGTGTTTGCTTTGGGAAAGGCTCAACACACATCCCAGTGGACATTTTTATTAAACCAAACACATGGTATGTCATAAGTCATGTGTTGATTCTCATTATTATTTATTTCAATATAAGTCATTTGTAATTTGGAGAAAACCACTTAAAATAAGGTGTAGTAAGAGAGAAATAAACCAGTTGAATATTCATGGTCAAGATCCTGATATTCAGTGATCAGCCTTCCTTATGATGTCATGGCAAGCAGCATTTGCTTCTAGCTGGCTACTAGCTTACCATGGGTCTAAAGTGCAAAACTTATTTTTCTGAGTTTGATTAAGATTTGGTTGTACTTTTGGAAAACATTTTGTGCTTTAGTTGGTCATAACTTTTTTCTTTTGTATATATGGTATTCTCTATGTCTATTGTGTTCTAACTGCCATATCTGTCACCCAATTTTTACTTCCACATGGGTTCTTATCATCTGTCCAGCTAGCTGTTGCCCATTTTACCTTTATGTCATTGCAACTTTTTATAAAGCTGAACTATTTATGAAGAAAAAATTCTATGTGATCATTCAATGAATGTTTATTGCTTCCCTGTCATCATGGAGCTTACACCCTGTTGAGTGGCTCTAAGAGAGACAGGAATTAGTCCAGCTAATTATTGTGAAAGTAAATGCCTACCCAAACTAGTGTAAAAATTTTAAAAATATATGATAAACTACATTAAGGAAGAGTCTCACAAACTATTAGAATATATAGGGAGGAACTTCTGTGTAGATGGGGGCAAAGAGGAGATGTCTGGATTGAGATTAAAAGTGTGAATATGAGTTTAGTAGATTAAGGAACTTGAAGGAGGAAAGGCAGACTAATACATTATTTCAGAGCAGCTTTTTCCTGGCCTGCAGCATGATTTGCCAACAATTTATTATATGTCTGATTTTTATTTGTTTATTCAGCATCAATTGAGTACTTACTATGTGCCAGATATCTTATAATACACTTCGTATACCATGGTGGGGAATTCATTTGGTTCTTTTCTTTTTATACAATCATTTACTCATTTAGATTATATTCTGGTAGAGAAGATAACAATTAATACAATAACTATTAAATGAAATATTAAATCTCAAGTACAATGATACTATTATGGAAATCAACAGGACAGGTATTAATAAGAAAAAGTGAAAAAACATTGAATTTCAAAGTGAAATAATAAAAACCAATGTCCTTAGCAAAGAGAGTACCAGAAAAAATATTACTTTGTATTAGATAAAAATGGAGAAGCAGCCAGAGGTTAAGGTACATGGGATCTGACAAATGGTATGTGTTTGTAGGGGAATCCCAAGAAGCTGACGCTAAAAAAAAGTTTTCTTAGGGGAAATGGCGGTGTGAAAGAAAATGAAAGAGACCAGGGATAGCTGAGAGGATAGTCAGGCTAAATGTCTTACAGAGTGGTAGCATTTTATTATTTTTTTCATAATTTGAACAATATTGAACATGGAGAAGGCAGCAATGACTTCAAAGCGTACAAATCAAAAATTATAAAATAATCAAAAAAATTCAAATGAATCTCGGACTTCGATACATTCATAGGTACCTGGTTCAGGAATGTAAAATTTATATTATGTATGCAATTTTGGCTTTCTGCGTGCCTAATTATACGTATGTACGTATTTTTGTTAATACACAAATTCCAATTCTGTAACTCCTTAGAGACTTGGGATTTGGGGAGTCAATGAGTGGTACACATTTTAGGCTGATGCTCAATTCAAGAACGTTTCGGTGAAGCTGTTAGGCCTTTGGCACCAGCATCCACAGACCAGTGAATAACGTGTTCCACAAAAAAAGGCTGCCTCAGCGATTGGTGGAGAATAACACATGTGGGGCGTGGCCTACGGGTGCATCAGCCCAAGCAGGCAAGCAGAGACTGATTTTAAAAACCAACTGCGTTGCTTTAGCTGACTTTTTCTCTGATGTTGGTTAACATGATCTTCTGGTTTTTATCATCTACAAACAGGTAGTTATAGCGAGAGACTACATCAGATTAAAAAAAGAACAAGTAACGGGCAAATGTGCCCTGTGGCGACACTGCCTTACATATTTTTGTTTTCTTCCCTATCCAAATCTTTTTATTCACTCTTGTTCACAACTTTTCAAATGTGTCTGTGAAGCTCATTTTAATATTTATGAGCACATACATTTTGTACTGTCAGGATTCAAATCATGTCATAACCTTGAATGCTTTTCTTAATGAAAGTGTATATTGAGCTTTACAACAAACCTAGCTTGAATTTCATATCCATGTTTTTTTTTTCTGTTTTACTTTGTTTTATTTTAGTCTTTGGCATTTCTTTCTTAGGCTTTTAACCTCTTTTGTTTGTTTTTCCTCGAGACAAGGTTAGTCCACATAAACAAAAAAGATAGAAGATAGATAAATATGGTCAACTAGTCTAAGCAAGCTTTGGACTCACTTTGTAGCCCAGACTGGCCTCAAATTCTTGCTTGTTCTCCTGCCTCAGCCTCCTGTACCACCAGGCCCAGCTGCTTCTATTCTTTTTGTGACTTTTCATTGTAGATAAGGCTTTGGTTTCCAGGTTTTGCATTTTCATTCATTACGATGACTTTCCCCTCTTCCACTTCTAGGTGGAACATTTAGTCTGTTGCTACTTAAGATCATGAACATACTGGAGTTCTTGCAGAAAATAATGTAAGAAAATACTGTGCAAACAAAACGCAGTGACTTTTTTCTACATTAAGGAGGGGAAAATGTTGTCAGTTATCAAAATAAAATACATTTGGCTTGTAATCCTACTCCTCAGGGAGGCCGAGGCAGGAGAATCATAAGTTCAAGCCCAGTCTTAGCGACTAGAGAGACCCTGTCTCAAAATAAAAATGAGAAAATAGGAAGATGATGTAGCTCAGTGGGACGGCCTTGCATTCCACCCCAGCATCCCCCACGCCACGGAAAGAAAAATCAAATGCCTCTTTATTTTCTAAAGAAAAAAATTGATATTAATATGGTGGGAAGAGTTTTAAAACAAGGCAATAAATAAGAATACTTAGCTATTAAAAATAAAATAATCCATATGACCACGAGGATGTCATCCAGGACAATGATGGTATTATAGAAGGAGAGTGTGGGGACTATGTGGGCAAAGTTAGACTTATAAACATGGTATGCTTTTGAAGTACTACAAATAATTAGATAATTGACTGAGTGCATACACACCTTCGTCACTGGCTTTCACATCAGCTTTTAATTTAAAATTTTAATTTAATTCAATTATAAAAGAAATATAACAGATAAACTGACCTCTGTGGGGAAGTGATAGTTATGATTTTTAATATGTTAATTAGGGAGAGTGCAAAACTTAACTCTGAAGTTCAAAAATTTGATTATAAACCAGATCTATTGATGTAGGCCTGTAATCTCAACAATTTGGGAAGCTGAGGCAGAGAGAATTGTAAGTTCGAGCCTGCCTTGGTAATTTAGTGACTTAGTGAGACCCTATTTCAAAATCAAAAATAAAAATAGGTTGATAATGTGGCTCAGCATGAAGACCCTGTACTTACTTCCTAGTATCACACATACACAAAGAGAGATTATAAAATATCACTTATGGAATCATCATATGTAGGTGATGAAACTTGTGTGAGAAGATAATTTCAAAATAAGCATATATGTGGAAAAGATGATATCAACAATGCCTGAGAAATACAGAAATGAATAGGATTTCATTAAAATTGCTAAACCAAGGAAATTCTTCCAGAGATAATTATAAATGGTAATTCTTGAAAGACAAAGAGAAAAATGAAACATAATACAGTGAGAAAAAACATATTTATATCATTCACTGGATTTGGAAAATTGGCAGTAATTTGAAAGTCTAAGCAAGCCCGCTTCAAGAGTTTCTCTTACAGCAAAGGCGTTATCCAGCCATTGTCTTTTTAGTTTTTTTTTTTTTTTTGTACATATGGGCTAAAGACTTCCCACCAGCCACGATGTCATGGCGATTGCTATTGTTTTCTGATGATGACAGCATCTGCCAACACCCAGGGCTTTCCCTTTCATCTTGAATCCTGTGGCCTAAGTGCCTGAGACATGGAATATAACATCATTGTCCTGGATGACATCCTCATTGTCAAATGGATTATTTTATTTTTAATAAGTAAGTGTGTTTATTTATTGCCTTATTTTAAAACTCTTCCTACCATATTAATATCAAAGTTTTCTTCTTTAGAAAATAAAGACGCATTTGATTTTCACTTATTCAATAAAGGCTTCCTGCACATTAACTCTAAACGAAGTATTGGAAACACAAAGATAAACAGGACTCCATTCCTCCACGTGAGCTCCTTGTTACTAGTCAAGGAGACAGATGGCGGCACATTAACAGCTGGGCTTTCATCTTGTAAAAGCATAGTCTCCCACAGAAGGAATCAAAAATTTATACCTAAAAGTCACGTGTGTACTAGTTCAATAAACATAAATATTTTAGGACTAAACTAGGGTTGATATCTCTTTTTACTTTTCAACAGTTGAATACAAATAGGTGAAAGTATTCTCTTCTGTGACAAAAATATCGGTGTAACCAAAGTGATGTGTTAAACAATAAGATCCTTCACTCCAATTCAATACCTGACTCATATGTTCTCTGTTGAAAAGTTAGTGCGTGCTAAATACGATTCATTTATGTCTGTCACCTGGAATAGATACCGGTTTGGCAACAAGTATCTGGTCTTAAAGATGTTAATATTTTCTGATCTAATATAGCACTCTGATAAAAGTTTTTAAAGAAATACTTTGAAAAGGCATCATGCACATGAATGCTTTTGGCAAGATTATTCTGCAACATTACATTATAAAACAACAGTATTATAGTTTTGTTAAGTATTCTCATCTACCTGATCTCAGACAAAGGGACCAAAAACATACAAAAGGACAGACTGTGCAATAATGGTGCTGGGAGAATTGGTCATCCACAGGCTGAAGAACGGGTCTAGACACACATCTATCACCATGTAGCAAAATCAAATAGAAGTGGATTAAAGACCTACACGTCAAAGAGAAAACAGTGAACTTTCTGGAAGACAAAAATAAACAAAAATCTAGAAGATACATGCATGGACGAGAACTTCCTTAATGGCACACCTGATGCAAAAGAAGTAGCCCCTGGAATCAATGAACAGGATTATGAAAAATTAAAAAGTTTCTGCATGGGAAAGGAGACTATCAACATAATGGAAAGAACCTAAGGAATAGGAAAACATTTACCACCTACATATCTGACAAGAGGCTGATAAGTAGAATAGACAAGGAACTAAAGAAAGAGACCCCTCAAAATCAGTTCAAATTAAAATATAGGCAACTGAAAGGAATAGGCAGTTCTCAGGTGCAGAAGTCCAAATGGCCAGCAAATATATGAAAAGATGCTTAACATCCTTAGCCAATAGAGAAATGCAAATCAAAACACGATAAAGATATTCTCACCCCTGTGAAAATGACATATCAAGAAGTCAAAAGGCAATCAACGTTAGTGAGGTTGTAGGAGAAAAGAAACCCTATCACACTGCCCGTGGTACTCTAAACTTGTACCACCACGACAGAAAGCAGTGTGGAGATTCCTTGAAAGGCTGAAAAGAATTTTTCCATTTGCTTCAGAGATACCCCTTCTGGGTATCTTTCCGAAAGAATTAAAGAAAACATATAACAGAGCTGCATGTGTACTTATGCTTATAGCAGTACAACTAATAATAGCTAAAATGTGGGAGACACCAGGATACCGATCAACAGACCAATGGACACAGAAATGTAGTGTATGTACACATTGGAGTATTGCTCCTCCATAAAAATAGATCAAAACGGATAGATTTGAGGCTTTGTAAGTAAATGAATGCAACTTGAGACCCTCATGCTTAGTGAAGTGAGTCAAACACAGGAAGTTAAATACCACATGGCTTCACTAATATGAAAAAGGCAGAATTTAGGCATTTTATAGAACCAAACGGGCGTGATAGTGGGAGTTAGGGGGGACGAGGAGGGCGCAATAGGGCCAAATATGGTATATATACTTCAAATGGACAAAAATAAAACAAGAGTATGTCTCAAATAAGGGAGATACAGGATAAACTTCAGTAAATTTGTCATCACCATTATAATTATGATAGCTTTAGATATTAGAAATATAGACTAATAATTATAATCATGTAAGGTGCCAGGAATAAAGAATAATTACAATAATAAGCTTAATGGCTTTAAATTCACAGGTCAGTTGTGGATGAGATAAAAATTATAGTAATGAATTAAAATGACTTTATGACAATGAATCAATGAGATAGATTCTTCTGTGTATGTATATGAGGGCACATAGGTAGCAAATTGCCTGAGGAATAGAGTCAGTTTGATAGAAATGCTTAACCAAGGAAATTCTCCTAGAGAGAATTACAGATGGCTGACGCTGTGCCAGAAATCCTAGTAGCGTCAAGATGCTAACTTACTGCCAAATGATATACTTAGCTTAGATGGCAGTATTTTACCTAATGTCCTTCCATACTAGTCAATTAGCACATGAGACCGGACAGCAGGTCTTGTATAGTGACAGAGAGAAAATCAAGTCAAGTCGGGGTAATGTGGGTGTCATGGAGCCTTTGTTTTGCACAAAATGACCAGGAAGAAGAAGGTTATCTAAGATATTCCATCAAAACTGAGAATCGGAGTCTTTTTTAGCTTCTGCAAGCCAATAATTAAGGCTATTTTTTATTTGAAGGTATCTACCGAATATTCCTTATGTGCTAAACACTCTATTAGATTCTTTCCTAGTATTGCCTTATTTAATCCTTATAATATTTTTACTTAGTTGTTCACCAGGTAAACATAAGATAATAGTTACTATTTGCACATTATAGATTTGAAATGATACTGAGAAAGCTTAAACAACATGCCCAAAGTAAGAGCAACTGTTAATGTATTCTGAAGTGTGTGGACTCAGATTTGCCTCACAACAAAACTCTCTGCTAGTTCCCTTTGCTCTTAGTGGGAGGAGCTTCCTTTTCGTTCATTTATTAATTTGGCATGCATGTGACCCCCTCAGATTTCCTTTGAAGAAAGAGTTTGTCATCAGCTCTGAGCAGTGCAGATCTTCAGGGCAGGGCTCGCATAGTCTGATAATCTGTTGCAACATTTAGACTGAAGCAATATTCTTCTGAGATGTTTCTAATTAATGATTGAACACAGAGGAGATAAGAGGGCTTCGTTGTTCTGTCCAACATTTACCTCTTCTAATGAGCAATCTTGGCTCCAGGGTTGCCTGTGGGTTGACTAAGACTTACATCTTTGCAGAGATTTCTGTGTTCAACTTTGTTTCCTTCCTCTTTATGTCTCACAGAAAAGCAGAGGATGAGAAAGGATAATGAATACAAAGTAAGTGGCATGGACTGCCTGTTGCTAAGTTACATCACTGCTCTACTAACGGAGAGTTGTAAAAAGCTGAGCGTTTTTAATGAGCAAAAGAGAGCAGCAAGATAGCACTTTCCTAATGGGTAAAGATTCAAGTCCTACCCCTGCTCATGCTGTAGTGGGGATGGAAATATGGTCCAAAATAATGTATCAGTTATACACTAGCAAGTTATTTGATTAGCTGTTTTATTTGACTAGGGTCATGGATTCAAAAGAGACAGTAGAATTTGAGACAGGAAAGTCTGTAGTTAAGGCTTGCAGGAGGCTATACAGGTGTAAACTTGAAGTATGGAAGCTTTTATATCATTTATTAACGCCCATCGGAAAATAAATACCATGGAATATACAAGAGATAATGAACAATCCTATGCACAGAAAAGAAGTACCCACTTGTCATTGCCAGACTTTGTTGTTGGCCACCCCCAGGCTGGCACAGGGGCACGTGAATGTAGTGGCCAAAGTTGCAGTATTCATTTTCTCATTCATCCAACAGAACAGATTTTTTTTTATACTAGGACCAATCAAAAAATTACACCCTCTGAATAGTCAGTGTACTAGCAGAGAGACGAACACCTTAAAATTGTCATGTCCCTGTACGATGTCTGAGGAGGTCCCTAACAGAAGTGATGAGGACTTCAGCTTACCCCCTACCTGAGACAGGAAGATTGTCACAAATTCCATGCTAGGCTGGGCTACATAGTCAGTTCAGGACCACCCTGGACTTTAGAGCAAAACTCTCTCTCAAAAACAAACAAAAAAGTTAAGCAAATAAAAAGCCATTATGGAAAACCAGTGCTACAGGAAAAAAAAATGTAACCATAAACCTGATAACCTGATAAAGATTTGCTTTGTAATTATTTCTGTACAAAGAAAAACCTGCAACTCCATTTTTTTTTCTTTTGGCCTGGTGTCACCCAAATACTCTTATTGTGCAATTGGAAAAACTGCAGCTTTATTGGCCTGGAGATAGCAGATGGTGTAAAAAAAGAAAGCAGATGGTTCAAGAAGGAAAACATCTCCATATTCAAGGAAATAATACTGAAATCCAGGGAGCAGTGGGTATTGTGAGCCCCCAAATCTGAACACAAATGCTGCTGAAATCACTTCTAGAATGGCAACCTAAGGGTGAATGGGGTGCAACCTAAGACCCTGGCAATGAAGAGGTAAACAAAAAGGGGCTTCACTCTTCAAACCTCCCATGGACCTCTGGGGAGATAGGAAAGTTTGCTGTGCCATTGTCAATTTGATTGCTTACATTAGCAGCTGAAAATGGAAACCTTAACTGCTTTTGAAGCAACTATGGCCATGTTTATGTGGTAGAGTACCTGGAACTTCAGCGAGCTATGAAAGTGAGAAAATCACAGAGAAGGAACAGTAACAAATATATTGGTTTAATTGTGGTAATGCCTTCAAAATGCATGTGTGCATCTTAAAACCACATCATCTACCTATGGGGTTCCTCTGCTGTGACTTCTGTACTGAATTTCTCAGATATTTCCACACACAGAGCTTGGCTCTCTGTGTTGTCTTGTTTTAAAGATAACTACTTCCTCATTCCTTCCTGGCTATGGTCACCTTTTTGTCCATAGCAACTGTTACCAGCCACAACTACCTTGACAGGCCCTGACATTACAAATTTGCTAGGCCTGTCTGTCACCTCCTGATGACAACAGCCATGACCTTCACTGGGGACCTGTCTCCATTACCCCATTGCCGACCTGCCTGCTCTCCCAACCTATCAGGAAACCCCGCTTTGCCCTCTTCTGCCCACTCCCATATGCCAAACGTCCAATCCTCAACTCCATGATGGCTACTCTTTCCATAGGTTTGCTCACCTCACGATCAGCTCTTTTGACCCCCTTTTGTATCCCGTTTTTTCCCTTTATTTTTAAATCCCCTTTACCTTTTCTTATATTCTTTGTCCTTTATGCCTCACACCTGGCCTTATACCTGAAAGTGTTTGCTGGGCACAGGTCCTGGGGGATTTACACCTGGGCCTACTACCCAAGCTTAGGGACATGGGAATAACAAACTTTTGCTCCAAATCCTCTTGCTGCTGAACATATTTTTGGTTCTGCCAGAGTCCTTTGACTTAACAATACCCTTCTTCTCCCCCCTTTTTCTGTTGTACTTGGGATTGGACCTAAGAACTTCACATTGAGCTACATCTCCAATATGTCTGCCTTTCTTTCTTTCTTTCTTTCTTTCTTTCTTTCTTTCTTTCTTTCTTTCTTCTTTCTTTTTGTGGCAAGTCCATAACTCCTCCAGTGACTTGAGGTTGTCTATTCTCTTTGTTTCTTCCAGATTCTGTGCACATTTTCTACCACTGAAGATTCTGAATTCATCTTCTAATTTTAATTGTAATCTGTGTCCTCTGTGTAGCTGGTTATTCATCTCATCCTTGGATAGTTTCATTTTCCCCCTGAATTTTATGTCATTTGCTTTTTATGGCACATGCTTTCATTCTGCTATAGTTTCTCATAAATATTTTAGGTACAAAAAATAAAAATTTAGGAACTTTAATGTTTCTGCAATATTATGTTTTTCTTCACATCTGTTTACCAGTTTAGTTGGGTGGGAAGTAAGGGTGGACGTGACTGAGTACTGCACTTGTGAGGACAGTCCCATAGAGTTCCATCTTCCTCTTGTTTGCATTGTTGCTGATGAGAAGTCAGCCATGTTGGCTTGGATGCTCCCTTTGTAGGATCAGTTTTCTTCTAGATCAATTTTGTACTACCTTGACAATTTCCCCACAATAAACCTTACATTTCAAGCCTGTCAGAGCTCATTATGGAATAGCATGCTTCTCTCATGACAGACTCAAGACTTCTTCAGTTTTCTCTGTGTGTGTGCTAGTAGAATCCTGCTTAGGCTCCCTATCCTAGAAATTTATAAAAAAGTATTTAATTTATGAAAATCTATTTTGTTTTAAAATAGTTATCGATGTATTAAAAGCTGGTTTTATAGTTACTGTTATGAGATTAAGGATGGTAGAAAGAAAAGAAATGCATGTATTCCACCTGGATCAGGAAACAGTTTCTGTGTGCAGATTCTCAACAAAAAAAGGCATCATGTTTTTTAACCAGGTGGATAAAATTAGCAATTATGATTAGCAAAGTGGGTATGATCAAGAAGGAAGATGAGATATTTATTGTTTTTTTAACAGACAACAATATACAATTAAACTACATTGAAAAATATGATTTCATATAAAACCCCAATGTTTTCATTTATCTGACGAGAAAGCCATCTACCTCTTACAATCATCATTTCTTTAATTTTGTATCCCGTACTAATTGAAGTCTCTCTAGGTTATGAGGAACAAAATTCAGCACAGATAGACTCAGACAAATGAAATTTTCAGAAAACATTTTGGGATATATTAAATCTGAAAGAAGACTAACTTGCAACATGAAATGGCAGAAATCAGGGAACCTCAGAATCCCCACACAGGAAGTGTTTATCAGTCTTTCAGGATAATAATGAGCTTGCTGAATCCCGTTCACTACATCTGTGCAGAGTTCTTGAAGAAACTATTGATTGACTGAATATTTGTTGGACATCTGTTCCTTTAATCAGGTAAGGGAAGGATGACATAAACAGAGGCAAAGAGTAACCCTAAAAAATTCTGCTAGCATAAAGCAGATATTGCACGCACTTGTGTGGTGAGTGGGCTCTAATGTCACTCAGACAAATAAATTTCGAGATGCAGTGTCACAGTGAAGATCATTAACTACTGAGCCTGAAGGTCAAAAAGCATTCCTGTAATAACATTTCCTGGCTACTGTCGCTAGAAACAATGCTTAAGATGCATTATTCACGTACATGTGTATCTCTTCTAAACAAATAAACAAAACTCAATAGACTGGAAAGCAAAGAGGAAAAGAAAAATCACTTGTGAACCAATGAAAGGAAATAAGGAAATGATTTTAAAAAGGAGGAATAATTAAATAGCAAAGGTTACTTGTTTAGTTAAATATGTCAGTTGACTCTAAAAATCAGTTTCTATTAGCTTTACATGTGCAAATTAAAGCACAGTCTTAAATTAAAGCTTAAGACAGACAGCTTAAAATAACAGAAATGTACACCAAAAAAGAAACCAAATTGCCTCACGCTATAGGCAAGAAAACAGTTTCAAAAAAGAGAAATTATTTTCCAAGACAAAAGTTTGCAATTTTAAGAGAAAGACTTTACTCAAAACTTATGACCCAAAATTCAGAGCTCTTGCAACTAACTTCTAAAATGGTTTTGCAATATTCCAAGTAGCTAATTTTTTGTTGATTGTTAGAATCTTCTGCTAAGACTATTCTCCTGGAAATACTTACTGTTGAGCTCTGTTAGAAAATGTTTTTTCAGGGCTGGAGGAATAGCACAGCAATTAAAGTATTTGCCCAGAAACCACAAGGACCTGAGTTTGATTCCCCAGTGCCATGTAAACCATGCTGGTGGTGCAAGCCTATAATCCCAGCACTCACCAAACTGTTTTTCTATTTTATTTTTAAACCATTTGACTAGGAAGGAGAAAGTTGTCAGTGATACCATTTTATCTTAAAACTTGTACTTGAGAATTAGAAATTTAAACATTTTCATTAAGCTTATTGCTCTGAGATTTCAATCAAATGTCAATTTTAGTTATTTTTAAATATTCCTTGGATTTAGCCAAAGTGTTTATAAAATTATTTTGGTATAAGCCTTTTAAATCTAAGTGCTTAGTTGAGTAGCAAGCAAAAACTGCCTTTTAGATCCAGAGATAAAAAACTTAACGTGTGGTTTTATTTTTGAGAAATTCATAGTGTAGATATTTAGGAGAGGTAAATTAAAATAATTACATAGCAATTTAATGAGTAGTATAGAGAAGAATCAGGGTGTTATGAAAACATACAGCTCCCGTCACACGGCATGTGCACTTACAAAGGATTACATTTCCTTTCCTCAAGGATTTCATGATTTGACAGCCCCCACACTGTTTTCTTCCAAAAGCTCTATTGGCAAATGCTTTATTGGGAATGTAATTTGCGTGATGACTTTAATAAAAAATGGTGGAAATGGGAATTTGCAGTAAGGCAACAAAAATTAAAATAATCAGACAGATTTTTTCTTGGGCTTCTCATATGAAAATAAAAGTGACAAGAATAAAGGTAGGAAATTGCACATTTTATGAAAGTGGAGAAAACAATATTACAGAAATTTAGATGGGAGAGCATTTTTCTCTAATTTGGAAGAATAGGCCCAGAGCAAGCGTGTTAGTTTAGATTAAAATGCAAGAGTTTTATCAAGGGGTCAGTAGTAAGGAAATTAGTAAAACATGGATGTCGTCAGCCCACTCGGCATCCATTTTCTATTTATAAAGCAATCAGTTAGTTCTGTCCAGAATGCTAGAATATATCAAGAGAAGTGGTATAACATGAGGTTTAAAAAACAAACTTGAAGTCAAACTGATTGCTTATTGAAAGGTGAGGTACTTATTCAATCATTGAGCCAATAACCTCTTTGGAACCATCAAAAATATCTAGACCAGAAAGTTAAGGGACCAATGTGGAATTTCAGAAAAAAAAAAAAAGATCAGTTAGCCTCAAATAGTCCAGCTTTAGAAGTGAGAGGTAGTAGGGGGATGGGATGGGGGGTAGAGATCACACCCTTCCAAGAATCTAGGTACCAAAGACTAAAGTAAGAGCAAAAGAGATTGCTGGGGAAAGTTACACAAAATGCAAAATTATTTCTACATAAAACATTAAGTACTTCTTATATTCTTTACATATTACTAGGTATTTCATCATGTGCATCAACACTAGAATAAATATTACAAAAAAGTAAAACATATCTTCTTAAGAAATTACTGAAAATGTCATGTGTTTTAGAGTCATAAAAATAGAGCAGATCTGAGTGGATCGACACGATGAACACAATTTTGCTTTATGGGTAAGGGTGTTGTGGGGACAAGAAATGTGAATGCACATTCAAAATAATAATAAACTGATGTAAGGTGTGAGGAGAAGCATCCAAGAAAGATTTCTTTATCTAGGAGGGAACAGTTCAAATTAAGGAAGAATATTAAGGGCTTAATTCCCGTGCTACTTAAAATTTTAGGGTGGAGAAGATAATGCCTCTTTCTTCTTACCTGTATGACGCCACTGTCTTAAAGTGTCAGAGTCCCTGTTTTCCCATTTTTAAAGTGGCTATTAAATTATCTATCGGCTGTTGCTATTGCATCTAGGTTTGTCTACTTTGTGAATTTACCAAGTCAATGGAGGCAATTTATTATGGTTAATAGGGGAAAGACTTATTCAGAGCCAGCTTTGGGGGAGTTGGTGAGAATAACTCCTAAACTTGTCCATCTCTGCAAGTTTTCTGTGTACCAGAGATTTTTAAGTATGTGCCAGCAGGAAGAGGATATCACAGATTTAAGATTAAAACACGAAGGAAAGTTTGGTCACTGGCTGGCGACCTGACAGACCGTTGTTAGCAGGTGAGTTTTCTTGGGCCCTGACGTTTGCTCATCTTTGTGTCTTGAATTCCTTCCATGCCTTGACTCTTTTCTTGGGGCCCCTATCCCAAGTCAGGGAGGAGGAAGTCCTCAGGAAGTTCTCAGTCTCTCACGTCTTTCACACCAGTGGCAGATGCCATTGAAGCCTGTTTGGCAAGACAGAGTCCTTAATCTGAAAAAGAAACTGCTTTTTCATCCCTCTTGCACGGTGTCTGTTGAAGGGATTATGTCAATTTGTGTGGATTATGTCCAAACCTCCATTAGGATTAGGATTTGTCAACCACCCCAGATTGGGGATCAAGAACTGGTCTGGATTAGAGTGTCAGTCATTTGTGGGCTGGCCAATGAGAGAAGAGCACCCACCCAGAAGTGGGAGGGCCAATTGGAACTCCAACGGTATGAAAGGGAGGAAGAAGGACAATCATTAAAGCTTCTTCCTCCGGGAAAGCTCTCGCCTTCTCCATTGTCTATGGACCCCAACTTGCTACACATCGCAGATCGTCAGCACAGATTCGCTCCAGTCTCAATTCATGCCTGTCTGCCCGTTGCTGCTCTTCAGTCGCCGATCTTCAGGCTTTGGTCTTCACCCGAGACCTACAGCAGGCTCTCATCTCACCGGCTGTTCTGCAGTCCAGGACCGGAGATCTGCTTCACGGCTGAGCAGCCATCTTGGACCACCTCTACCCTTGGATTTGTAAGCCTTCCTCATAGACCTTTTTTTGTGAAAAAATCTGTAAATTCTGTCTTTTGAAGGAACCCAAACTAATGCACGTACTGTTGCCTGAGCTGACCTACTGTTGGCTGCTGAACTCTGCAGAGTTTAGCAGATACCTGTGAAGGAAGTAAAAGAGTGAAAATATGAAAAAATGAAAATAAGAAAAATGTGAAAAAATTCTATCTTGCCAGCATCATAGGTAGAGATTACCTGAGAAAGTGAATGTGTCGGATCATTGTCTTTAGTATTTAGTATTTTATCAGCATCTTTAGCATTTATATTTTTAACAAATATTACCCAAATGGCTGGAAAGGAGAAGATGGAGAAAAGTGCTATTTAAAAGGAAGAAAACATAAGATTAGAGTATTTAAAATTAAAATAAAAGGGAAGGTGATGTATACCATCAGTAAGATACAGTCAGATTCCTAGCACATAAAAAAATTTTTAAATACTTTTCTAAATGGAAATACTATGGAATAAGTAGCTGACTGTACTTACAGTCTTTAGAAAATAGCTGTTTGGGACTTAAATGACCCAAGTTAAGTTCAACAGGAGAAAAACAGCACCATGAATCTTCAAATTAACAATTGAATCAATCTGTATTTATATCTATATTAGGGAGCTATAATTCAGTCCCATTGGATGCACCAGCTAATGAGATGTTTCGTCCTAGTGAGTTTCCACATAAAGCATGTTTTTAAATTTAAATTAAATGAGAAAACCAATTTCCCATGGCTCCCTGGGATTTTGCCCAGAGGAGAATTCTCCTAAAGCCTTGAGTTTCTTTCCTTCATTCCTTATTGATGTTCTTTTATTAAAATACTCATGAAAACTGAGGTTTAGACAATGCATATTTATATGTACATAACCAAGTCGAAAAAGTTTTAAAAAATTAAGTCCAGTGCACAATACTTCTGTTTTTCCTTCCCCTGTCACAGTTTGCTATGCAATTTGAAGAGTTGCAGATCAGCAGTACACCCTGCAGAGATGTAGCTATTTCTTGCAAGAGTAAACTCTGCTTGGATTTCCTTCACAATTATAAGATAATTAAGTTTAACTTTTTAAGGATGAGTTCAGGGCCAGAACTGACCTCTTCATGACTAAATATTGCTATTTTGAGGGCAAAGTAATTATTGAAGACCATCTCTCTCTCTCTCTCTCTCTCTCTCTCTCTCTCTCTCTCTCTCTCTCTCTCACACACACACACACACACACACAGTAATCTAAGTCCTTTATAGTCACATTGGAAAAAAAGATTTTTTTGTGATTTTGAATAAGCTTTGCAAGTCAAAACTTTTTCTAATTATGAGTAAGTAGAAATAGAACTATATGTCTTACAAGAACATGGCACAGAAGCCAAATAGAAATTTGCATGATCTACTTGCCCATAGAACAAACAAAAAAAATCAGTAGTTTATGAAAAGGAGATCTCTAGGTGTGCCTCAGTCAATCTTCTCCACAGTCACTTCTCTTTAGGTGACCCTGTATTTCAGTGATTAGGAAAGACATGAAAGAACTTGTCCTCATGTGCCCTTCTAAGAGAAGCAATAATAAGACGTTTCCAATGATGCACATATGCGGTCTCTGAAAGGATGACTGCCCTTAATACCTTCTTGCTTGCTACCCTGATGGACTGGCCTGTAGGAAAAAACAATACTGAAATTTAAACTAGCAAACTGTTTTCACATCTCTATAATGTTCATGTATCTCATAGAACGTTGCAACACTTACATAAGGTATGTGAATATAAGAATGTACTGAAATTCTGAGCATAAAATAAGTACTTTAATTTGAACAAATCAGTTCCATCTCTCATTAAAAAGCTTTGTATTCATGAAAATTAGAGTCAAGCTAAGAAAGTTTGGTTATGAAGCTCAGGCTAAGAAGTATAAAACATCGCATAGAACGTGTTTTTTTTTTTTTTTTTTTGCTGTCCCCAGAGTAGGAACTTCATTTAAGAAGTGCTGTAGTAATTTGATAATAAAACCATATTGATAAGTATTGTTTAATTACTGCAGTTCAAGAGAAATATTAGCCTCTTATCCTTTGTGGAACAAGATTGAAATAGATTAGTTCAAGGCTGTACCAGAATAATTGCTCGTGAGACCCTATTCTTAGTTCTTATTGACTTTATCTCCTAGGTAAAGACAAATGTCTATTGTAATCAGCATACCATGAGTTTAGTTATAACAAAAAAGTGAAATAAATGATGAACCATCTTGCAAAGGCAAATAGACTTTTTTCTTCATCAATAGTTATATTTACTAGATTGGGATGTGATGGCTTGATCTGATGGCACTTTGTGCTCCACATACCGAATGCTCATCACAAGGGTCCCCAACTCCAAGGGCCACAAGACGTGAAGATTAGTAGTTCCTGTTTCAAACCATGATCCTGAACTATCCTAGTGGTCTGTAGCAACTTTATTTGCCTACCAAGCTCCACAGTAAGCTTCCAACATCTTTAACTGAGACTCCACTAGTCAGAGAACCGTATAATAACTGAGTACAGGGAAAATGATATTGGTTTCTCAGTCTTTGTTTTGTATCAACTGGTACATATTAAGCACCACATAGGTATTAAAAATAATTTCTTCCTTTCACATAATATATTCAGGCTAGGGCAGAATAAAAAAAAGTAAACATAAAATGTTAATAACTATTTGAAGTGCTACACGAAAGCAAAAGAGGGCCCTTGTAAGTGTGTTTGGAAATAAGAATACCTCTGACGGGTTATGTGAGACCTGAACAATGTCTTGAATGGGTAGACAGGAATGCTGAGGGGGAAGGGGGTGGGAGCATCAGAAAGGGACATGTGAAGGATCTGTAATTTTGCCAGTATATATATGTGCACAGAATACTCAAGTTCAACATAAACATTCTCTCTCTCTCTCTCTCTCTCTCTCTCTCTCTCTCTCTCTCACACACACACACACACACACCAATAAAATGGGACCAAAAAAAGATCACTTGATCACAATCTCATGGGAGACCACAGCAAAACTATAGGACATCAGTTATGAGACTTCTGTTGTTCAAGTATGAATGCTACTCATTTCTTGGGTCGGCTGGTGATGAGGCAAATACAATGAGGTAGAAATTTAAGAATGTGTTCTGTGGGTTTCAAACCAAACCAAACCAAACCAAACCAAACCAAACCAAGCCAAACCAAACCAAAACCAAGCAATTAAAGAAGAAAAGACAGTTCTGAATGAAATCTAGATTTTTACCACGTACAATTGCTAGAAGATAGGAGAAGTAGCGTTAAAAATTTTGAAGGAGAAATAGATAATGCGAAAAATATACCAGTCATGGAATACTTTTCAACCATAAAAGGAACAAACTCTTATTACACGATAAATGAAAATGGAAGATATGGTATAAAATAAGTTGAACGCATTAAGAAAAACACATCAGAATCTTACTCATATAGAACCCAGTAATGTTGGCCTGTAGATTACGAGCAAAGTAGAGGTTAGCAGAGACCCAAGGAGAGTGAGGTAGGGGAGACAGATGGGAAAGGTGGGTCCACAGGTTCCAAAATACAGTTAAAGAAGAAAAATAAGCTCTACTGTTATGGTGCATAGGAAGAGACAAGGAATAAAAACAGCATGTGTATGTCAAAAAGCTAGGAACAGAAATTTTGATTGTGTGCTCTTCAGAACACTGACAAATACCTGAAGAGTTGTATATGCTTATCCTGAAACAAACATCACACAGTACATTTGTGTGTTGAAATATCACTTAGTAACTAAAAATATGAATATTTTATTATGTCAGATGAACAAAAAAATTTAGAATTTGCTGGAACATTTCAGTAAAATTTCAAAAATATTATTTAGATTATTTTCTCATATCCTGAAGTCAAAAACGTTCTGAATATGATAACAGCATTCGGTGAAATCACTGAGCATCAATTGTCACAGAATAAAATAGATCAAAGTTTATCCTATCTTCTGGAGGGAAACATCTTCCTAATCTCAAAGAGGAAAGGAACAGTCACACAGAGAAATTGAAATAATTTAACGCTAAATATTTGTAAAGGTTACACTACCAAAACTATAATTAGTTTAAAATGTAAATGACAGAAGGAAAGAATTTGCACTACAATTACTGAAAAGAGCTTGCTGTTCCATATTTATCAAAGGTGAATTGAAAGGACACATTAGAGTCATTCAATAAAGCCACATAGCAGGTACAGAAGGAAAAGCGATCTAATATAAAGCCTGTTATGTAGCCAACCCCGAACAAATACCAGAGGTTTATGGAGAGAGTATCAGAGTCGTGATCAAATATGATCACATGACTAAGAAAGAAAATGACCCTCACTGTAGAGAGGAAAGGTCATTGGTGTGGTTGAGACCAGTAACCAGGACAGAGTTATGCAGGAACCAGATTATTTTAAAAGTTGCAAAAGCATGGGACATGGTCTTTTGGTAGAATAGGAATGCTATATTAAGTAGCTTCTGGGAAGTTGTTTCAATTCTGAGGATTTTTAAAAAACTTCATCTGTGTCTACAAAGCATTTGTATTTTCTCTTTTCAGAGACAGCTGCAAAGCTTCTTTTGATAACACAGTTTTTAAATTCTGTATGTCACATGTTTTCCCCATACTCCTACTTTCTCTACTACAGGCCAAATATCTTTCATGCTAGAAATACTTCAAATGTTATGCTGCATTTTAGGAAAGTGAAATGAAAACTGATGACTTTTGTAGATGCAGTACCTATATTTGATTCTGCTTGTTAAAAACTTGCAGCCAAATCATTGACCTGGTAAGCCTGTTTTCTGGGACTTAATCATACCTAATCTAAGAAGCAGTCAAAGAAGAATATTTCGGACTAAAGAATTGTAAATTATTAACACAATATGCTTCATAACACAATAAAGTAATGTGTAGTCATTAAAATAACTATTAAAAAGACTATAACAACAATAATATTCTTATGAATCATTTAAGCAGAGTGTAAATGTGTGTTTCTAGTGTGGTTAAAATACTGCAAAAATGTTATGTATTTTGGGGCAGGATTTAGAGAGAGGCACTAAAAATTAAAAGTGTGATTCAAAGAGGTAACTGAGCAGTAGTTCTGAAACCAGTGTTTAAGCAGGTCATATGAAATAATTCCTAAAAATTTACTTGGTCAGGCTAGTCCGAGGAGTTTTGTGTGTGTGTGTGTGTGTGTGTGTGTGTGTGTGTGTGTGTGTGTGTGTGTGTGTGTGTGTGTGTGTTATTCTAACCTGGGGCTCCAGATCTCACTGTTAAAATGTGTTGTGGAGTGAATCTATAGCATATCTTATCTATTGGTGGACTGTGGCAAGATTGTGGGTGATCTAAAAAATCATAACTGCATTCCACTAGCATGTTTATGTGGTCTTCGCCAGAGACATAAACTATAGGAGTAGTAGGAATATACTATACTTGATTGTAGAATTCCTAGTTAAAACATGATATGTGGTAGAACAGAGTTTACATGATGTATTTACCGTTAGGGTGGTTAGGGTTTTCTAGAAGAAATATATATGTAAGACACAATATATATTTTTACAAATATATATTATACATAATATATATGAGGAAGAGGATTTACTAAGTTGGCCTGTGGGATCAGAGACTAGGTAGTCATAATGGCCATCTGCAGGCTGAAGCACCAGAGGATGTAGTAGCTTCTTAGTCCAAGGACCTAAAAGTCTTGAATATGAATAACAGGGACTGAAGATGTGGCCCCCCATCCCAGGCTGACTCCCTCTCTGCTTCCTGGAACGTCAGTGGTGTGAGTTTTCATTGAGTGGCAGAAACAGCTGGAGTTTGAGGCTCACAGAAGACAGCAGCAAGCTGTACATCCAGCAGCTGCCCAAGCAGAGTCTAGTTGACAAGCCAAGGGCTAAAGTGTGTATTGGTAGGCACACAGAGCCAGCATCTATTAATTTTCTCATTTTCTTCATTATTCTGAGTATCAGCATTTTATTTAAGTAATGTTTATGGGCTGAGTTTGTGTTATACAAAGCTGTTTCCTATATTTTAGTAGGATAAATCTTAAGAGGTTATTACTGACTTCATTGTTTCCAACTAACAGAAGACAAGTTATTTATTAATTAACCTCACCATGTTAAATTTGTACTTTTTCAAGTACACTCTAACTTCTAACCCTCTTGGTTGACTTCAACTTTACTAAATTTGGAAATTCTTGTGTCTTTCAAACTGTACGAACAACTTTGCGAATAATTTTGAGAATTGCTTCTCAGATTTTGTTGAGGATTCAAAATCAATACAAAGAAATGTTGGCTGGGACATGACAGGATCTCATCAGTGAGTGTAGGGGTTAGAGCCCTGGGCTCAAGGGTAACAGTTCAGAGCCCGGTAACCTGAAAAATGAGACACTGTCTGAAGCCCAGCCCTACTTCACTCAGGTACAGCAGAGTACGCAGTGGGCACAGGTCACCTTCACAAGACATAACCCAGAGCTCATATAGTAATAGAGATAAAAGTGGCACTCTGCCAAGCAGTTACATAAAGGAGGTCTCAAGGTGAATATGGAGATGGCCCACTCTACTGATTCAGTGTAGCTGTTTACCACGGAAAGGCCCAAGGCCTTGGTGATAGGGCTCAATCCTACCCCACAGGAAGGTCAGGGCCTAAGTTATTCCATGTTCATATAGTGATAATAATAGGAAATATTCAACCTAAATTAAAAAATAAATCATCTAAAGAAAAAGGTGTTCACAGAGTTTTTGTGTCTAGATTTAAGTCATATAACCACCCAATTTTCAATTCACTAATATTTTGACCCCTGCTTAGACAGGGACGTTATTTACTTGAGCCAATTCACCTCTTCATGCTCTCTCCTACATGGAATTTCTATCCTAGTTCTGTAACCAAACTGGTGATATATTTTATTCATAGCAACAATAAATTGCTTGATAGGATAAATAAAATACTTTGCTTATAATTAAATAAGCAGGAAATGTCTGAGAGCTCTATATAGGTAATATCAAAATTCAAATGAAAGTTATGAAGTATTTCAGTGAATATCTTTACATCAACAATTTCATAAAGATCTTGTTTCTGAGATAGTGTTTTGTAAAAACATTAAATAAATTGCATAAAACTCATTAGTCTTCAACATTATCAAACCTAAATATTGTCCTTTTTATTATGCACATATTTCTGCATATGTTTGAAAACGGGCATCAAGAAAAACACAGCATACTCCCAGTCTTCCTCTGTTTCTATGTGCCATGGTGTTTGTTTTTTTTTTGATTTGTTCTTTAAATGAATGAAGGAGAGGTTTCAAAGAGGGAAGGAGTGGGTGACTGGTGGACCTACCTGTAGTTGTAAAGAAACATCGGGAGAGCTATAGTTGTTTAGGTTGTTTATCTTCAAAGTCCAAAGTAAAGTAGGAGGAATAAAATTGTGTTTTTGACTAATTTCTAATCCTCTCCCAATCTTTTTTTCTCCCACAAAGATTCAACACAGAGTTAGCATTGCGTTACTCTATCTAGTTTTATCTGCTTCTGGTGGCTCATGGAAACTCTGTGGGCCACTTCCCAATGGCTGATATATATCCTTAGTTCTCAAAACAATTCTTAGGCTTTATCTTTACTTGTCTAATGAGTATTTTGTTGGAAAAAGTACTGATGACTCTAGAATACAAACTGCAATTGAATTTTTGTTTAAAATTCTTTATAAAGAGCTTTACAATAGACGGAAAATTCTGGCATAGCATAACCTTGCTTATTCGTTGTTTCCACCAGTCTCTCAATTCGCATCACTGTATTGTCTGTATGCAATCGGTATCATCATGTTAGTAATTATGCAGTGGTTCCTCTGCTATGAAGTTCACAGAACAGAATGAAGGAATGACCTCAGAGCCATTTCTTCTTTTTCTCACATTCTTCGTCTTATCCAATAGCCTCTCAGAACTCTATGCCCTTGACACACTTTCATACCAAGGTAAATTTTAATGAGCAATTAATCATTTGTGCCTAGCTTCCCATTTGGTCTGAACATTAATTTTGTGTCAGCTTGCCTCCAGTATCTCCACTGAAAACCTCGCCTCTCCTTTCCCTCTCCTTATTTTTGGCCTTGACCAAAATCTAAAGCTGTACAATAGCCAAATGGTTGAGAATGGCATTTCTAAAAAAAAAAAACCACAGAAATAATAACAATAAAAATATTTATTCCATTGTTTGGCAATGGAATAAACATTATGCTAGAAATAAACATTTTCTCCTAAATAATTTGCTTTTATATTTTACAAAAAACCCTAAGGTGATATAACTGTAAGTTAAGATCTTGTACAAACATCATATGATTGTACTTAGAAGAGATACCTATGGCAATCGAACTCAGGAAGGCAGGAAATAAAATGGAGGTATCCAGGGCATGGATCCAGGTATCCAGGATCCAGGAGGTATCCAGGAGGGAAGAGTGGGCATCTGGAGTTTCATGGCTACATAGTTTCAGCCTCACAGGAGATGGTGGTGGTCACAGCTGCACTCTCATGGGAATGTAATACCACAGAACTGGGCAATGAAAATGTTATAATGGTAAATTTTGTGCTGTATATTTTTAATCACAATAAAAATTGGTAGTGACTTGGCAAGAAGGAAATTGATGGCACTAAATACACCTATTAGAAAAGAGGAAGCCTGGGGCTGAAGGTGTAGCTCAGTGGTAGAGCATTTTTAGCACAAATGAGCCTCTGAGTTCAATCTCTAGCAATTCAGTGGGGTTACAAAAGGAGGGAGAAAAGAGAAAATATCTCAATTCAGTCATCTAAGATGCTGAATCAAGAGTCTAAACATAGAAGAGCAAAATAAATATGAAGCAAGCAGATGGAGGAAATAATAAAGACGACATCACAAATTCATGACATTATAAAGAAAACAATAGAGATATTCAATGAAATAAAGAACCGTCCTTTGAAAAGATAATGAACAAACCTAGTTTAAGATAGGTGCAGAAGTAATTCAAGTCGCCAATATTGGGGGAAGCACAATAAATCATTGTGGACTGAGGATGCCTAACAGGCATTCTGCTTGAGGTATCAAATTGCCGACACACCATGAAATTTGTCATCCATCAGGCAGGCACTGGGTTCAGGTGCTTTGGTACACAGATTTCTGCCAAAATTTGCATTAGTGAGTCAGAAGTATTTTTTGATCATTTGCCACATGACAACATGTGCTTCAGCTGAGAACAAACAAGCCTGATTAAACTGTTATGCAGAAGGCATTGTACAGCAAGTTTTAGTTTGTTTCAATCCATTGAGATAATTTATTTGTCATAATAAGAAATAAAACGAGAGCACGAAAGTTCTTTATAAATTTTTCATTATGTCATGTACGTTTTTACATGATTGCTTCTTTATAATAGCTCCATTACAGAAAGAATCGACTGCTTCTACATCCCAAATGATGTCATTGTAGTCTTTCGGTGGAAATAAATGGAGGTCATCTCATGGAAAAAGGGATGACAAGGGTGTGTCTACATATCTTGACTGTCAATGAGTCTTGTTTCTTTCCTGCCTCACAAGATAGCTGGTGGTTGGTGACTGACATGACAACTCTTTCTCCTGGTCTTCTCAGACTTTTAAAATTCAAAGCAAAAAGTTGTCACTATCAGAACGTTGCAAATCAATGTGTATGATTGCTACTTAATGCTGCAGAGCAGAAGGCACTTGGCTGAGAAAGTGTTCTTGCTGTTTTCTTCCACCGAATTCTGAACCTTTCACTGACTGATTTCTGAAAAGAATCTATTGTGTAATTAGATTGTGGAGGAGAAAGAATTTCCACTGATTTCTGGCCGCAAGTCCCACTAAAACACCAGGAAGACATCATTTACTATTTAAACAAAAGAAATTTGTGAAATTACATGGAAAATAGTTCTGAAAGCTTTGACACCATCACCAATTCAAAATACAATACGCTCAAAAAGTTCTCAAGAGTTCTAAACAATAATAAAGTCCCAGTATTTCAGATCAATAAAAAAGATGAAATTATTCAAAATCTCTCACAAAAGTTTATCTCATTTAATAATAAATGGTTATAGCTGACAATCAGATCCAAATTAACTTGATGTATCCTTTCATTTTTCTGGTCAGTTGCTTATTTTATTTTATTTCATTTTTAGCTTTGCTAAGGTTCAAATCATGAATTTAAATTATGTATACTTATACAACACAATATTTTGATATATGATGTATTGTATAATGTCTAAATCAAGTTAATTTAACATATCTATCACTTTTATATATGTATTGTCTCTTAATGGTGAAAATATATAACATCTCTTCTTTTAGCAACTTGCAAATCCATGTTACTTTATTGTTAACTATAGTCACAATGCCTGATAGATATCTTTAGAACGTTTTTCTCTTTTATAACTAAGCCTGCTACCCTTTGAAAAATATTTCACCATGTTCCACTGCAGCTCAGCCACTAATAGCCACAGTTCTCTTCTGTAATTTTAACTCCTTAAGATACCACACACATAACCCAGGTCATTCATTTAGCATACTTCTCTCCTGGTTCATTCGTATTTTTGCTACAAATGACCAGATTTCTCCTTTTTTGAAGGGTAAGTACTATTTCATTGTGTATGTATTGTGTATAGATCAGAGTATCCAAAATAACAGCCAACAAAGCAAAGACAGGCAACTGAGATTGCATGAAACCAAAACCTTTTGCACAGCTGAGGAAACAATCAGTGGATGAGAGACATCCTACAGAATGAGGGAAATATTTGTAAACCATGTACTTGACAAGGGGTTATTATCTAAATAGGTAAGGTACTCATTTCAATAGGAAGCAAACTAGCAATCTCACTAAAAATGGGCAAAGACGTTATAATAACTATATCCACTGTACAATGGAACACCAGAATTTGTTTCTCCCATCTAATGTTGGCAACGTACTCGTGGGCAAACCTGTACCTATCCTCCCTCACTATTCCTCTGCCAGCCCCACTGTGCTCTTCTACTTTCCATAAGTTATCTTTCTACAGTTCTGCATATTATTGAGAGCATATAGTATCTTTTCAATCTGTGCCTGGCTAATTATACTTAGCACAATATCCATTGTGTATCTCAAAATCACTAGGAGAGTTTGAACATGCCTACCATAAAGAAATAATAAAAGTTTTAAGTGGTTAATATGCTAATCAGTATGATTTTTTATTACTCTATGATACACCAAAGAAACATCATACTTTACTTTAAAAGTATGTATAATTATTGGTCAGTTACAAGAAATAGACATAGGATCTGAGTAGAAATCTCACCAAAGAAGAAGCCGAGCCATACGAATGGCTAATAGACATGTGGAAAATGCTTAATGTCTCTCACCACAAAAAAAAAAAAAAATCCAAATCGAAACCACAATGAGAAGGGCTAATGTCAGAAAGAAAAAAGATAGTAAGAGCTGGCTGGCAAAAACATGGAGAAAAAAAGAAACATGCTCTTGGTTAGAGTGTAAGTTAGAACAATGACGGTGGCACTTTTTCAAAACATTAATAATACAACTTCAATATAATGTAGCACTTCTGCTACATATAAATATGAGAAGATAAAATGAGTAAGTCAAAAATATTAATATCTACACTCACAGGGTAGTGATGCACTGTGTACAATAGCTAGGATATGGAATTAACTTCAGTGTCCATTAGAAGTGATTGGGAAAAGAAAATGTGTAATATAGACACAACACAATGTTGTTTCATCACACTGTAGGACATGGTGACTGTGTTTAGAAATGTATGCTTGAAAAAAGCCAGCACTGAGGCAGCTGTGGCAGGAGGATTGCTGTAAATTCAATGCCAGCCTGGGCTGCATAGTGACTTCAGGAACAGTCTGGACTACAGAGCAAGACCCTGTTTCAGGGAAGACTGAGACCTGAACGCAAGGCTTTATACCACGCAGCCATCCTGATGGCACAAGACCTTGTTTCAAACAAGCAAACACACAAAAAGCAGGGAAAAAAAGCGAAAAGAGTGGATGATGAGTGTGCTTACCACAAAAAAAGATAACGATGTGAGGTTAGGCAATTAGCCAGATTTAGTCATTCCGTGATGTGTTCAACCTTACAAACGTCATGTCATTGCAACAAATACACACATTTTTCTGGTCACTTAAAAAAATAAAATAACACTTAGCACACAGAAAAAATTCCAGTTTACTTTGAAAGCCAGTCTCTGTCGTCAATTGCCTTTCCCCCCTTCTCTTTAGAAATGTTCCGCCTCATCCCCAGATGAGATGTCACCACGTTTTCTGTCTTTCTGGGGATAACACATAACTTTAATTCCCAATATTCTTTTTAAAAAATCCAGTCTATATTAAATTTTCCAAGTTTCATTTGGATTAAAGCATTCTCCATTCTCTTGTTTATCTTTCAGCGTGGGAATTCTCCAGCGGAATGATGTTGCTTTCCTCACTGTTTTCTTTTTTGTTGTTGTTGTTGTTCTTCTACTCTTTCTCTTCTGTTTGAACAGGGACCAAGAAACGATAAGAACATACAGGAAAATCGTGGTCATAATGTGTCATCGGTGTCCTCTGAACGTGTCAAGTGTTCACATGTGCATTGTCCCCTGATGGAGCATGTGGGTTCATAAAGATGCCAGCAATCTCTGACCTGTGGTTTTTCGTGTGAGTGAGATGTTTGTTCTTAGGTTCTGAAAGACATTCCAAGATTCTCCCTGAGGTGTACACTTGTACATCTCATGATGCCCATTTGGGAATTAACACTTACAGTTCAGTTAAGCACTCCAGGTGATTGGTCTCCTACAGGGTCTACACCTGACCTCAGCATTTGCCTTCACACTGGAAGTCCTCTCCTGCAGCAAGCATTGCCAGGATTGGGCGCAACCTAACTGTAGCTTTCATGAGCTGCCTTTACATTCTTACCTGATTTGGTCAGTCCTCCCTGCTGCCCTTGGTCAGTGCTGCTTAAAGTTGGGTAAATAGTTCTTTTTGAATTCTAAGGTTCTTTTCATTTATATGCTTGGCTTTCCCAGCAAGTACATTTCTCGATTTAGTTTTTTTAATATTGTAGTTAATACTTTGGCCTTCAGTTTTATTATTAAAACTGGAGAATGGGCGTTCTCTTCAATAGATAAGTTGAAGAACCTTTTTCTATTGGAAAAAGTACTGAATGAAATAAGAGAGAGCCTAGAATGTGGCCTCTGCCCTCCACATCTGCATCTAACTGCAGAGGTAGGCTAGAAAATCATGACATACAAGTCAATGTGCTAGCAACAAGATCAAAAGCTTTTATTCGGTATTAGCTATGGGTGAAGCTTTACATATGTCCTAGATATGTCCTCAGAGTAAAATTGTTTATGCACCGTTACAATCTCCATTTTTACAGATTTAAGCTCAGAGTTCAAGTATTTTAAGCTCAGAGTTCAGGGATGAGTCACAGATCAAATTGGAACCCAGGTTTGTCTGATTCCAAGATTCCAAACACTTTTTTTTTTTTTTAGAGGCAAGATCTCCGTAGCCCAGGCTGGTCTTGAACTCACTATGGAGCTCAAGATTCATCCCTAATTCTTAAGGCCTCAGTTTGACTGTCAGAAGCTTAGATTCTAAAGGGGCTGGGCATGCATATCTTTAAACTCAAGGAAGCACAATGAGAAAGACTTTGATATAGCAAATGCTAACACAGAATCATGCCATTCTTTACATGTCAAGGCCATTTCCTGGTCAAGAATGTTCTAGGTATTAATGATGAAGGTTAAGGCTCATGTCTAGCATCCAATCAGCTCAACTCAGTATACCTTCATTTGTCTACACTGATCAAACCCCAGTGCTTTTTAATGTATTCTAAAATACATTTAACTCCACTCAGAATCAGAAAAAGTATCTCTTTTTTATCTTTTAAAGGACTTATTTTTTATTTAAGGAATATATTAAATTTCACAGAAGTTTCACATAACTGAAGTTGGCATTCTCTTTTAAAGGTAATTTTATAAACATTTATCCATTTGATACTTGGAGTGATACCCTAGCGTGTATTACTATCATTCCCAACATTATAATGATTAGATTTTAAGGAACCTCAGACTCAGCATTACAGAGGAACTCGCCAAGTCGCACAGGTAGCAGCTGGGTGGACTCTTCTCCAATTGCAAGTTCTGTATGCTGTCTGTTTGTTCTTTGTGCCTTGCATGCTGCCAGCAATCGCTCCTGCTTTTCCTTGGTGAGTTCCTCCAGAATGATAAATACCTTGAAAAAATTGCCAACGTGACTTCGAGAGCTGATTATTGGCTGGCTGGAAACAAACATTTATCAGACACTGTGGGGAAGCACAAAGCGTTCTTATAGAGGCATTGTTTTTAATCATGAAAAGCCGGTATGACAGGTAATTTTTTGAAATATTAAATTGTGTTTTGCTTTTCCAGCCATAAAGAAACAAAAAAAGAATGTGCAAAATTTATCTTTTATGTGTTATATTTTCCTCCACTCATTTCCAAAAGGCAATAGAACTTTGTATTTCCTTCCTTTGGGTGTAATTGCTGAGTCAAAGCAAAATTACTGGGAGAAAAATCTCTTTTTATGGCATTTTGAAGATTTAATTTATGATATCATGAGAAGGATGGGAGAGAAATTAATATCTTCTAGACTGAAGAAACATGGATAACACTAGTCAAAAAAATTAGGGTAGACCATGGGATTTAGAAGGGGGATAAAAAACCTGCTAGCTTATGAAATAGTTGGGATCTGACGATTTCCATTGAAGTACTTGCGGAAGCAGGAAGAACCTTTATGAGGGAGTGACCTCTGAGGAAGCTGTAAAGCTCACACCCCACCCAAAGGCTGAGGTCCAGGCTTGACTTCGTACAATAACTCTAGAGCCACAGCACTTCAGAGCTCGGTGTGGTTTAGATGTTGGGTTTACCAGCTCTTCCAGAATGTCACAAAAGTAGGAAAAGGCTCCATGCGCCTGTGGTTTTGCCGAAATTCCATATCCCTATCTCTGTATGGATTCGTGGGAAAGAAGAAAACGCTTAGAGAAGTGAGGTTTATGAGCAGACATTGTTAACTTGAAGTCAGACTTAATTTTATTTAAAAATGATAAAATATGTGCACATATGTGTATGAAAAGTGGAGAGACAAAATGAATTTGGCAACATGTGGAGAGTTCTTGACAGAGCATGATGGATAGACGAGGACACATTCTATTTTGAGTATGTTTGTAAGTTTCCATCATACAGTTTTTAAAAGCACAGTAAGGTAACAATTCTTGCAATCCTGAAGGTCCATGGCCATGTGGAAAAGAGCCTTAAAAATCCAATATGAAGACAGTATCTACACAGTAATGCCTGCTATTGGCTTAGATAAGAGAAGGGGTTAGAATACATGACCTGAATCTTTCATTCTTAATCAAGATTCTGAAACTATCTTTGATACAAAGATTCCAGTTAAGTTACCCTCAGACAGAAATACAGCAAATATGCTTTAGTGAGAATTGTATCTACATCTTTTGTTAACAATAAATTTATTGTCCAATAAAATTATTCAGTTTATGATCTTTTTACAAGTGTAAAAAGTTGTATGTTGCATCACGCTTTTCCTAGGATGATGTAAACAAACTGTCATTCACCCTGCAAGGCACAGATGACAGAGCAAAATAATGACCACACCGAAGTCCAAGATGGTGAACAGAGTGAGTTAGTTGGGGTTACTACTCTCATGACTAGGGATGAGGGGTTGTTTACAGGAGCAAGGGTGTCTCAAAAAGAAACGGCATCATTAAACAAGCCGCCCAGCATAAGTGATGACTGGTGAAATCGCATACTCCCTTTCCATCCCTGGGAGAGGCCTTGTGCTCTTGTAAGCTTCACGAACTCCCCAAGACCTGCTCCTGGGCTCCATCTTGTCTTCCTCGAAGGATCCACCTTCCGGGGAAGCTACTGCCTGTCTCCAAGCCTTGCGGCCTCAGTGCCCAGAAACATCTGAGGCACAGGCCCCATGAAGACAGGTAGCGTTTCTGCTTGCTCTGCTTCCAGAAAAAGCTCTGCATGGAGGTGGTATTTTAGTATCTGAGAGCCACCAACAATTCCAGATGCAGATAATTCTGCTGGCTTCAGCCCATCATGGTAGAAGAGGCTGTGTTGATCCTTTCAGAACCTACAAGCTGGGCTTCATTTCCAAACTCCTGCCTCCAGTGGTATACCTGATCTTCAGGCCTTTTCCCCAAACTCGCTGGCTTTCTGGAGCATTGCCATCAGAAGTACAAGGCTCCAGTGTGATCAGGTTCTTGCTCCTCTAAAAGCTCAAGGGCTTTCAGATTTGCAGGTGCTCTTGAGCCGGCAGCTTCTCTCTAATTCTGCCATAGAACTTACAATTGAGCAGCCTCAGAAGCCTGTGCAGACAGGGCTTCAACTTCCATGAAGAGCAGAACACTAGAGGTCTGGGACAAGGGAAAGGCATTCTGGTAGAAGCCAAGGCACTAAATGACAAGAGCTCCGAATATGCTGCCCTTTGTTTGTGTGAAGAGGAGTAGCTGTCAACAGGGTGCTCCCGCAAGATAAAGTCACTGAAGCCTCACTGTCCGCTTTCAAGGTAAAGGTGACAGCCTAGCTCCAGGGAGAAAGTAACTCTTGTTTTGTTTTAAATCTCAATGTGGAAAAGATTACTGAATATGAAGGTTTGGAAATGTTTACACCATTATTGTCAAAAGTTATATTTCATTTCCTACTTTTTAACTTCTCATAGTTACCAAAATTGAAATAGAGTTCTCTAACTTGTTAGAAGTACTTTTAAATGAAGAGCTTAGGATTTTAAAAATATCTTGTAAAAATGTTTCTGATTCATTCACAAAAATTAATTCCACAATATACATTTGAAACATTAAATTTTAACTCCAAAATATGTACTTATTATATATCAATAAAAATTAGAAAAACTTTAAATATGTATTTTAAGTATATATTTTTAAAATCTGATTTGAAATGAGGGAAGTGTGAACTTATTAAATTATAATAATACAAGTGAATAAAACATCACTGGGATTATGAAATTATCACAAATATGATTTAGAAAGTATAGCTAACAATGTACCTATTTGGTTGAATCCGCAATTTTTTGAGAGATAATTTACAGATTCAAAGCTATCTGTCTTTGTAGATGAGTAATACTCCGTTGTGTACATATGCCACAATTTGTGTATCCATTGGTCTGTTGATGGGTATTCTGGTAACTTCCACATTTTAGCTGTTGTTAGTTGTGCTGCTGTGAACACGGGTATACATGTATCTCTTTTATGATGTTTATAAACTCTTTTGAAAAAATTCCCAGAAGAGATATTGCTAGATCAAAGGGAATATCTATTTTCAACATTTTCAGGAGTTTCCGTTCTGCCTTGTGAAACACAGAATACAGCCAGAATTAGATGGGGAGGGGAGAAATAGTGGGAACTAACGGGAAGAAGAAGAAGGCGGGAGGGCCAAAAAGGGAGAGGGAAAGAGTTTATAATTTTGATGCGATACACATGTGCATAAAATACTCAAGTTCAATGTAAACATTATGCATTATATATCTCAAAAAATGGGAAAAAAGAAATATTTTGCAGCTACAATGGTCACCAAAACCAAGTATCAAAATAAATTGAAGAGAACTATTCAATTTCTGTAGCATACAGCATTAAAACAAAATTTAAGTCTAAATGGTAAAGGACAGACTGTAACAACCCCATGATAAATATATTAATTATAGTGAGGCCTTGACTACATATTTCACTAGATTAATAAATATAACATAGGTTTAAATATTCATAATTCACACTTATGTTTGTATAAAGTCTAACTTGATAAATGATTTGGAGTATGCATATTACCTACAACTGATTTACATAAACACGCACATATTCTTGTGCCTATATCTAACTATGTCTGTATCTGTTTCTTCAAAGAATTAAAAAAATAAGGTGCAGGGATGAATGTGAGTTCTAAAACAACTAGCCACAGCTTCTGAACCACAACTTGAATCCGTTCTGGGAGTCTCTCGTCTCTTCATCCCTAGTGTGGGACACAAGGCCTGCCTGTTCCCAATACAAGTTGCATAAATGAATATAAGTTTCAATACGGTTGGAGGTCTGAATTATTCTTACATAAAAATAATCATCCCTGAGTCATTTCAAAAATGTTTTAATCTAGCCATACATGCACAGAGCAGCGAAATGCGTTACAAAATATTTGTACCTTCCTGAAAAGATTTCTGTGGTGTGAAGACATCTGCCGTCTCTGTTACCGGCCACTAGATGGCAGTAGGGCTTCACCATCTCAGGCATCTTCCTGGGGCCATAGCTACTGGTCTTGAGGTGGTGCCTAGAATGATTGTTATTTCTGAAGATATTTGCCAAGAAAAAGCATGTCAGCTTTAGGGATGCTGAGATGGATATTACCAAGGGAAACGCACCTCTGCGCCTTTTTTCTGTTGTATATGTCTATGACTATTGCAACGGTTATCTGACAATTTGATTATCTGGGAGCTGTAAATCAGTATAGCAAAATCAATTAAAAATTTATTTTAAGCCAAGAGTCCATAAAGGTCTGCCTATGGAAAATTTAAGGTAATTGCAGAGCTTCCATGAAGCGTTCCAATGCTGTTCTCTCTACCCCTCCTCCCTAACCTCAGGGCATAGCTACAAATCAACACAGAGATACCGAAGCGGGGAATCTTTCCTTGCTCCTCTCCCGGATAGTGCTGTGAACTGCAAAGCAAACCTCCTAACTGCTGCTGACAGCTTTCTAGTTTCTCTTTTGTGAGACTGATCTACACACAGAACCTAAAAAAAAATGCGATTTTTATATAATGAAAAAAAAAAAAGAAAAAAAAAACAGAATTGAAGATAGGGTAACAACTATGCAGCATGAACTTCTCCTGCTCAGCACCTTGGGGAAATGATACCATGTAATCCATGTAATTTTGTTTTGAAATAGGAACAAAATACAAATCAGTGCTTTCATAGTCTGTTTTGTTCTGATCTCCCTGTATTCGTGGAGCTCTAGCAGGGGAGTGCATCCAGAGACCACATGCACACAATGAGAGTTGGTGTGATCACTAGCTGGCTGTGCCTAAAGTCCTCACAGGTGAGACAAAATTTATTTGTCTTCTATGACTTTGTCAACTATTAGCTCTGGATAACTTAAGATCAAAGAAATGAATAAATGCTAAGAAAAGTTCTTGAATTTTGAATAGTATATTTTCATTCTTGCTGTTTTTGAAATACTTTTGGCAAATACTGCTTTGATGAATTTAGAATCGCAATTTTATTTTCGCATCTTTCTTGGCTATAACAACTGACTTTTGTTCACCTCCTCCAATTTTCAGGTACTTCTCAATGAAATATATTTTGAAAGGGAGAGCTAAGGGGTTGGAAGAATGGCACAGTGGTTACAACCCTTGCCTTGCATGCACAAGGCCCTGAGTTCGACTTCCTAGCACCAGATGAAGCCAGGCGTAGTGTACCATGCCTGTAATCCCAGCCCTCAGGAGGATGAGACAGGAGGATTCCCGTGAGTCCCAAGGCCACCCTGGGCTACACAGTGATTTCAGGACCATGCTCTGCCACAGAGCAAGACCCTATCTCAAAAAAAAGAAAAGGAAAAGAAAAAACAAGGAAAGGAGAGAGAGAGAGAGAGAGAGAGAGAGAGAGAGAGAGCACTAAAATGCAGTCACCCTGAATTTTTAAACACATATTAAGGATGAAAAAACAAAGGCTAGTAGAATTTATTAACGCTACATTGAAGTAGCTTTCCATGGAAAATAATCCAGTAACCCAGGTAACTAATCTCGATCATGTTTATAGCATTCATTTAACTGAAATTCTGCTTCACCTAGTTCTAATTGGTTTCTCCCAAAGGGAACACTGAAGACTATTTGAAGACCGAATCTTTTCTTAAGTACCTATTACCAATTGTTAAAATTGTTTTTAAGAGCTGACCAAAGGAATCAGAATCCACATAGTGTCTCCCAAAAAGACCTCATTCATTCAAAAAGTGCTCACAGATTTTCCAGCATTGTATTTTGTGTAACAATGTCCAACACTCAATAAGGAAAGGTAGAGAGGCTTTTGTATTATGCACCTCTTTTTCATTTGTTTAGGAAGGATAATCTTTTAAAGTAGCTTCTAGCTCAATTTTGTCACATCTGTTTGGTCAGAATTAGGCCTTTTACCTCCTGTAGCCTAACTTGTGGAAAAAACTGCATGGAGTTTCCTTGATTCTCTAAGACCCCCCATGGGCCTTTCTTCAGATATGGAGATAACGTTATCTGGAGTTCCATTGGCCAGATAGAAACAGGAGTCATGGTGATTGTAAAGGACAGAAGTTCGGCAATCAAGAAACCGTCTGCTATAAATAGCATTGTACAGATAGGAAAGGGCAAGTACTTTAACATGGCTACATGGAATTCTAAGAAGAAATATGTGTCAAGGAGGGCTTATCTCAGCTCCCCTGAGTCAGTGTGTTCTTAATAGACTGTGGAGATCCTGCAAATGGTGTTTGTGTCATCGGTGTGGTGATCTTGGTTAAGGCTCAGACCCATGACTTGGAAGAGTAACTAATAGGTATTTGAGAATGGATGTCTAGGATACTTCTGACACTTAGAGTTCAGGAGATACTGAAGCATCAGAAAACCAAATCCATATAACACATGGTCTGTGGTGGGAGGTATCTGTAGCCTTGGAGAGGCAATGACTTGTTGGCAATTTTTGGCATTGCGCTAGTCCGGAGTTCTTTGTGATTTCTACTTACTTGCGGATGGAAGGTTTATAAGCCATCTTCCCTGTCTCTGGGACCAAATACCCTATCCTCACAACTTATTTCTAAAAATGAATTTCTCTGCTCATGATTTCAGAGGTTTCCATCCATCATTTCCTACTCTAGGGCAGGAAAATCATGGTGGACTGTTGTGTTGGTACAAAGCTGCTCACTCAATGGAAGCTGGGAAGCCGAGAAGGGGAGCAGGGCCAGAAGGAAGGACCAAGGACTAGATATGGTCAGTACCCAAGGGAGGGCACACAGCAGTGTGCTTTATTGGTCCCCTAGATGTCTCCCAAGGCAACCACGTTGACAGTTAAGGTGAACCATCACAGAGAGATCCCTGGATGGACTGAGGTCTGCAGGCGTGGTTGGAGGGCAGGAAGGCTCCTCTGCGGCATTAAATGAGAAGGATCAGGTGTCTATGACACTTGATGGGAAATGATCAGTCAACCCTAGTGATGAGAAACAGTACATACATAGTTCAAAATAAAAATTTTAAGAAAGAAGCTTGTGGGTTAAAAGATCTTGCAGGCCAAGGGCCAGTGGTTCTGTAGCCTTGAATGAGGCAGGATTGAAAGAGAAAGCTTCAGATGTATCAGAAATGGAGGAGGGAACAGCGGATCTCAAGAATCAGATTGTGGAAGAGACTTACAACATGGGCAACTGATTCAGCAATTGAAACCCAGACTGTTAATGGTGGCTTTCCTGACCTTATCTTATCCAACTCTTTGAGTGGGAGTGTTTTAAATACCTACCTGTGTAGAAAACAAAAAATGGATTCTATTTTTCTAATCAAATATAGACTAATACAGTACTTCAGCACCTCTTACATTCTTCCTTTGAGCTGCTATAATTTGGTTTGTACACAACAATGAACAGGAAGCACAACTTAATCTGTGGAAAGCCATTTCCACAAACATCTAGCCAGTCTGCATCAATTAAAACATCAAGTGGAATTACTGAATTCTACACCAGGAATTTCAAATCTTCTTTGTTTATGTTGGTTTTACCTCTGTCAGCAATTATCAACTGATATTCCTGTGCCAATTTATGGTTATGATAAACATAAAGGAATTTGATTTTCACTGTGTATACAGATGCCATGAAACGTCCTTTGCAAAGCAAGTTGGGATTCTGACACTATATAATGGGGTGATAATTTTATAAGCAAAATTAGAACTGTTAAGAGTCCACATACAAGAGAGACAAATAAGGACTGAAATTATTAGAGAAAGTTATGAGGCAGGGATTTTTTTGTTAAAATTGTAGTGAAATGCACATACATGAAACTTACCACCCTAACACTTTATAGGGTTTAGTAGTATTAAGTGCATTCTCACTGTTGTATGACCAATCTCCAGACATCTTTTTATTCTGCAAGACTCATCCTATATACTTGTTAGACAATTCCCCTCCACTCCTTGTCCTCTGGAAATCACCTTTCTATTTCCTATCTCCATGATTTTCACCACTCCAGGAACTACAAGTAAGTGGAACCATCTACACTACCATCTATTTGTATTTAATTTATTTCACTTACCGTAATGACCTCACAGTTCACAGGACTGAGTAGTTCTGGAGAAAGTTTAAAAGAACTAAAAGATTTTGGTGACAAGGAAAATAAGATTGCAAGCAGGGATATATATGTATATACTAAAGTATGTGTTTATTAAAAATATGCATCTACTTAAAATATTATGGAAAATCTACCAATAAAATTTTAAGTTTATTTTTAAATGCGTATCACAGGTAATATTAAAGGAATCATTTTATTTCAATAATAAAACATAAATACAGCATACAAGACAAAATATTAGAAATTTGAAGAAAGCTAATACAATTACTATTAGTGAAAAGGGAGCTGGCCTCAGCCAATGCATAGCAAAAAGGTAGGTTTAAGTAGAGAAATAATTTCACTCATATGATTGATGTTTAAATACATATCTCTAGCTGTGAGCCCTTCAGCTAAATGATTTTAGATTATTTTTATCTTGATAGATTTGGATGACTTTGATAGATAGTATACCTTGGTGACTATAGATAATCAAGGCAAAATGTAATATGTATAAAATAAACTACTTAATTCCCACATTAGGACAAGACCAGTTAGTCATTTCATCTTGGATTATCAAAAAATACAGAGCCCTAGAAATAGAACTAAAGTAAGTTGGAAGTTGTGTTACTTATTGTCCCTTGGTCTTTCTTCAAGGACATTTCCTCCTTTGCCTCATTTGCTAATTTGTGATGGGAAAAACAGACATCAAATTTATCCCTCCAATGTTATGGACATTGTGCACACAGTTTTCAAACAAAAAGAGATAAAATTTTAATACTTGGCAAGCTTTTATTGATGATATGTTCCATGCATGTACTGTAGCGTTTTCAGAAGAACGGATAAGGGACGAAGGCACGAATTAGGGTACTCGCATGTTTGGAATGCTTATGGGAGGCTTAATAAAACATTTTAAAAATGAGCCTTGAAAACATACATAATATATTCAGAGAATAGAAAAACATATCCATCATCTTCTTTCCAATGAGTAATTTATGATCCTCAAAATACATAGCACAATTCCCTTTCATGCTACTAGTTCCTCTGATGATTTTAGAACTAGAGAAAGAAAACAAGTTATTGCATCTGAGGAATCACCCCACTGGGCCGCAGTGCATAAAACAGAGTTTGTGATGTTATGTAGGAAGAGAGGAGAGCACGAAAGCGGGAATCAAGCAGAAACTGAAAAGTCTGAAAAATCAATTGGAGTTCAAAGATCAGTCAAGAAAGGAAGCACAGCAGCTGTGGCGATGGAGGTTGGCCATTGACGGCTCAGTCTGTGCCGCTCCTAAGGGTCCTGACAGACACACACGAAGCTGTGAATGTGTTGGTGGTTAAGAATACCTAACTAATAAGGATCAATTTCATCTTATTACAAAGGATTGTAATTGCTATTTCACTGGCAACTAGAAAAGGCACAGTGCTAACCAAGGAAGTAAACCTAAATGATAATTCAAGTAAATACTGGGGAATGCCTGGCTGTGTCAGCTTTGGCTTAAATCCAGAGAAATAAGTGTTGAATCCTGAATTCTTTGTGATTTAACAACTGTGAAACCTTAGTATGTCATTTATTGTTCTGGAATTCTGGTCTGAAAGAATAAAATCATGCCTATAATAGTACTTTAAAAACATAGAGTTGTAAGAATGATGCAGTGAGGTAATGAGGTACTGAGGACGAAACACCTAACACAAAGCCTTGTGTAGAACGATGCTTAGTAGATAACAGGTCCTCTTTCCCTAGGACAGTGCCTGGCCTTCACCAATCTCACTGCATCAGAGTATAATCAAGAGATGGAAGCCACACAGTGATTTGAATTTGGAAAGTTTAACAAGAATATTAACAAAAATGGGGGGAGGTAATAAATAGTAAAGAGATAGCTTATAAGAGCTAAAGACAGCCCTGGAATCACAGGAATGGCCTATATATAGAGGATCTAAGACAGACCACATCTTAGCTACTTTCTTATTGCAGGGATAGAACACTCAACATCCACAAATTTAGGGAGTAAAGATTCATTTTAGCTCATAGCTGTAGAAGGTCACAAGCCATGCACAGGTGGATGGAAATGATGGGGTCACGTGGCGGGGCTGGAGCCAGAGAAGGAGCTCCTCAGAATACGACAGATCAGAGGCAAGTCCTAGAGAAAGGATGGAAGCCGCACAGACCACGCCTGGCCAAGCCCCAAGCATCCACCCCCTTCCAGGTAGCCCCCCCTTCCAATAGTACATAGTATCTATGGGTACATGAGGCATTCGGGGGACACCCCAGATTCCCTCACACCTTACTCCTGTGGCTGAGATCCAGGTGTTTTTGGAGAAGGAGTGAGTATGGCCAACTGGATAGTGGTTACGTTGTTTTGTGCCATATCCTTGATATCTGATGGAAATGTTTCATCTATAATATTGGGAAAACTCTTTACAGGAAGGGATCTTGCCTCGTACGCTTCGCTGAAAACCTCAGGGAGTGTGCTGGAAGAGGCCGCTGGCTTTTAAGCACCGTTGGTCCCTGTGCCCTGCAGGATGTAGGTGCTACTAGAAGCATCTGTGCTGCAAAAACCTGGTGCTGGGGATACCACATTGCTGCGCGGTGCCAGAGCTATGTGCCGGCAAAGCTGCCCATGCCACAGCAGCCAGGATCAGAAAGGATGGGTGTGCAGCAAGCACTGGGCAGTGAAAGGGCTATGCGCACCAAAGGAGGCTGTGGAGTAAAGCACAGTGGGACTGGAAGAAGGAAAGATCCTTTTTCTCCTCTATTAATTATCTCTGTAGAAACTCCATTACCAAAGCGTAACAGTATCCCATATGGTAAAGGAAAAATAACGAAAACTTCCAGCTCCGTCTCACAGATCACAAATGAAGAATACATTTGGAGCTGAGATTTAAAAAAAATGGCTACGCTATTCTTTTTGGAATGCATCAAATGTGGAATCTTACCCTACAGATTCATTCAGAGATTTAATAGGTGTGAATAGCCAGTAGAGACAAGCAGCCTGGCTCCTGGGAAGGTCTGCTGACTGCCAAAGGCGGGGGAGCATTGGCAGGAGTTTCTGTCCATGCATAGCCTAATTCCCTCACCTTCCTAGGATGAAAATATTGCTAAGCTTCCTCATGGAATTCTCAGCCACAGACACATTCGCATTTGCTAGTGAGTAGGAACACTGTGCCAGAAATAACAGAAATCAATAATCAATACTCTCTCTCTCTCTCTCTACCTCATTGTTGCTCTTAAGAGGAATTCAGCATCATTTGACATTTTTCCCCCGACAAAACCACCTGAACGGTTTGGCTCAGGAATGTCCCCCAAAGGCTCAGGAATGTCCCCCAAAGCCTCATGCATTTGGATGTCATGCACTACCTATCGATTTCACAGGCTGTTCAGCGGTGGTGCCTGGTAGAGAAGGGCAGATCGCCGGGACTTGACCCAGAAGAGTTGGGTGCTGGGATTTAACCTGAAAGAGTATACACTAACTCCACCCTCTTTCTCTCATTCTGCTTCCTGTTGCAAAACCGTGAGCAGCTCCTCTCCTGCTAGGTCTCTGCCATATCCTTTCACCATTGCCAACCTCCCATGAATGGACTGAGATCTTCTGAAACTGTGAGATAAAATGAATCTTTCCTCCCTTAAGTTGTGGGTGTTGGGTATTATGTCCCAGCAAGTAACTAAGACACCACCAGAAACATCTAGATCAGTGTGTTCGGTTGAATCATGCAGCCAATCAATAGTGGGAAGACCAAAGGGAGAAGTGTGGGTTACGTAGGGCAAGAAAAGTCGCAGACCTCAGACTCAGTTTCACCAGCACTTTGCATTATGAATAATTAGGTGACCATCCAAGTCATAAGACAGTCATATTTGGTTCATCATCTTTGTTGCCAGGGCCTATGTCCCTGTTCTGCAGGGATGAAAAGACACTTGCAGCTCAGTTTCAGGCACCTACAATTTTGGACACAATACCAACAAACTTCTTCAGAACACCATCTTAACAACCAACATGTATTTTTGCATCCCAGTGTCTAAAGTGGTGAGCTTTACAAAAAAGTCTCATACTAGTAAGCAGAACACAAAAGTACTTCAGTGGTAATTTTAAATAGAAAAATTCTTTATAGCAATTTTACCAAAACCTATTATATGTTTAATAAACATATCCTCATAATTTCTACACGAGATTATTATTCTTACTCCCTCTTTATGGCTAAAAAAACCAGGGCTGAAAGGTAAAATATTGACACATTTCCCAGAATCACATAGTTTCAAAGAACTGTGAAGCAGCGACCAGGTGCTGTGCTCTGGTTCTTCATCTCACATGCTCTTTCAGTTAAAGACATTAAAAAAATTCCCGACGCATAGTAGGTATCACACAAATGTTCGTCTTCCAAGTCCCTGTGCTCTTTTCACTCTAGCTGGTATCTTTGCACAGGAAGTAATCTCTTAAGGCAGCTTATTCTCAGCCCCCATTGCTATGGTAATACTCATTACTTAACATCTTGTTCTAAAGGCCAAGGTCCCAACTGAGATCATCCGTGGGGTTCCTGTTCTAATGAGCAAGGCTTCTGGTGGTGGAAAGAGATACATTTTGATCTCTGTCTACAGTCTTACAGAGTTGTTTTGTAAATTTCATTTATTGAAAGACAAGATAAATTCACCCAATTCTTTTCATGCTGCTAAAACCTGTACTTTTTTTTTTTTAAACTTCTTCTCAGGAAATGTAACTCTAAAAACAGCATTTAGAACAGCAGAGTCAATTGTTATGGGTAGATTCTGAGAGGAAAATAAAAAAACATCTGATACCTTTTCTAAACATATTTACTATTGAGGACTAATAGCTTCTGAAAAATCAATGTTTGTGCACTGTGACTGCCATTCCGTATTGAAACTGTCCCTTATTCATCCACTAGACATGGCCCACACCAAGTTACCAGTTTACTGGCAGTGTAGGACAGTTAGGTCAGTTGTCTCTGAAATTTAGAGATGAGTGCTCTTTCTGTTTCAAGGTGGTGTCCATGAGAGGTTTCTGCTCTTCCTCTCTGGCAGCCCAGGACTAAACGTCCCCCTGGACTGTTGTAATACCCTTCCTTTCCTTCCATTCTCTTCCTTTTGTTATATATCTCTATGGAATGAATGTGATTTTTGCAAGTATTTCTGCTGGTAACCTTCTATCACCATTTTATTCCTCTAGGATTACTCCTCATTTTAGCTTTCCAACTTTAGTGGAATAATTTCTCCTATTTATGGATCTTGAAAGGATTTTTGATTTTTCTGCTTGACCCTAATCAACCAAGGAAACAAATTAATACGTTGATTCCAGAGCGTGTCAACTGCTTCAAAGGAGATAAAGAGGATAAGAAGAGTCTCTCTCAGTACTAAGCTGTCTTCAAAGTGAAGCACTTTGTGTTTCTCAACAGAACCTGGGAAGGAGGTAAGAGCCAGGAGATCTGGCTGGTGCAAGTGTGTGTCAGCGAGAAGGGACCTTTAGTGCATGCTGGTCTTAGGCAGCTTGGGTTAGAGGCGTGACAGTGGACATGAAGAACATGGACTCAGGATGCACTTTTCAAGAAGAAAAACGTGGAATTTACTACGGGCAGAAATACAATATAGGAACAGTGCGGGATAATTTGGCAAGTTGATTAACGGCCCCAAACATATCTGGGTCCTAGTCCTTGGGTCCTGTTACTGTTAACTCCTCTCCCGAAGAGATTTTGCAGAAGTGATTAAATTGGGGAGGGTTAACACCTGGGAAGGATTGTCTTGGTTTAGCCAGATGGGTCCTCTCAGGCGTTCTAGTCAGAGGAGAGGAGGAGATCCGACCATGTAACAAAAATCAAGGGAAGCAGGGTCAGAGGGAAGACACTACGGTGCCGGCAGAAGATGGAAATTGAAAATGGAGAACATGCTCACAGGCGCAGAATGCAGGTGGCTGCTAGATACTGGAAAAGACACAGAGCTGGACTGTCTTTTGTGCCTCTGGGCTCTGGAGTGAGAGCAGCCCTGTGGACTCCTTGATTGTAACAAAACGAAATCTATTTCAAGACTTCTGGCTTCTATGCACAAGGGTTTAAGGACATAAATTTGTGTTGTATTAAGCTACCAAGTTTGTGATTATTCGTTATAGTGAGTGTAGGAAACTAACACAAATGGTTCCCAGAATTTTTTTTTTTTTTTTAGTGACAAGGTGAGTTGGTATGATTTAGTAAACGAGAAATAGTGGGGAATGAACAGGAAGGTCTGAAGGACGAGGACATACCAGAGAGATGTCCTCAAATCACTTCAGAGCTTTTGTACCTTACAATGTGTGACTAACCTGCTTTGAGATGCTTAGTTGTCTGTTGACTATATCTTCCTTAACACTTCCTGACTTTGGGTCTATCGGTAATTTTTCATCATAGTTGGGAAAGTTCAACTATTATCTTTCAAGTACTTACTGGTCTTAAATGTCTCTCTTTCCTTTTCCAGCAACTCCTCTTCTCTGATGGTAGACTTCCTGATGTTATCATACAAGACACTGAGCCTCTGTTCCTTTGTTTCATATTTTGCAAATTCCACTTGTGTGTCTTCAGTTTCACTAATACTTTGCTTCTGAAAGTCCTTTGAATTTTAATCTTGTAGATAACTATCATTTTTCAGTTCAAGGGACCCATTTATCTTGTTTTTAGGTTCTCTCTCTCTCTATGTATATATTCATATATATATTACTTTAATTTAACAATTTTTTCAGATACATGCGTTCCACATTCTGTAACGTATTATGGCCATGGGGTTTGGGAAATCAGTGACCATCTATGTCCACCCCTTTTTTAGAGGTTTGCCTCTTTTCTATTTGATCATTGTCTTTCTTTCCACCCTGTCATTCATTTTTGGGCATTTTTATGTTATTATTTTTGTGTATTTCATAAGAGGGACACCCACTATAGTCAGTCTTTTATCCTTGGTCTCTTGCATTGAGCACTATTGACTCTAGGAGGCCCTATTTTTGTTCAAACACTTCATATTTGTCTTTCATTATGTCTGCATAATATTCCATTGTGTATAGGTACCACATCTTCTTTAGCCTATGTGGATGGGCCGGTAAGTTTTGTCCAGGATTTGGCTATTAAGAATTGTGCTGCTATAAATGTGAGTATGCATGTGTCTCTTTTTGTGTGTGTGTGTGTGTGTGTGTGTGTGTGTATGTTGACTTTATTTCTTTTGGAAACATGTCCAGTATAGCAATAACTGGATCAAAAGAAATTTGCATTCTCATCTTTCTAGGGAACTTCCAGCTGCTTTCCATAGTGGTTGCACCAGCTTTCATTCCCACCAGCCGTAGAGTTCCTTTTATTCTGCACCCTTGCCAACGATTACTGTTTTTGTATTCTTGACTTAAGCCACTCTCACGGGAGTGAAGTGAAACCTCAACGTTGTTTTTATTTGCATTTCTCTCATGGCCAATGAGGAAGAACACTTTTTCATATGCTTGTCGGCCATTTGTACTTCTTCTCTGAAGTCTCTTTTTTATTTCAGCTGACTCTTTCTTGATGGGATCATTTATTTTAAGGTTTTTGTGTTTTTCAGTTTCTTGTGTATTCTAGATAGTAACACTTGGTCTGTGGTGTCACTGGTGAAGATCTCCTCCCACCCTGTGGGCTGTCTCTTCACCTTGTTGATTGTCTCTGTTGCTGTGGAGTCCCATTTGTTGATTCCTGCTGAGATCTCTTGTGCAGTTGGTGATCTGTTCAAAAAATCTTTTCCTGTCCCTATGTCTTTTGGGTTTTACTTATTTTGTTTTCTAATGAACTCAGTGTTTCTCTTTTGATGTCTAGTTCTTTGATTTATTTTTATCTGATTTTAGTGTGGGGAGACAGAGATGAGTCTAGTTTCATTCTCCTGCATGTGGAGATCCAGTTTCCCCAGTATCTTTTGTTGAAGATGCTGTCTTTTCTTCAGTGGATTGTTTTGGCCCATTTGTCAAAGATCAGTTGACTAAGGGTGTTTGGATTTGTTTCAGTATCCTCAATTCTGTTCCACTGGTCCTCTTGTTTTTTCTATACAAGTACCATGTAGACTTAATCATTGTTGCTTTGTAGTATTTATTGAAATCTGGGATTGTAATTCCTCCAGCCTTGACATTGCTATTCAGAACTGATTTAGAAATTTTGGGTATTTTCTGGTTCCATGTAAATTTTAAAGTTTTTTTTCTTGTTAGTTCTTTGAAGAGTATAATTGGTATTTTGATCAGTACTGCATCGAATCTGTAAAGTAGCTTCGAGACTATGGTAATTTTGACAATATTAGTTCTTTCTATATAAGAACAGTGGGTGTCTTTCCATTTTTCTAAAGTTCTCATCAATCTTTTTCTTTGATATAATGCCTGTCAGACCATAGTGGCATAAAAATATAAATCAGCTACAACACAATCAAAAGATACAACTCAAACAATTGCAGACTGAACAGCACTCTTCTAAATAAACATTGGGTTATAGAAGAAATCATGAAGAAATAGACAAGTTCACAGATGCAAATGACAATGGCAGCACATCACAATGCAACCTCTGGGACACAATGAAGGCAGTGTTATGAGGAAAATTTATTTCCATAAATGCATACATAAAAAGAACTGAGTAAGCCCAAATAATCTAATCTCACAAATCAAGGCACTAGAAAAACAAGAATAACCCAACCACAAACCTACCAGAATAAAGGAAATTATAAAGAACAGATCAGAAATCAATAAAATACAAACTAAAAAACAATACAAAAATAAATGAAACAAAAGTTGTTTTTTTTGAAAAGATAAACAAGATTAATAACCCCCTTGCTAAACTCACAAAAAAGGAAAGAGAAAACCTACATCAATACAATCAGTGATAAAAAGGTGAAATTACAACAGATAACAAGAAAATCCAAAGGATAATAAGAAGTTACTTTGCAAATTTTTGCTCCAATAAATTTACAAATCTAAATGAAATGGATGAGTTCCTAAACATACATCAACCACCAAAACCTAATGAAGATGAAATAAAACATCTGAACAGGCCAATATCTACCTATGAAATTGAGGGGGTAATAAAAGTATTTCGAACCAAGAAGAGCAGAGGACCTGATGGACTCCTAGCAGAATTCTGTAAAATATTTAGGAAAGATTTAGTACCAATGTTCACCAAACTTTTTCAAGAAATTGAAAATGAAGGAAAATTGTTCAACTCATTTCTCGAAACAAGCATATATCTAATTTCAAAAACAGAAAAAGACCCAACAAAAAAGAAAACTACAGGCCAATATCCCTAATAAATATAGATGCAAAAATACTCAATAAAATCTTTGCCAACAGAACGCAGCAAATCATAAAGAAGATTATACACTCTGACCAAGTGGGCTTCCTCCCAAACATGCAAGGATGGTTCAACATACACAAATCAATAAATGTAATACACCACATTAACAGATGCAAAGATAAAAATCATATTATTATCTCAATAGATGCAGAAAAAGCATTTGACAAAATCCAGCACCCATTTATGATAAAAACTCTGAAGAAAATAGGAATAGATGGAGCCTATCTCAACATGATTCAAGCTATTTACAACAACACCTAAGCTAATACAATCCTAAATTGACAAAGACTGAAAGCATTCACACTAAATTCAGGTACAAGACAAGGATGCCCACTGTCACCCTTACTATTTAACATAGTGCTTGAAGTTTTGACAAGAGCCATCAGGTAAGAGCAAGGACTAAAAGAAATAGGTATCAGAAGGGAAGAAGTAAAGATATTCCTATTTGCAAATGACATGGTACTCTATGTAGAAGACTCAAAATATTCCACTCAAAGACATTTAGAACTAATAAGTAAATAAGTTCCGTGAAGTAGCAGATTATAAAATCAATAGCATCCCTATATAAGAATAATGAATCCAAAGAAAAAGAAATTAAGAAAACAACCGCCTTTATAATAGCAACAACAACAACAACAACAAAATACTTAGGAATAAACATCACCAAAGAGATGAACGACCTATCCAAATAATACTACAAATGCCTAAAGAAAGAGATTGTCCCTATATATTTTTGAGTACACTATCAGTGCCCATATCTATTTTTCCTATTGAATCTTTAATATATTTACAGTAGCCATTTAAAAACTCTTGCTTGTTATTTCCAACATGTGATATTTGTGTCTGGTATTGACTGAGTTTTCTTTGACAACTGGTCACAATTTTCTGCTTAATTAGGCGTATATGAATGCTATTTTCAGAGATTCTGAATTATGCAAACTTCTGAGAGATGTTAATTTGTGATACAAGGCAATTAAATGCTGAAAGAATGACTCTGATGTCTGTTTCTGTTTAATTAGGATGGATCTCATTTAATTTTCTCTCAGTCTCAGGTTAAAGACTGTAGTCCTGTGAATGGTCCTTAATACTCTAAGCTACAGCCTTTCTAGGGTATCTGTAAAAATACGTAGATTTATAACCTTTAGTCAAACATGATTCGAACTTCAAATTGTATGTTCCCAGGACCAGGTAGATGCTAAGATACTTTCTTAACACTTTTGCCTTTCTTTCAACTCAGTTATTTTCAGATAGATTGACTGAAATCTTGCTACACATGTGAAGTCAAATTTTGGGACAGTTTACATAGGCCTATTTGTGTCACTCCATCTGCTGGTTTATCCTTTTGTGTATCTAATTCTTACACTGAGCAAACTAGAAGTGCTATTGTGATAAAAAAAAAAAGAACAGGTAAATGTGTTGCTACCCAGGGTGCTTTCATTCTTTAAAGCATCTTATCAGCTCTAGGATCTACCAGCTTTTAGCTTATATACATACAGGTACAGACATAAATATGCTATGTTTGTATGGAGTGTATAATTATTATCAGCAGGAGATGATAAAACATAAGCTCTCCTGTCACACTGTCACTAGAATCCCAGCAATTGAATGGAGAAAGTGTGATCTTAAAAAAAAATTCTGGAGTAGAAAGATAAAAATGTGTATAAAGGAAGAAACATAATCTAGTAAAGAGCTTCTGATTATTGGTTTCACATTAAAATCATCTGATGAAAATTTTGGTGTGTGTGCCCAGAATAACTCCAGATCAACTATGTTAAAGCCTCTTGTGGTTAGACCCAGGAATAAGTATTTGACAGTCTACCCCAAGGTGATTTATACATACATTTTAAAGTTGAGAACCATTTATATTTTGAAAGAGAGCAAAGGTAAGAGGAAAAGTATATACAGATTTGATTCCAGAACAATTTATTTCTGTAACAGCTGTTACCCAGATCACGAGCCTTGTAGTATCACATGGTAATAGAATATAAAATCAAATTGCCCACCATAGTCTTTCTTTTCCAGTTTGAAATGATCATTTTCAAGTTATTCGATGAATTTTATTTAGTCGTGACTATGGTTGAGTCAATTTTGACTTTTTCCTTCTGTGTTGTTCTGTGTGTATGTGGGTAGCAGGTGAAAGGATCTATTTGCTTGCATAGCATGTATACCATCTGGGATGTTAGGGTTTGAGGAATGATGGATATTTTAGAATTTTTCACTAGCTTCCTTGTCTATCACCCACAAAGTCACTGGGTAAGATGACATGTGTCAGATTCCTTGGTTTTTGCCTCTGCTGTTGAAGTCTAGGTCCCAAGTAAGCTTTTCCTTCAATAAAGACTCTAGCTTCTATTGCTTTACTATCTTCTTATTATTAATTCCCAATTGTATGTATGAAGTCGAGCTAAAGTTTTAAGCAAGAACTTATAAAAGATGTAACTTTACTACTAATCAATGGGAATGTGACATGTTTAAGTGTCCTTAATACAGGAGAAAATGAAAGCATACTCAAGCTTTAAGTATCAATCCAGGAAAGCAAAATTGAAAGACAGATGTCCAGTAGGAGTATGGCCTCTTACCTACATTCTCCTACTTTCCAAGTCTCCTCTTCTGGGAATTGTCTATTGCAAAGATAACTGACTATTAGCCTTGTAGTGAGATTCTGATATAGGAACAAAATAAGATATTTTTCCAAATCTATTCAAAAAGAACAAATACAGTATCATGTCTTGTTTTCTGTAGCTAAAAATAAAATATAAAAATAAATAAAATCAAGTATTGTTTAAAAAATGAAAATAAGTTTATAGAGACATGAAGTATTTGACTACAAACATAAATTTTTGTCTGAAATAAAATTGAAGGTCTACAGAGGTAATTTTAATAGGATAAAAATTAAAAGGATTGGGGATGTAGCTCAGTCAAGGCTCCATAGTTCAGAGCAAAGGCCCTGGGTTCATTCCGTGGTACCAGGCAAGACAAAAACAAAAAGCAGAAGAAAAAGCAATACAATATATATGTTTCTAAGAATTGAAATAACATTTATAAAAATTACATGCCATCAAAGTAAACAGTTGAAGAACCCAAGAGTTAGATTAATTGACATTTCTTAGCATTTACTGTTTCTGGATATTTAATTTCTGTTTTTGTGACTACTTAAAGGGTGCAGTCTTCATATCAGTGAGATTCGGGTCCTCTAAGTACCAACTGTGGAGCTGGAACTAATAGAGTCTAACCTGCAGTTGACCAGATGACCCAAGGTCTCTCACTGGAGGAATGCTGTGGGTCCATCTCACAGTAGAGGAACATTGTGGTTTGGCTTTGAAATGTCCCCCAAGAGCCTCATGTATTAAGATACTGCAGAATAGCTATGGAATCATGTGATGTTAAAAAAAATAAGAGGTAGGCCTGGCCAGGAAAGGCAGATTATAGGTATGTAATAGAATAGGCATGTAGCACCTAATTGAGCATGTGACACTCTACCAGGAATGTGATGTGGCAGGGGCAGATTACAGGGGCTTAACCCAGAGGTGGTAGGACACTGCAGAAGGGTGGACTACTGGAACATAACCTAGAAAGGTATGTGCTGGCTCTGCCCTTTCTTGTCCACTTGGTTCCCCTTCTGCCATGCCACGGGCAGCTCTCCAGCCTTTGTCATTGAATAAAGTCACAGGCTGTAGGCAAAGCCAGCCCAAAAGAGAAACTGTAGAAGTTGCAGCCAGAGGAAATGCTGTAGGTGCAAGATCACCCAAGCCCTTTGGAGCTCATATCTCTCCATAATTTTCCCCAAGTAGTGGACACAGACATAGGATTTAATGAAGCCACAGGCTTTAACTCTTGCCTTGATGGATTTAGAACTTGTTTTGGAGAAATTCGTACTGTTTGCCCTGTGCTGTTGTATGTTGTGTTTAACTTTTTTTGACTTTCACAAGAGCTCATAGCTAAGAGTTTGCCTTGAGTCTCAGAGGGGAAATTGGACTTGGACATTGTAACAGTGCTGGAACTGTTAAAACTTTGACAACTCTTAGCAAAGGTGGATGTGAGTCTTTCGAGGAAACAGGAATGGAATGTTTTGATTGGATCTGCAATGTCTCCACAAGGTTGTTGTAGAATATCTATGGAAACGTGCTGTTTAGAGGTGGGGCCTGGTCAGGAGGGGTAGATTACAGGTGTGTAGTAGATTACAGGCATGTGGCACGTTACTGGATATTTGACCTGGAAGGGGAAGATCACTGGGGCTTAACCTGGAAGAGGTAGAGCCCTGAGACTTGGCCCAAAAGAAGTGAGTTACTGAGACATGACCAGGAAAGGTTTACATTAATTCTATCCTTCCTTACGCACTTGGTTTCCTGTTTACCATGTCATGAGCCACTCTTTGGTCTTTTTCATGTGCTTCCACAATTTCCAGCTATCCATAAATCAACAGTGACCTCCTAATACTGTCAGCTCAAATAATCTATTTTTTTCATAAGTTGTAGATGCCAGGTATTCTGTTCCAACAATGAGAAAGTAACTAAGACAAGGAGGTTAAGTGAATGGCTGACAAAATTGGACAAAAAATCAAGGTATGTACTGGGTTTTTGCTGGAAAGTCATGATGTACTTTTCTGTTTTTCAAAGGTCATTTATTTACATAAAGAAAAACATCAATGATATTTTGCCCATTTTGTTTGATAACCTTTTGCCATCTTTCAGTGAGCTTCATAGCTTCTTGTTCATAAAAGTATCTGCCTTTATGGAAAAATACTGACCAATGTGCTGATTTACAACCTTATCTGAATTGAATGTTTTACCACACCAGGAGCTTTGAAGAGAATGAAACAACTGGAAGTCTGATGGCTCAAGGTCGGGTGAGTATGTTGGGTGGCAATACATCCCATCCAAGCTCCGATCATTTTTGACAAGTGGTCAATCTTGTGTGTGGTTTCGTGTTGTCATGATGGAATACAACCCTTGCTAATATATGAGCTTTGGCTGTTTCTAGAAAGTGGATTTGTTCAAACCGTCCAGTTGCCAATAGTACACATTTGTATTGATTGCTTGGTTCCTTGGAGGAGATTGAAAAGCATGACACTTTTAAAATACCATCACCCTGAGAGCATAACCTTCCTCTGATTAATGTCTGCTGTTGATGTTTGAAGCAAATCATCTTCATCCATCAAAATCAAGAAAACTTGGGTACCACATTGTTGTAAACAATCCCCTTTCCATTACCAGTTATGAGTCACTTCAAAGAGGATCTTTTGCTTTACATTTAATGAGCATATCACAGACATTCATCAAATGAACTTCTTTGAGTTCACGAGGAAGCCAAATATTGAATTTACCGTTGTATCCCAGCTTCTTCGGGTGGTCACGAATGGTTGATTGACAGATACTCAAGTTTCTGCAGTCTCTTACATTGTGTAATGTGGGCTAAACATGATAAAGGCCTTTGTTTGCCATCATCAGCCTCAGTGGCCCCTCCTACCTGGGGAGTTTCATTGAGACCGAAATGACCAACACAGGTTTTCTTGAATCATGGTTGGTACTGATGTTCTTGTAGAATATTGTCACTGTAAACTATATACATCTTTTCACAAGCTTGACATGCATTCTTCCCCGTATGGGAGTAAAACAGTAAAATATGGTGAAAATGCAGAGTTTGGCCTTCTCTCTTCAATGTATTGTAAAATCTCCAACTGTCAGCTGTTATATAACAAAGCAATAACAAAGATGCAACTGACTCTAGAACTTCTAAAAATGAACTAGTGCTATTTATTGTGAAAATGCATCATGACTTTTTTTGACAAAGCAATAGAAGAAATTTAAATAATTGAAATTATTTACAAACTAAATATTAAAAATGTGCTCCTTAAGTCAGCATCAGCAAAAGCACGTTAGAAATGCAGAACCTTAGACCCCACCACAGAACTACTGAATCAAAATCTGCGTTTTAGCAAGATCCCTGAAGAGTTCGAAGGCACATTAAAGCTCAGCAGCTCATCTGGGATATACATGAACAGCAAAGCGAAGATCTCTAGAGATCTAGTGTTATAATTAAAGTCATTATTATAAAGTTAATATGAAGGAGCTGTGAGAATTGCACAGTGGTTAGAGCACTTGCCCAGCAAGCACAAAGCCCTGAGTTTGATTTGCTAGCACCACATAAACCAGGTGCAGTGACACATGCCTGTAATCCCAGCGTGTGGTAGAGAAGCTGAGATGAAAGGATTGCTATGCATTTGAGGCCAGTCCAGGCTACATAGTGAGACCAGCCTGCAGCCTGGACTACAAAACAAGATCCTGTCTCAAAAAATAAATAAATAAATAAATAAATAAATAAATAAAAAATAAAAAGCAATGGTAATGTCAATAGTATATGTTATGTTTTTAAACTATATAGCAATACAAAGCAGAGAAAGAAAAGGCACATTTATTTTGAATACTAAAAATTTGATATAGTAGTCTGACCTCAGTGGGACTTTTAGCGATAGAAGGCCAGAGGAGGTGGGTGATGAAGAGCTATTTAAGTGATAGAAGAGTGGATTTACATGAACATCCATTTCAGCTACAGAAGTTTAACCTGAAATATGTATCTTCTCATGAGAGTCAATGCTTGCCCTACGGTTAAGATGGGAGGAATTGAAAAGCATTTCTAATTGAGATGCAAAGGCCAAGAATAGCAGTGATAATTCAAAATAAACGTTCAATGTTGACTCAAATATTTGTAAGTAACAGGATTGAAATTGAAAACACACTAGTTAATTAGCCATGATCTTAAATTCTGAGTTTTTAATCACACCTAATAAATGAGGCGTCAATGAATTGTAAGTCTGATATGACAGCTCCTAAAAGCTTACCTTCAAAACAATGGGCAATGTTGAATAGCAGGAAAGTTAGACCGGTTGGATTTGCTACTATCCACCCGGGTGTGCATAATCTAACACTTTTTGCCTAATGGAATGGTGTTGGTGAAAGTTTATTTGTTCAAAATTGTGTTTTCTTTATTTTTCATTTGCTGTTTCATCAAATATTTATTAAACACATTTTATTATGTGCTATTGAGTAACTGGGCTATGGGTGTAAGAACCACAAAGGCCTGCCCCTGATCCTTGGGTTAGGAGGAGAAGAAGGACATACTCACACTGAGAAGAAAAACATGCTTGATGGTGAGTTAAACAAAGGGTTACATCAAGTAGAGGAAGGACTAATGGAAGCTAAGATTAGACAGTCAGACAGTGAGCATAAAATATACTTAAGAAATGCTTAATGTCTATAACTTTTATCATTGTACAAAATGGTCTACACTGTGTATCTCATAACCACATTTCAAAAAAATCTGAAGCTGAGGGAAGATTTGAGACTTACTAATAATTTTATGGTTAAGTAATCAGACATGAATGAGCACCCAGGTTTCTGTCCTAGAATTCCATGATCACAAATGTAACTCTTGTGAGTAATAATGTGTTTAAGTAGTAGAACATTTTAGAATCTTCATCTGTGCACCTGAATACTCAATTTATGCTTCTGTATTGTCCTCATTCAGACATATTTCCTTCTCCCACTGTTGCTCTTTTCCAGCCCTCTAAAATCAGGCCAATCACAAATAAACAAATGAAATCTTTTTGATGTTCACTAAAAATTGCTGAATATTTCAGCTCCACTGCAATAATTTTAAATATGATTATATATGGGGTATATCCCTACTATATTTAAAGTATAATACTAAGGCAATACAGGAAAACCAAATATTTCGTACTCTAGTTGCCCATAACTACCTCAGAACAACTAAACCAGAATCTCTGGTGGTTAGACCCAAACATCTGTAGTGGTGAAACCTTCCAGGTGATTGTACATGGCACCTAGGATGGATGAGTAACTCCAATATCATGTGAAATAGTGGAAGCAACAACAGCTAGCTTGCTGAACACTTAACAAAGCCAGGCAATACACTAGGCTCTTTTATCCCATAATCCTTCCTCTTCACAACAGCCCAATGAAGAAAGAGTTATTGGTCTCCATTATTCTCATTTTTACATGAGAGAAACAAGGCTTTCTTACAAGATAATTAGTATGTCCAACTTCAGTGGGGAGCCCAAAATTTATAACTAGAGTCTAGGTCTGAGGCACTGGATTATATTGCCTCCTTGCAATAAAACCAAAACCCTGGAGTATCAGTTCACCATTCTTTAGTTTTCATTAGTTCCTTCATTATTCCATTAAGTGAAAGTGCAACACTACTAGCAAGAATACATTTCTGAGAAGAGCACTTGTCGGTAATCTTTGAAAAGAAAGCAAACAATACAGGACGAATTATATAATCATAGATACCAGACACAACAAACTCAGTGTGAGGAATCTTGGCTTAGTGGTTAATGGTACCGTGCTGGCAGTACCTTGCCTGTCATGTTTTTAGCTTTATGACCTTGAAAAAAATACTTAGTATCTCTGAGCTTCAGTTCTTTCAAGTCCAAATTAGGGATAATGATATCATTAAAATATTAAGAGTAGTTGTGTTAATATTTATAAGTCTCTTACAAGAAGGTCTGTATTATTAGTAAGTGTAACATAACCGTATTGGAGAAAATAGACATGCAAGCTTTCCACGTGCTTAAAAGTGGGGGACCTGACTAATTCTGAATGAGTGATTGAGGGAACTTCTCTTGAGGCGAGTGGTATTTCAGGTGGCCTGCACTCTATTTTGCCTTCTAACCCAATGTATAGTGAGTCAAGGAGGATCTTTTTGGATGATACCTATTGCCGTAGTGACTGGAAGCAAGAGTACCTGTGTCTTCTGCCAATCAATACCGCATTCCAAAATTTGGTTATCTTAGAGCATGAAAACTTGACATTCTTATACCTTCCATTTAATAGAAGGAAATGAGATATCACAATGATACACATCTCAGGGCCCTGGCGCCATGGACCAATACATATTCTTGATCCTAAGTCATTCTTAAGGAACCAGTGACAGGGGTTACAAAAGGATCTAGAACAGCCATTGGGGGTCAAATTTCCTCTACTTTTTAATTGTTTCTTTTAAAAATGCGGTAAGCTTAACATAAATACTAATGTCAGCTGGAGGCATTGCTGCGCCCACCTGAAAGGAGGCAAAGATTGGCAGAATATCAGAAAGTGTCTAATTACGTACACATATGGTCCCATTACCAATTTTTAACAAATGTGTAGTCACCTGGTTGGAAAGTTTGGGTACCTAATTTGTATTAGGCATTAGAAATGTAGTGGTAAGTGCAAAAGATTACTGGGTGGAACTCTCAGGAACTAACTAAATAAATTAGGCTTCAAATTGTATTCAGGACAGATCAGAGGGGACTTACAAATCAACAACAAAAACCAAGAATACTACAGGACACCAACATTATGTCTATCTAAGAAGAGACTTAACCATACTCTTAATAATGCAGAATTCACTAAAATAAAATCAACAAGGCATTTTACAAAAAGAGAAAATCTATGTTTCAAAACAAATATGTAATTGAAGCAAACACATAAATTTCTATGACAGAGAGGATTAAAAATTAAGTGTGTAAACTCTTAAATTTAGATATTTAACCCGATATTCCAGCTGCTCAAGGGTTTTTTTTTGTTGCACTAATTATTGATAAATACAGAAAAGCTCTCTTAATCAGCAATGACAAGAAATGAAGCAGGCACAGTTTCATCTGTCAGAAAACCATTTTTTTTTGTCTGACTAGCATCTCCAACTACATTACCCCTGTGGTTACAAGATGTAAATATTCTCATTCTTTCAATTTCTTGTCTTGCTCAGAGAAATTTTTCAACAGAGTATTTGCATTCTTCAAGTACATGTATCCATAAATATGATTTAACCTACATTTTTATAACTAAAGTATGTCAACATAATTAAAACTTCCTAATTTTGATCTCCACAGAGCATGTAGTCTAGCAGGGACCAATTAGAGTGGCAGATTATCCCCTTAGGTGTTCATAAAAATTCCTTTTTAATATCATCCCAAATCCTCTAAATGGCTCAGCACAGGAACTAGTGAATGATCCCAAGGGTATGCTGTATTTTAAATGACCCATGTTTCTGTTTCTCCTCTCCTACTCACTCACCAGGCAAGTCTATACAAGATGTGGCAGCTAACCGCAAAGCCTAAATACAGGCCAGCAAACTTAATATGCCCCGAATTTTCCACCAAACTTGTGCACTTCAGTAATATCAATCCTTCATGGTATTGTCTAAATCTTATTTTACTGGGGAACTTAACAAAGTGAAACCCCGTTTCATGTCTCCTTTCACATAAATGAAGAGTCTCAGATGATTTTGGAAAGCAATTTTTCTCCTGTACTTTCCTCTTATTTCAACGAGTCTCAGTGAAGGAGAGATCACTTAGGTGTCCTGGTAGTGAAACAGTATTTGTTCTTCTTTAGCGATGCTGTAGGATCCCTTCCTTTTGAATTAGTAAACGTTTTTTTTATATCATCTTTTCTGCATGCTTGTGAAGCATTCACTTATATATTGACGACATGCAGCTTGGGGAATTGTTGTGTATACATGTGGCATTTTGATCTTTTTCTCACTACCCTTCCCACTCCTCCTGTCCCCAGCAGGACTCTTCCCATTTCTGCAGTCTACCTCCGTATTTCCTATCTTCTCTCTTTTATTTTGTTCTCTTGGTCATTGTTATATTTTGGATTTCTCATATAAGTGAAATCATGTGGTAATTAGCCTTTGTGTCTGATAAGACACTAAGCATTATGGTATGAAGATATATCCATTTTCCTATGAGTGACTCAAATTTCTTTCTTTGTGGCACAGTAATACTCCATTGTGTTGTGTATATCATATTTCCTTTATCCATTTATCTGTTGATAGACATATTGGTTGCTCCCAAGACTTAGCTATTATGAGTCATGCTGCTGATATGTAAAGTTGAAGATGTGATAAGAATTAAAGAAACCATGTTGCACAATTGCAATGTGTATCATTCTAATGTATCATTAATTCCCTTGGAAATACAACTAGAAAAGTTATAGCAGCCTCATGTGGAACTCCTCTTTTCAGTTTTCTGAGGAATCTCCATACTGACTTCAGCAGTGACTGTACTGGTTTACAGTCCCACCATCACTCCAGAACTACTTTTTTCATGCCGACAACACACAACTGCTCTATTAACAACTAGAGAATCTCTCCATATTCTTCCAAAGATTCATCAGGTCCATAAGATATGTGAGACCTGCACAGTACAGGCTCCACATTTCATACACAAAGCCCCAGAGACACATGGGACACTGGCAGCTCCTAAAAACTACATGTATTTCCACTAATAAAAGCATTTTCTGAGAAAAAAAATAATATTTCAAAAAATATTTTACAAGATAGGCTCATAGTCTATTACCAAGAATAGGCAACAAAGACCTTGTAATAACTAGGGAATAATTAGAAAACAAAAGTTAGAATTTAGAGAGAAAGCATTTTTAGTTTATCTGAGCTTTTCCAGGATGTCTATCAATTTTCTGAGTCCAGTGTTCGTGAATTTAATTCTCATATGGGAGAAATCTCTTACTTAGAGGCTATGACACTCTGCTTTTTTATATTCTAAAAGAATAATAAAAGAAACCTGAAGGAAATAATTTATAAGACACTCATGCATATATACAATAGGAGAAGTGCATTATAATATATTGTTTAAAAGGTAGAAGGCAATACTCAAACATGTCTCTATGTCATGTCATCTTTCCTGCTTACTTCATAGATGGTCCATCCATCTTAATTCACATTTCCCCTTTACCCAAAGTTCCTGGAATCCCAATTTTTAACTAAGGGTGAGAATTTTGATGAGGGCTAGAATTTTCATTCTCTCATGAGCTCAGAACTTCACGTACAACAAAGAACAATGTAATTTATAGCTTGTGTTTCCTACTCTCTCAAATCCGTGCTTCTCTCTCCGAAGTTTTCTATTTCCAAAAGAACCACTATGTTTGGTAGAAATTTGTTGTCATTTATGTTATTAGTGGCAATAGCTGAAGCTTCAGGCCCTCACCTCCTGCAATCCTGGAACCTGGGATTCTCCTCCCTGCAGAATTCCTTCCCTCCGTCCACATATGTCCCCACTGGAGGACAGACGTACCGACGGCATAAGCTCTGCCTCCTGCTCTGCAAACCCAGGCCTTCGGATTCCCTGTACCCGCATGTGCTCCTTCTTCAAACATTTTTTGCCTGGAATTTTCTGACCTTCAGAAAATATTTCCATTCCGCTTGCAGAGGAAATGCTCCTTTGCATTTATATTTTGTTATCTCTGGAAGAGAAATCTGATCACACTGAGTCTAGAAATTCATATCTTTTTTCCTCTAGCGCCTCCCAATACCCTTTTGAAAAGGCCAGTTGAGATTTTAACAGTTCAATGCGTTCCCCAATGTGATGCTTAATTTGATCCGTTTCTCCGTGGCTGTGTATAGAACGACTGCACTCTGACTTGAAATGCCTCTCGTCGTTTCTTTGCGACTTCCCGCAGCTCATGTTTTCCCTGCTAGATGAACACTTCTTACGAGAAAATTTCCTTACTCCTTAGGTTTCTGACAATTTTCTTCCAAGATGTAAACAACGATTTTCTGTGGCATCTTCTTCCTTGCTAACAATAGGAACCCCTCCGTTTCTTGGCGATTCTGAGAACTAGAATCAATGTGTCGGGGAGCAATATTTTTTTTTAGCAATTGAATTTTTGATAAATACAGTCAATGTCTCTTTGCTTCACTGTAAGGAGATGGTTTAACTCTGATATACTAGTGCTTCGCATTCCTCTTTATCTTTCTTGATGTGGTCCAGGGAAGAACTGCCCTGGATGCAACCTTGGGGATCTGAGGCCCACGAAGTCGATGTAATAAATTGGTCCCTCAGAACTTGGCCACAGACAGAAAAAAAAAAACAGCAAGGTTTGGAGGAAAATATACATCAATCTGAAAGTCAAAAAATCTTTGTATAAGGATTGTGACAATTTTTGAAGGGATTCTTCCATCGTCTTGGAAATGAATATGAGGACTCGAATCATGATAAACAGAAGTGTGTCAGTGTTTCATGAGAAGCCCATATTTTCCCTCCTGGCCTCATAATTAGATGATGCATTTTAGTTTCTTTTTCAGCTACCAAAGTCTGTCCACTGGGATATTAGTGAGTGTGATGTGTGCCCCACTGGGCCCGGGCTCACTAACCCCCTCCGTGTGATCCTCCATGCGTGTCCATTTCTTTTCCCTTCTCTGTCAGTCTAAGACAGGACTCCTCTGAGAAATTCAAGGCCCTAGGGAGCAGTGGACCTGCACGGAGGAGGCTCTGGGGTTACTGAAAGACTCAAGGGAGGGGAACTTTTACCCTTTTTATATATCCTATTGGATTTCTCATCAATAAAAAATAAAAGACTATTTTGCTAAACCACTGAGATACTTAAGTTACTTGTTTGAGCAAATAGCCTGCTCTGAATAATACAACAAATAAAGATTGATATAAGAGCTGTTTTTTTTCTGTCAGAGATAGATGTTGTTCAGCACCGTGGAGATTTTTCTGGCTCAAAGCTTAAGTAGCAGTGTCCTGAAATGAAAGCCTCTCGAAAACAAATGAAGTTTCTAGAGGCTTTTTAAAATCATCTTTTATTTCTTTATTTATCAAAATAACTACTTAGTGGTAGTTCACAATTCTTTATTTTCTTGGGAAACTTTGCTTTTATCTTTTTCCTAGTTACCGTGTATTATTTCTTGTATTTAAAATTTTTTGTTATATCGTCCTGTACATGTAGGAGTGATCTAAGTATACGAAACATACAAAATTGAATATCACCAAATATTGAGAGCCAAAAAAAAAATTACTCTCTTGTTCTCAGCCGCTTCTTCTCTCTCTGGCTTTTGTCATGCTCTCCCTATGATCAGGCCACCATAGGGTGGCAGTTGTTGGGGATTGCCAAGAACAGACTTCCCAGAAACCATGAACCAAAATAAACCTTTCTATTTCTAAATTGTTTTCCTCAAGTATTCATCACTGCAACAAAAGTTAACACAAACAACATTCTGATCTTTAAAAAGATAAGAGCAAAATATAAGGTAAAAGCTTGGTTGTCTTGGGAATCCGTGAACTCCATCTGTAGATTTGTTAAAGAAATCATTTGTGGCTATGTCAACATGAGTTTATATGATTTCTTGCTAAGATCAGATTAGGTGCTCGTGGGTGTAATAAAATGGGAAATAGTCCATTTTATTGAATCCTTTTTAAAAAATAGTAAAAATGGATGCAATGAAGTGTAACCTAAAATTAAACAATCGCTAAAGTCTTTTTTGGGTGTTAATAAAATGAAATGTGATCTGTCTGGCTTGGTCAATATATTAGAAAAATAATGAGACATATGAAAGAATGAAAATATAAATAAAAAGGAATACTTAGAAACAAGAGAACAAGACACTTTTTGAGAACCCCAAAGATATGAAATTGAGAATTACTGTAGAATGCAGTTGTATCTGAAATTCCTCTCCAAAGGATCCCGGTGTTACCTATTGCTATAGAACAAATACTCTGGAATTTGGAAGCTTAAAACAGGAACATTTGTTTCTCACAATTTCTGCAAGTGAAACTGCATCATGGCTTAGCTAGATCTCTGCTTTAGGAGCCTGTAATTGTCCCAAGATTCGAGGAGTGAGTAAATCTGCTTCCAAACTTACTAGCATGACTGTCAGCTCTATCCCATTCCTTGTTAGTGGTGTTCAGAGAGCTTCTGTTTTACTGGCCATTGACCAGTCCCTTGCTAGATGGACTTCTCTAACATGACAGCTTACTTTATCAGAACTGGCATGATGAGAGGGCAGCAGGGTAGAGACAAGACAGAAGATGTAGCTTTTCGTCGCCTGATCACAGAAGTGGCATTTCATCACTGCAGTTCTCTTGCCCTATTCTTTCCTTTAGAGGAAAGTCACCAGGTGTAGTCCCCGTGCTAGGAAGGTCATTACACAATGGCCTGACTCCCAAGAGGACGATCACGAAAAGCTACCTAGTTAGCCACCCACCACACTTCCTACCTGCTCAGTTGCAAGGCTTTTTTTTCTCCTAGGTGTAAATATCAAAGAAAATTAGATCCATTGCTTATCCTTTGATAATTAATTGCACAGAATCAAGATGGAAATAATAATGTAAGAGAAAAAGTTTTAGTCAAATCAGACGAGAGTGGGGGCATTTAGGGCGATGGCCATAGACTCAGTTAAATCTAAAACTAGTATCTCAGGGCTATTTCTAGAGAGTAGTGTGTGATGCGTGAGAGATGAATCCATTGCATCTATCAAGAATGGTATTTGATGGCTAAAATAACTTTATAATTTATTGTTGAAGGGCTACGTGCAAATATTATCACACAATATAAATTTATTTCTTTAAAATAAGCTAATTGTGTGTTTGTGTATTTACTAGAGTGGCTGTTCTTCAGAAGATTATTATTTTACATTATATTTTTTAGAAAGTGAGATTTGACTCCAATTAACCCCAATAGGAATGAAGGTTGTAATCCTTATTTCTCATTTCACTGAGGTTAGAACTGAGAGTGGTTACTGGAGAAAGTAGAGCTTATCATCAAATAAGGCTCTGCAATTGTCTGTGGTAAATAATTTTGGAGTTAAATATTTTTGAAGGCTGAGATACGTAACTTAATTATTTTTCTGTGTAGTTTCATGTTTCTGGCAGAATCAGAGTTTTACAAATGTTACAATAAAATATGAACATAGATTTAGGTGTGGCATAGAAAACATTTTTAGCCAATTAGCTGGACCTTAAAGGCTCTAAAAATATTTTGAAATCGATACTAGCAACAAATATTTTAATACCATAGACTTTTCCAAGTGGTTGGGCTAGTTTTACAGCACCTATTTCCTAGTTCACAGGCTACACTGAGAGTTTATACATTTTAAATATGATAGAGATATTATGAAATGTAGAATCAAGTCACTTAGCTCCAACTTTTGAAAAATAAAGAGTTGAATGTCTAACAATCCACCTCCTGAATTAAATATGAAACAGCTCATCCTTCATGGATGACTTTTTCTTGATTAGATCTTGCTTTTTACCTTTCCATTTTACCACTGCATTTAAAAGGTCTTTCGATTAGTGGAGATGGTTGTATGTTGATTCATTCCTTTTAATTATTTTGAATGTGCAATCCCTAGAGGGTATAAAGTTCTGCAGTAAGTTTAAAATCAACGATTGTGTGCATTCTTCAATATTAAAGCATGGACTAGTGGCAACTATCAGGAATATAGAAAAAAACTTTCTTTTTTCTGATTATTTTTTCACACTTTCTTTGTGAGCTTAGTGCTGACTGTATACCTAATTTAATTCCCCAATTGACATCTGCATCATTTCTAGTGTCTGATTCAGTAAAAAAACTTCAAGTCACCTTAATCCTCCAACTCAGCTCATTAATGTCATACCCAATAAAGAAAATAATAAACAATTTACGTTTCCAAACTATTGACTAACACGATATCCCTGTCCTCCACACACAAAATTTAAATCTATGAGATATAACTGCTAAAGAATTTAATGAGGTCGCCGGACAAATATTAAATATTCATGTTGCTGTACTTGAGAGTCGTTGCTGAGCTGAGGCAGGTAGACAGAGATTGCATTTCCTACCTTCCTGCCAGGACTGATGCTGTATGAGTGTTTTTCACCAATGAAATGTGATCCAAATGTTCTTTCTCCCTCTAGTATTGGGTCCTCATTCCAAGCTATTTTTCTTTCTGGCCCTATCTGCTGGCTGAGTGTCAACCCTCTGAGTAATTTTGGAATTTCACGTCCTTGGTATTTAAGAGTTCATTGTACTATTCTACAACTCAGGTCTCACCTTTTTTCATAATACAATATTTCAAAAATGTGAACTGCATGGAGAAAAAAAGCAATCTGACCCCTAGTTAAAAGCATCAAGTGGAAAAAAAAAAGTCTTACTTCTTCCACCTGGGTTGATGTGGCGTGGCCACCTTTAGTAGGAAGGTGGCTGCGCCTACCTTTTCCTCTATTTTCCTAACTTACACTTTCGTCTCTTCTCTTTTATGCCATCAGCCGTGGTTTTCTGTCAAGTCTAAGGCTCATGTAGAAAGCAAACAATAAGAACGAGGTGATGAGGCAAAGAAGACCACGTTTTTCTTTCGTGACTGGCTATATTTTAAGGTGTTATCAAATTCTCCATTATGGTAGAAGAACCACAAACATTTTTATTTGTTTAAATGTCATGTGTGTTCTCTAGCAAGCCCATCAATAACTGTGAACATCTTATGTATAAATTCCTTTCAGACAAAGCCCCTTATCTCTCCAAGGTGGATGGTTACAGCTGCTTCTAGAAAATATTTTGACAGTTCTTTCACTGTCTGGTCCCCTGAAACCTGTTCCTTAGACCTTCATGACAACAGGGATAAACCTGTTTCCTGATTGAGTCCCCTCATTCTGAAGTTGTGTGTCAACCTTGACAGCCTCTTGTTTTTCAGATTTCTCTAGAGGGAGTTCTTTACAAGCCCACTGCGCCTGAAAAGTCCTGTGGTCACACCTAAGTTTCACTTGGTGATTGCTTTAAGTTGCTCTCAGTGGGCTTCAGGTGAAGTGGGGGCATCTGCCATCCCTTCTCCTGGGAGCAAGACTCACAGCACATAGTTAAAAGTCACCTCTACCAAAACCCTTTCTAGAAACACAGCCTACCATTGCTTCTCCCATTTCTCTCCCTTTTTAATGTGCATATGTGCAAAATGAATATACCCAGACTTTCTTACATAAAGAGCAAACTACTAATGGAGGGAGTGGGAGCCATCGCTAAACACTCTAGAAAACAAAGTCCAGGTTCTACGAAAATTTTTCATGTTGCAACAAAGCAAAGGTGCCAAACAGCACTACTGCACAGCTTGGAGACCTACGCCTGGGGAAACAGGAGTTCATTAAGGGGAGGAAGCAAAGAGTCCCAAGTAAATATGAACCTGCAATCACACCTCAGAAACTATAAGGTAAAGAAAAGTAATGAATGGCAGAAAAAGTAACAGTCCAACTCTACACAATAGATCAGGACAATCTGGGAATATGTAGCCAGTTAAGATAACTCACCACTAGGAGAAGGGATTCTCCACTGAGAGAACGCATGGATTCAAAATCTCCCCTCTCTCCTCCTCTCTCTGTCTCTGCTTTGCTCTATCCCTACACACACACACACACACACACACACACACACACACACACACCCCGTCATCCTTTCAAGCTAGTAAGAAGTAGGGAATATATCCCTATTTCATAAAAGACAAAAGTACTAAATATAAGCAAGGATGCAGAGAAAATAAAGTTCTTTTCCTTGTTATGAATATTAATCAAAATTATATTTTTCAGAAATAAAGTTGCAGATGAACATTTTCTGTGATTCATCAAGGTTCCCATGTGCCTTAGAGTCTAAGCTTTCTGCAGCCTTGTTTGTTAACAGATAAAAATAGGGCTTGTCTTCATTATTTATTGAAGATGGGGAGCTAATAAATTACTATGGATTCAGAATGGAGTCTCATGCAACAGTTATAATGCACAAAGGGAATATGAATGAGTCAACAATAATTTTTTAAAAGTACTGAAGTTAAAAAGTGAGTTGTTAAGCATGTAGCACTCATTGGGAGCATCTCTGCCTCTCCATCTACATTCTCTCTTATGGCCCTGCCCCTCTGTTTCCTTTTACCTCTCCTCTTCCTCTCGTTTGCGTTGTGTTATGATTTAGACATATTTCAAAAGAATTTAATTTCTGGGTTTAACCATACATATGAGAAATGATTAAAATTTTTAAATTGTGTGCTTGCATTTTAAAAAAGTTATCACACTGAAAGACACCAGTGCATTGCAGGAAAGGCATGGTGGAGAGTCCAGCCAGAGAAAAATTGCTCATGACAAAGCAAAACAGGAAACAGAGAGTGAAGGGTGGGGCTAATGAGGCTAACATATCGTTTTACCAAGTCAAGCCTGAGTGATCCAACCCTTCTGACCAGGCCCTACCTCTCAACAAAACTGAAAATCAATGGGTTAACCCCTGTGATTGAATTGCCTTCCAAACATATGAGGATTTGGAGGATATTCCAGATTTAGTTTTAGAAAAAAAAAAGAACTTAATTTCCGGGTTTAATTAGAGATACTAGGAATGACCAAAAACATGTATTCAATAAGATAGTTGTTACAGTAAAAGACACAATGACAGTTCCCCCTCTCATAAGCCTCTCCCTTACTCTGAACATACTCCATTCTTACTGCCATTTCTGAAGCAGTTTTGGAAATCCTCCTCATGTCTTTTAGAGAAGTGATGAAAACAAAAAAGAAGAAAACAGCAAATGCTGCTGCTGAGCGCTGTCCAGTGAAAAAGCAGGCTCAGAAAACATTTCAGGGTGCCGTCTTCCCCCTTGCTCACTGGACCTGGACCAAGCAACTTCGAGATCTTCCGCAAAGTCAACATGACCGTGAAACATAAGTGTTCTGAGTTGATTCAGAACACTGTGGCAGCCGCAATCGTGCTATTAAAGACACCGAGGAGGCCCTCCAGAGCTGCTCAGACAGCAGCAAGGACAATGGGACACCCGTGTGTGAGACCAAAGGCAAGATTTCCAGGGGAGGGGGTTAATGGCAATGTGTCTTGTATAGTAATACTTCTTAAATTTAAACTTTCACAACACTTTTGCATCATACTTTCTGTGTTTAGTTTCTGTGGTTACATAAATGCTGGATATTGTGGTTTGGACCTGGAATGTCCCCCAAAAGTCTCATGTATTTAAGTGTTATAGATTGTCTGTGGAACCATGTGCTGTTGAGAGATTGGGGCCTAGTTTGGAGGGGTGGACTACAGACATGTAAATCAGATTAACGACGAGTAAATTAGGATTAACGACATGTAGTGGGGATTTACCACACCTCCCACACCTGGATCCAGGAGGGGCTGATCACTGGGAGGAGACCTGGAAGGATGGATAAGCTGCTCCCTGCCCTCCTTGAAGTACTATTCTCAGCTTGTCTCAACATACCTCCCTGTTTGTGATGCCGTGAGAAGCTGCCTCCACCTCTGTCTCAGCCGTGTACTTCGATTGCTGCTGGCCGCCCCTCAATGGACTGTGACCTTCTGAAACTGTAAGCTAAAATAAACCTTTCCTTTCCTAAATTTGGGTGTCAGGTATTGAGTCACAGAAATGAAAAAGTAACTGAGACACTGGAGCTATTTAAATCCCTTATAATCACTGTCTTTTAAAAGTATCTTTAATTTATTATGACGGTAACTCTTCACTGATCTTTCTTGGACGTCAAAGCTTTCTGTCTTCCTAACTTGCCTCTGCCAAGGGATCTTTCGTCTTTCTTCAGCCATGGTATCATTTCTCTTCCCCTGACTTCAGAGCTTTCTCCTACTTTTCCACCAATTTGTCCTGCTGAACGCATTTGTCTCAGCAGCCCCATGGCACTTCTTTTGTTCTTTCATATATTTTAGGAGCAGTTTTCTCCTAAACATTTTTATAGTATTTTTAAACTCCTTTGGGAAGCATTTTGTGAGTCATGTGACCAAAAGTTTTCCAAACAAGGAACAAGAAGTATCAGTCTTGTTACTGAATGGCTTCAACGGCGACTATTGATTTTTACGTTGGATGTTCCTTACCTTTAAGAGAAGCAGCATTCCGTCATCTTTCTCAGATATGGCTCTAACACGTTGTTGCACCAGTAGCTACTAAACTAGCCTGTGGCCAGTCCAAAAGAAATGGTAGCAATGTCAGCCTTCATAACCATTAAAGACGCACTTAAGAGAAAAGTGCACAAGAAACTATTTCTGAAATTGTTCAACATGCCTTTATAAGAGGTTATTCAGACCTTTGCCCCTCATCATGTATGTACCAAAGAGTAGCAGCTTCTCAATTCCTAAAGACCTACTTTGCAATTAGAGAAAATTCCTTTTAGACTGCTTTCATTTGGACTTAGAAACTTGTTTAAGCTTTTAAGAGCAGTTAAAAAAGGTGAAGGGAAGCATTACAAGCTCATTTAGTAAACCTAATGAAACCAGTCAATCCGACTTTAAAAGACTTTTCTGATCTTCAGTTAGAATGGGCTTTTCTCTTGCTTTTTGTTTATATTTTTTAAATAAAATCTCTTCATGTTAAAAAAAAAAAAAACTGAAAACTACCACCAGGTAATCAAATATCTGACCGGTAAAGCTGTTAAATAACTATAATTTTAGGGACATCTAAACAAGTGGCCTATAGTTTGATTTCAGGGTCTGCTCCCATGCTCAAATTCATATCTGTTCGTGTAACAAATTTTCATGAAACTTTTCCTGTGTCTTATTGTCTATTTACAAATTATTAATGGTGTCCATATTAATTTTCTGAAAAAAGCAATTTGTGCTTCAGGAGCCTGAACAAATCATCACAGCAATATAATGCATAAAGCGCTTACTGCTTTTGTTAGTTGTTCAAGGCCATGGGCCATCCAATGTTAAGCGTAAGAGCAGATTTTCTAGCTTGAATCTTTAGGGACAAAGCACTTTCAGTGACCTTGAAATGAGAACAAATTTGGGAAAAATCCACAATTATTTTTTAACCTATATAATTCTCTAATATTAGCAAGTGAAACAATTCCAAATAGTATTTTCCTTCAGTAATAGTTGCAATAGAACAATTGATATAACCCCTAGAGCAAGGAAATATATAATATAGTACATATGTTCTGACTTGCTCCATAAGTAATTCACTTTATTTTAGAAGAAAATACTTATAAATGTACTAATATGAGGGATGATATCACTTAATGAGAAAGCACAATTATTTTGGAACTTGTTAGTGGAACTATCTTAAATTTACAGCATTCTTAGAGTTCATCCATCCCTTGTTTTTAACAGAGGCACCTATCAATTCTGTTCTTTTGTTTATAAAACATCTGCAAGCCCTCACAAACTTCTGTATTAAATCTATCTCCCAGAACAACATCCAAAACAGTGTGTATCAATCAACTTAAGTGGTGTTGTACAACCAAGACAAACAGTCCCCCAACAATTTATCTTTGGCTAGCAGGTTGAGGCAAATCTGTCCCAGTTACTTTCTTTTTCTGATTTTGGGAATCAGATTGAAAGAGAAAACCCGATCCAGGTATGAAGAAAAAATATATACAGACGTGGTGAACTGTATATGGCTTTTAAAATTTTGTTGGAAATGACACTCATCACTTTTACTTCTAGTTTTTGATCGCAAGGAGTAATATAATCACGAAAATGTCAATGAATTATGAATTGCAATCTTCTTGCAGGGAGGGATTCCAAAAGGAGTTGCAGCATTTCTGTTCCATGACTTCTCACGAGCTCAGTTTTCTGCATCTCAGCTGAATTATTATCATTATTTTTGACAACTTGCTTCTTTGCAATGTGTTAAATTTGCTCAAGAATATGAAAAAAATCAGTCTGTTGGAATTTTGTGTTTAATTTCCTTCCTGGCCACTTTTTATGGTTTCTTTCTTCCTCCCTCCCTCCCTCCCTACCTCCTTTCTTTCTTTCTTTCTTTCTTTCTTTCTTTCTTTCTTTCTTTCTTTCTTTCTTTCTTTCTTTTCCTTTTCTCTCTCTCTCTCTCTCACCCCCCTCTCTTATTTTATTTTTGAGACAGTGTCTCACTTGGCAATCCAGGCTCATCTTGAACTTACTACATGGACTTGACCCACAACAATCCTCCTGCCTTAGCTCCCACACCCCCAGTGCTGGGATTGTACGTGTGTGCCATCAGGCCCAGTTGACATTTTATTAGTCTCTTCCACTGCCTCCAAGTCGAAGGCTTCTAATTTGAGGAAAATATCATGTTTGTTTATTATAAGTTGGTTGAGAAGACTGACAGGAGATACCTGAGTGTGTGTGTGTGTGTGTGTGTGTGTGTGTACACACACACCAATCCACCAATCCACCACTCTTAACTCTTCTGGAAGATTCCTTTGCAGGCTGTGTGGGCTGATCCAGCTGTTTTGTCCTTCCAAGAGAGCAGCTTGATGGTATCCAGACCTTTCTTCATCCTGTGGCAAATATAACACTTTGATTGCTATAGCTGCAAAAGAATTATGCTGTTACAGAAAAATACAAGTGCAGGAAAATGGAGATATTAGATGGAAATGTTAACATTATCAGACTGGGACACTTGCTCTTCTTCCATATGTATGTTAATTCTTTCTAGACTTTACATCTCTGGGAACTTTAGTTGACTCTAGAGTTTCCTGAATGTGAACCTCTCTGTAGGTTTGCGAGTTTCTCATACTTTTCCATATTTTAAAATGAAATAAGAGCCAGCAGATGTTGGCAAAAAATCCAGTAGGTTGGTTGAATACATGATAAATGTGTTAAATTCTGCAATTTGAGAGCTGAAAGGAAATTTTGAAATGATCCAGTCAGGAGCATCCTAAACATAGCTACAAATCAAAATCAGCCTGGCAGAATTTTAAATTACAAGTTCTGAAGTTAAACTGCTGAGTTGCTGATTTTTTTCGATATAAAGTGGTGCCCAGAGGACTAAGTCACTGAATCCCAGGCTCTCTGTACACTCTACCAACCTCTCTTGTTATCTTACCTCAGTAGCCAAATCACGAAGCAGTAAAGAGCAGGTGTACAAAACCATGATTAAATGACATACAGTACAAATTCTCAATCCATTATTTCCTGACAGTATATCCATAGTTATCTTGTAAGAAGACAAAAGACTAAAAAAATCCTTTCAGCAGGAAAGGGTTAGTTCAGCTCCTTCGGTTTTGATGGACATGTCCAACTCCTATGTTTGGTTCCTACCCCACTAAATATGGTAGTTTCCCGGAAGATCACTTGTGTTTGACTTACTTTGCTGAAAAAGGGAATGAACATCCTGATGTTTTCTTTACCCCCCCCCCATTCCAAAACAAAAATACATTTCAAGTTAATTTAATAAATAAATTTGAACAATGTTATGTCTGAGACATCCAAAGATGATAGATTTTGTAATCTTAATTTTACTGCTAAAAAAGAATCAAGATCACAAAAGAGATCTCAGCCAGTTCTCGTACTTTCAGCCTCCATACCCCTCAAGCTCAGCTTAAGTTTGTGCCCCTAACATGCCCACAGTATCTGGGAGCGACGTGTCCAAGGCTCTGTAGAGTAAATTCCTCTTTCTACTCTGCCCTCTGGTTGGTCTTTTTCTTCTTTCAGGAACTGTTATATTACTCACTCTTCTCAGTTATGAAATCCTGTGTCGGAGTTTTTGCTTTTTCTAAGCGATTAATTTTTAAATAGTTCTTTATTAGAAAAGAATACTAATTTATTTTAAAATACCCAAGTTAGGAGCTGGAGGAATAGCTCAGTGGTTAAAGTGCTTACCTAGCAAGTATCAAGAACTTGAGTTCAATTCCTCAGCACCACATAAATTGGATATGGTGGAGTATATTTTTAATCTCAGCATTTGGGAGGTTGAGGCAGGAGGATTGACATGAGTTTGAGGCCATCTTGGGCTATATGGTGAGTTCCAAGCCAGCCTGGACTGCAGGGTGAGATCCTGTCTCAGAAAAAAGAAAAGAAAAGACAAGAAAAGAAAAGAATTCAAATTAAGGTTTGTACAACACAAACACAAGAAGGACTATTTCAGAGGACACTGACTATCCAAAATCACACTAGTTAATTCCTAGGTGCTATACTAAGTAGTTCCGGGAAAAAAAAAAAAAACTTGCTTTCATCCTATACTCTTGTCATTGTTGAAGATTTGCAACCACTTTTAGCTAAGAGTCACCACGGTATAATTTTTATCACACATTCACATGGGAATTTGGTCAAAGCTGTGGATATTGTCAGGATATCAACTAAATTCCATGTATACTTGTTAGCTAACATTGAATTTAGTTCCCTTTTCCACCATATTCAAAAAGTCTGTTACAATTTATCACTGAAATAAAAAAGTTAGGCACAATGCCTGACACAGTGCAGTATGTATAAAATAAAAATTAAAATTAAGAAATCTAAAAAGTCTCTCCAAAGATTATCAAAAATATGTAGAAAAAAAAGTCACCTCCCAATATATCATCGGGAACTTTTTTCTCTCTATTACATAAAATAAGGTGTTTCTCATTCAACTTTTTAGAAGAGGCATGTGCCCAACTGCTTACGCATTAAGGTGCTGAGATAAACTGATTGATAAAAATAAAGAAACAGGTAAACTTATCTGGCAGATAACATCTTCACTTTTCTTTACTGAACAATATAACTTAAGCAATGCCATATTGATTATAAAGAATGTCAGACAGAAAGGTAGCAGAAGCGTTTTATCACTTTATGTGGCCAAGACACCAGCCTTGGACTTCCTGCCTTCAAACCCCCTTGTGCAGGATCCACACTTTAGAATATGCTTATTGAAAAATAGAAATAAGTTCACGACCTTTAGATTTTCATGATCTGATGATTAATAATGGGTATTTTCCAAAATAAATACTAAGTAAAAACAGAAATAAGCATTAGATTAAAACTTTTATAAAAATAGATCACAATATGGTGGAATTAAAGTGAATAAAATAATGAAGATCATTTTACAATTTTCTCTTTTATGAAAGTTTGAAACTTTCAATTTAAGGATTGTATATACACATGCATGTGTGCAGACATATGCGTATGTAGATATGCATGTATTTATAATGTATGCAAATATGTACATACATGCATATACATATACAAGTAGGTAGGTAGGTAGGTAGGTAGTTGGCCAGATAGGCAGATAACTTCTTCCAGGGCATCTAACTGACAAATGACATATCTGGAGAAAGTTTGACACTTCATTCACAACTCAGCTGAGCAAGCTCAGTTCTCCAAAGAAAGGAAAGCCAAGTATTTGAGTCTCTACTACACCATGCCTCTATTATGCGGTTCCATGTCTATAACAGAGTTGAAGCAATTCTTTCATCTTTCCCTTTTTTCTTTGTATAGAGACACCATCCCACAAATACATATCCATTGCTCAATTTAAAAGCAGGAATGAAACTTCCTACAACCCAGAGGTCTTTTATGCTATGGGACTAATTAGAATCCCTTGAATTTCAATGAAAACAGAGAAACTACTGTATTGAGACAGAATTATTGGAAAAATTCTGCTCCTAATTACATACAAATTTGATAAGTAAAATTATTTTTAGCACATTGTTTAGGAATCTCATAGTAAAACATTAATGAGCTAGTTCCCATAACTGATTACAAGTCAGTTTTGGTAAGGGATGTAATTAAAGTCTCAGATGTTTTGATTTTCACAAAGAGAAGTTTATCCTCCCTTGGTGACTTTTATCCCTGCTCTGAGTTCTATGCAATTATTAGCTCATTAGTCCTAGTGGATTTTTTAATTTAATTGTAAATTAGTCCCTATAGATTTAAATATAAAATAAACCTAATGCCAACGGCCCATTTCATGAATGTATGTACCAGTGGCTCAATTTTTATAGCAACATATATGTTAATAATATCAGCAGCTACTTCACCTCTCCAGTGAAACTCAATTCTATGCTTCTTACACATTAGTATGATATAGAATGTGTCTTGCTCTCTAAATTACTTTTCTTTTTGATAGTAACTTCACACACTCATTCCAAATCATAGCTTCCATTGAATTTTTTCAGACATTTAGTCTATCATTTGTTATGTTTTTGGTATACTAATATAGCAAAATGTCTCATCTTATGAATTGTAAGAAGAACTTTTTTGACCAAGTGCTGTAATTGCTAAAATGTAATTACACGTCTCATGGGCCTTATCATTGATGCCTATTAACACCTTGTAGGGAACGTTTATAATTTTATGTTGCTTTACTTTCCCTTTTAAATGAGAGTTGGATTTTTTATATCAGAGGCGATACACAGAGTTTTCAGTTCTACAGTCTTCTCCATGTCTCTTAATGTGGTCGATCCAGATACATGCCTTTCAACTGATGACTCTTGATGACCACTTCTGCATAGGGCGGCTACGTGCCCTTGCTTGACTGACCTGCCTGATCTGTACTCGACTGTGCAGACATGTTGTAGCAATTACCTCTCAGCCACTGTGTGACCTCCTGGTACTTGTGCCCATCTACCTTAAACCCATCAATTAAAACTTCTTGTTTGGATAATGCCCTGGACTCCATACTGGCATTGACCGATGTGTTCATTTTATCTTCCTCTGCCTGCGTTCCTTGACCTCTGTATACGTGGCCTTCAGACATGCCCTTTACTTCACTACACACACACACACACACACACACACACACACTCACACAAATACACATGTGTCTGGATGTAAAATACCCCTGTGCTGTTGAGAGATGGAACCTGTTCAAAGGAGGAGGGTTTGAGTTTCATTCAAAACATAACTTCACCATGGGAATGAATCCATGGCTATTTGTAATGTCTTTAGAAGGAATGGCTAGCTTTGTCCAGAGAAGGACACGTCAGGTGAAGTTGGAAGATGGAAAGAGAACAAGGGTTTAGCACACGGATAAATGGTGAAGTGAACTGTGCCGTCTCACAGACTTAAAGATGAGTAGCTGCGTAGTCTACAGGTAGAGGGCGTTCTGCCGGCTGTGGCTCATCCTCCAACTTAGCTCTGAGCGTCACCCCTCCCCTTCTCCTGTCTCAGGGCTCTCCTTCCATTCCTGCTGTGGTGTCTGACGTGTGACTCAAACCTGAGCAGGTTGTCGCTTTCACCTGACTATGGTCATAGGGTCACATATTAGCTACCTGATACTGTGCTTGTGCCAAATTACTGACAAGTGGCTAAAAATCAGAAGTGTTTTGCCTTACAGTACCAAGATTATGTAGAGTAAGGAGAGTCACTTCCTTTTGGAGACTCTGCTCTTTGCTTCCCCTCTAGTTTCTATGGCTTGGTGGTTGGGGTGTGTGTGTGTGGGGGGTGGGGGGTTGATGCCAAGCTTCTGCATACGTCTACTGTATCACTGTGATTCCTGCCTCCATCCTTACACGGCACGTCTCCTATATACCTTGCTTAACACGTGTCCTTTGTGTAAAGACACAAGACATAACGAGTAGAGGCCAACCCTGCTCCCATATGACTTTACCTTGACAAATTATTGTCACAATGGTCTTGCCTCTACAGAAGACAACATTCACAGGTAATGGGGACTATGAATATACTAATGTCGGGGAAACACAATTCAGTCCATGACATTCCAATATGAATGCACAAGCAGCTAGACTGAATGGAGCTCACTGAGGACTTCTACTGTGCCTTCTCTCTCCGTTCTGTAGATGAGAGCTGGCAGGGACTGGAGCTGTTGTTGTTATCCTACAGCCTCGTGGTGGAGATGGGAGTTTGCTGAAAGTGAAAAAAATGCCATGGAAACCGACAAGAAATAGATGCAGAGATGTCTGTTTGCTTAGAGTGGAATGTGGGGTAAAGGTGTATCTGAAGTCAAATACTTCCTTAATTGTTCAGTTATATCAGCTCAAATATTTCACTTTATTCTTAGTCAAAGAATAACTTTCTATAACTTAAGGTAGAAACGGATTCATAGTTAATATGATCAAATAATGGGATTAAGCATGAAGTGTTCTTATGAACTGAAGGAAAAGAGAAAGTTAGGAAAAGAATAGTTCCTTCTGCCTTTGTGTTATTTTAGACAAGAGTCAATTTGCTGATTTCCTGAACAGTAGTGTAGCATATTAATAACTACTGAACAGGCAAAAATAAATCTAAAATTTCTATTTCAATGAAATATTGAATTCTTTTTTACAACAGGAATATCTTTCTCCAAGGAAATTTCCTGAAAAAACAAATCCCTAAGAAGAGGACTGAGCTATATGTTTTCACACTTGTGTTTTGTTGGGAATAAAAGGGCTTCCCAAGCTAAGCGGAAGAGGACTTGCACAGAATCTGCTATGATTTCAGATGAAATACAGACAGTAAATGGCCTTAGAAAAGTAGTTTTCAGCCAGAGGTCATGTCTAAACAGTAGAGTTAGAAATTAATGTCAATGCAAAAGAGAATCTGGTCTGGGAATGGGAAGTTGACTTTCAAAGTACGCAATGGGAATGATGATATATTAAGTAAAGCAAGATCATCTTGGAGAGTGATGTTTGAGAGGGAGAAGGAGTGATGCTTATCCTCCTAAAGCATGCCAGATAATCACAATCCAGGCAAATTTGTTGTGAAGCTGTACCACAATCACAATTGTCTATTCATCCTCAGAACAGAGTGAGCATCCCTCCACTGTGTGCTCTAGGAGAGCACGGGATCAGCTGTGAAAGAGCACCAACGCCTTCTCGTTTTCTCTGCTACTGCTAATTGAGATGGCACTACTCAGGGAGCAGACTTCTACCCTAGATAATTCTGGGGTGACCCATAATTTTTATGGCTTATTTGTTTGCTAAATACGTAACACATGGTTGAATATTAATTAGTTCTCATTGGTTGCAGGTGGATTGCAAAGCAATGCTCACTAGGCGTAGACCGTAGATAAAAGTAAGACATTGAAGTTCATAGAACAGGCAGTTGTTATTGTTCAGAGGCTACCAATGTAACAATGTGTAAGGAGCATAATTTCAATTATTTTTGATAAGTTGGAGACCGCTGAAAGCCTTTCAATATATAAGTATTTGGAGCCTCAGCCTCCAAACTGCAGACCCACAAGCGAACAGCGGCCTCCTGGTGCACAAGTATTGCACGTGTCTGTGCTGTTGTTGGTTTTCTTGGCCTGCCGTTGAATCAAGCCACTGTGGTTTCACAGTGACAGACTTCGTCCAGTGTATAATACAAGAGCGACTCACATCAGCTCATCCCCTGTGACACTGGAATGCGGGACGCTGTGGAAATCCATGGAACTCACCGGAACATAACCTGGGAGTGAGGGAACGGACCGGTGGTGGGACAATGTGACTAGTGCAAGGTAGATGCTGATGCAAGAGCGCGCTCCCCTTCTGTCCTCTGAGCCAATCAGAGGCATCAGCTATGTGGGAAAATACCAGCAGAATCCAGCCTCAGAACGCAGGGCGTGGACCAAGTCCAGGGCACCTCCGGTGTGTCGGCTTCTTTTCCTTCCTTCCTCCACTTCCTGTCCCTGGCTCCCTTGACTCTGGTGTCTAGGAATTGCTTCCAAATACTTCTCCTTAAATAATATCTTCAGATTCATTGTTACCAAGTCCTCAGACTACAGGGAAAACACAGGCTATAAAACTGATACTCTAGGTTTAATACTCTGGTTTGCAGCTGGAATTTCACTGTGGCTAAAAAAAGGACTTATTTAGCCCTGAGGAATCTTTTCACATAGAAGACACTAAAAAATGCTGCTAGTGTTTGAGAAGCAAAGTAGCACAAATCAAAGCTCTCATTGGACAGTAGAAAGCCTTGTGATTTACATATCTTAAATCTTCACTCACTTTCCTTGTACTGTATGCCCAGGTGAGAGGCCACCCATTTCTGATGACATTGGAGATAGGGATGATGAAAGATCCTGGATTGCCCAGGAAATTGTCTACCGTGAATTTGGCATATATATCTGTAAACTTCGGGTGAAGTTAGATCAACTTAAATTCTCCACACTTCCAAATTGCCTTAATTTTACGCAGACTTCCTTCTTAAACTATGTAAAAAGATGAAAACAAGGTTACTCTTAGGTATCTAGGACAGTTTAGTCTAATATTTGTTTGCACATCGAAATTCCCTCACAAAAATTATTTTTTAACAATGTGAATATCCAGGCTCCACCCTTAAAACTTCTGATTTGGTAGATCTAAGAAGAATTTGTGAGAACTGTGTTATTTTTTATTAGTGCATAATAATATACAGACTAATGATTTTACTGTGACATTTTAACATATACATGTGACATATTTATCCTTCCTTTCGCTCCCACACCTTTAAATTCCTCTTTCCTCTTCCTGTTCCTTTCCTTTTCTCTAAGTCTCTCCTCTACTTCCAGTTGACTTTTCCTCCCACCTCTGGGTCTGAGAACTGCATTGTTAAGAAGATTCCTAGCAGAGTCTTACACACAGGCAAATTGCGGAAACACTGATTTAAATAAATTACATCAGGCATCTCAGAAAATTTATTACTTAAAACTGTAAGTAATAAATAAAGCTGGATGTTCGGGTACTGCCTAGAGCTGTGTCTCCTTGTTTTCCAGGTATGAAAAAGGCTTGACTTCTTTATTTGGAAATAGAAGTTTAGAATTTAATTTTTTAAAGTAGAAAGTTCTAGTGTCATAACTCTTTATATCTCTGAGATCATTTTTAACATGCTTGTATTTATAGGCATCTATAGGCAGATTGAATTTAAAAGAAAGCACTTCTACATAAAATACAGTACAAAAGGTAGTCAATTAGCATTCATTAATCATACAATTGAAACTTTGGTTGACAACAATGAATATGTTAACACTTTTTCTCAATTATATATACTTCTAATGTAGTCATTAGCTAAGTTACAGCCATTCTTTTATTCTTCATAAACTGTCTTAAGAAATAGAGACTTTTAGGGTCTGGGCATATTCCACACTGCTTGAAATTGCAGAAAATCTCAATAGCTCAGCAATTTAGTTACCAAAGAAGCACAGGTCATCCTAAACTAGATGCCTGTGTTTTTCTTTTATTATTTGTTTTTTCTGTTCTTGGTGGCCATACTTCTTTGAACAGAAAAAAAGTGGTAGAAATAAATAACATAAGCAATTTTTTAACAAACAAGACTACAAGTATAAATTTGTTTCTCCATATACTTTTTGCTTCATGTGTTCCTTAGTTAAGAGATGTTCTGACATGATGAAGTTAATTTAGGTAAGAAGAGGCTTTCATAAAGAAGTGTAGCTTTGCAGAAATTTAACCATGGGTATTGGCTACAGAGTAGCTTTTCTTCTCTGTGGCAGAATATAGAGTTCCTATGGAAAATAAAAAGGGAAATTATGACAGTAATACTTGTCATATTACCTGTCTTTCACACTCACTTTCTTGTGATTTCTGGGGACACCGCCATGTGCCCATACACTAAAAGAAATCATCTTATAATGTGAGATTGTAGAATACACGTTGCATCATTGCTGTAACTTACAATATCATCTCATCTGGACAGTGAGAGAAAGTAAGATAACTCATTTGGCAAAGTTTCAAATATTCAGAAAGTCTCATTAGAATATTTAAGAGGATGTCGGCATTTGACTAGCACTACACTGAGATAAACTACATCTAAGAGCCTTTGAGTAATTAGAGCCAAGTTAACAGAAGAATAAGGAATAAAAATCCTAAAAGGCAAATCTTTAATGACTCTGATCTAAATTCTTGCTTCTCTCAAACGGCAATTATTCAAGCGCAGTCTTTTTTTATCTAATCTTACCAGTGGCTCATTTTTTCTGCATCTGAGAAACCTTATTTGTGTCCCTTGAGTCATAGAAATAGAATGTTTTATTATGACTCATTAATCGAGTTTAGAGCCCTCATGAGAGTGGGGAGTCTTGGATTCTGAGATAGAGACAAAGCATGCTCCAGAATACCACTGTGTGAATAATGAGGTGGGTTGCCGGGTACTCCAATACCGGTACCAAAAAAAGAAGAAGAGAAAAGGAGAAATAAAATCTGTAGTAAAAGTGCTTCTGAAACAAAGAATGGATAAGGACCATGCCTTTTGGTCACTGTGGAAAGAGCAAGATTTTTGACAAGCCCTTCTTCCTGCTTTTTTCCCTCCATTCTCATCTTTTATTTTCCAATCCTTTTCCATTTCCTTCTCCTCTTCATTTTTGTCTTCTTTCTTTTCTGAGTTAACAGAAGAAGAGGGCACTGTCTGAAACACACTTGGTACACTTGGGTCCACTTTGGACTTTCCTATGTGGGCAATTTGACTGTCTTTTTTCCTTGCAAGCTGCTAGACTGTGCTGTGTGGACTCTAGATAATATTGCCAGTGGGAGCCAATTAAGGATACCTGTATTAACGTCACGGTTATCAAGTGCACAATTATCACATGATGCCCATTCACTGGTCATGCATGGAGCTCTACAAACAGGGGTAGTCCAGGCAGCCAAGCCAGGGAGGACCTGGGGGTGAGAGTGCTTTTTTGTAGTGTTTGTGGACTGAGGTGATTTAAGGTGCTCTCACTGTGGCTGATTTCAATATATCAATGTAAGTGAACTGAAAGTTAGGAAGGGAATCATTCTGCATTTTATTGTGCTAGCCAGTTTTACCTTTTCTAAAGCTCAAAATGATGATTCAAAGACCACACATCGTCATAATATAAAAACTGCATGGGGATGGTTTTAGCTTTTGTTTTTGTTTTGAGAGGGTTTTTTTTTTGGCTCATTTTGTAAGATTTGGTCTTATTTTGTAAGATTTCAGCTGAAATCTAGTTTCAATGATAAGCTCCCTTTGGGAAGAGCAGGGAAGCTGGACTCATATTTCCTGGACCTATTGCTTCTGGTCACCAAAAGTTAGGAACTACTAGCTCCTTCTACCCCTCTACCTTCCAGTGTTGTCTTATGTATTACCAAGAGTTACTTGTCATGTCATTTGTGTAAGAAGTCTATTTTGCCACCTTCTTTCTCCAAATTCAGAGTTTATCTAGATTTGGGTGATTTCTGATTTATTTAGGAAGGCGATAAGGAAATCTTCAAGAGATATATCAATACCTAGATGTTCAGAGACCCAGAACCATCTAGGTCTAGAAATATTTTGGAGACTTCAGGAAATATTGTGACACTCAATAAAAGATTTCTAAATTTCTCTAAGCCCAATAAATGTCTTTTTCCCCCAGCATTATACAGGATCTAATGGTGTGACATCTTTTGAGGTGGGACCTGAGTTTGAAAAGACTACTTAAATTGGTACTTTCTAAAAATGTGGTCACACTCATCAACAATCACAAACTAAGCTTTCCACTGAATAAGTCAGTATAGTTACCAACTCTTCCCATATAAATTATCATCCATGAAATGGTTATCTTCATGAGAACTGAAAGTTTTTCATTTGAATTTCTGCCCTGTCTTATCACTGCTTTCCCTAAGTGTGACTAGTTATAGAACCATACAATTAAGGGAGGGAATTTAGGAAAGAACAAGCATGACTTATTGAATATTTAAATGTATCATGAAATCAAAATCATACTTTAGATTATTTAAAATAGATTCATATTATGAACAAAACTGCTGTGATAATTTTAGTTTTCAGCAATCATTTGGTTCAATGATGTTTTTCAAAAATCTATATAGTAACATAAGACATAAGCATGCTGTAATAAAAAAAATTACTAGGATTCTAAATTATACATAATCTATGAGTTTAATCTTACACATAGGAGAAAATATATCATAACATTAATAAATGTACACATGTATACCTACAGTAGAACAATGAAAGACTAATGCTGTTTTTATTTTCTGTATTATGTATAATTATATATTATATAGAGTTAAAATTAATCAAATAAAAACAATCATCTGGTTCAAAATTAAGACTGTCACCAAAAATATATATACATATATATATATATATATATATATATATATATATATATATATATCTTACAAAGTAGTCTTGGCTATAACTCTACTTGGGAATGTTATTTTTATCCTCATTTTAAGTGCTGGATGAAGAATTTAAAACCCGTCTTTAAGTTTTCTTACCAAGATTTAAATGTGAACAGACTTTTCCCCTTTTAATTTCTCTTAATCCCTCACATCAAAACGTTCTTAAACTCTAAATCAGAATTTATGGTGACTTCATTTTTTTTTCAGGAAAAGTAGATCAAAGGTTGATGATCAAAGGACACTTTCAGATATCAAGTGAGGCCAGGGATTGTCGACCATATACACACCATCTGGGAGGCCGGAATCAACAAAGATTGTTAAATATGCTTGAAAACACAATCTGTCTGGGGCTTTGAAAGCTCTCTGCTGGTCACTTATGGCTTCTGGCATTTCTATTTTAATTTTAGCTAATGCTAAATAAAGGTACTATGTTCCTTTTAATTAAGAAATATGCGCTTGTTTTAGAGCACACAAACTGCAAAAATAAAAAGATAAATAAAATCAACAGCAGTTTCACCCCATGAAACTACAATAAGAAACATTTGGTTGTATTTCTTTGAGTATTTACTCAGGAGCGGCTTTGGTCTCAGCTAAAGTGTGATAGTAGATACAGGTCTACTTAAGGTCTTGCTTTGTTTCTTAGTAGAATATAACAAAAGAAATTGTTCATATTATATCTGGGAACACTAAGCAAATTTAAATTTAAAATGTAAACACATATAAATTGGATCAGAATTAGGAGAGTATATAATGATGAGGAAAATCCACTGAATGAGCATATTGAGTCATGGGTATCAGTCCTGACTGTGTCCTTGCTGAGGGGGGGTGGATACAGCTGGATGTGACCATTTTTCCAGATGACAAAAAGATTAGAATGGTTATACTAGAATAAGTTCATTCAAAAGAATACCCTAAAAAAGATGTGAAAATGCAGATCTCCAGAATGTGGCCCCAGATATTCTGGTACACAACCATGATGTAAGACCCAAAGTTCTGTATTTTTAATTAGGATCCTAGGTAATTGTGCTGTGAAGATGCTAGTGCATTCACTGAAGATAAATTAATTCAAACCCTCTTATTCAAAAGGTTGAGGAGGAGTTGAAAAAGCCCATAGACTCTAGAGAATGGGTGTTTTAGTTACTTGTTCATTGCTTTGACTAAATATCCAACATTCACAACTTCAGGGAGGAAAGATTTATTTTAGCTCACAGTTTCGGAAGGTCATATAGTCCATTCATGGGCAGCCGGCTACCGTGGAAGTACACGCCCGAAGTAGTGGTGAAGGCAGCTCCTCACAGCACTGTAAAGAGGAAGCCAAGACCCCAGAAGAAAGGGAGGAAGTAGCATATGACCTTGTAGGTCCAATCTCAGTGATCTGCTCCTTCTGGGCCCAGGGTCAGTGTTCTACCCCTTCCAGGTTTAAAACCCTAATATACCACATGTCTATAATCTATATACACATGTTTGTTTTCTACCACATACCTATAATCCACCACACACCCATAATTCACCCTTCCAGACTAGGGCCCCACCTCCTAACAGAACAAGATTCCATAGATAATCCATAACATCCAAATAAATGAGACTTTTGGGGAACATTCTAGATTCAAACCACAATAATTTGCCCTGGCCCCAAAAGACTCATGTCTACCTCTTCATGTAAAATGTGTTTAATTCTTCTTTAAGAGTTGCCAAAATCACAGTAGCTCCAACACTGCTAAAAAGATCCAAGTCCAAAGTCTCCTCTGAGATGCAAGGCAAAATCTCAGCTATGAGCTCCCGTGAAAATCAAGTAAGGTTAAATACTTCCAACATACAATAGTACAGGATTAACCGTTCCCATTCCAAAAAGGAGGAATAGGAAGAAAGGAAACAATCATTCCAAAACAAGTTCCAAACCCAGCAGGGCAAGGATTAAATCCTGTAGCTCCATGTCCAGCTCCCAGGGTAAACTGTGGCAGTGTTGTATGACGTAAGCTTCAAAGGGCTTGGTGGCCCTGCACCTTCAGTGTTTCCTCTTGCTTCAATCCTCTTTTTTTTTTTTTCCTGTCTCCTTTGGGCTGCCCTTGACCACAGGTTGCAGCCTTCCTTAGGGTAAAATCCATACTCCTGGCCTCTCCAGATTTTGGGGGGCCTCTGTTGCACCTTGGGTCTCTTCTTCCCAGCTTCATTAAGGCCTTCCTCTAAAATTTGAATGGAAGCCTCCAGGAGCCCACAGATCTTGTATTCTGCAAGCCTATAAAGACAAGATCACTTGGACATGGCCAAGATCCACCACCAGCTTGACCAGCTTGGCCCCCTTGGACAATCACTGACAAAGCTCTGAGATCTTAGATGGCTGAATTCCTTGAGGATTTACTTTCCTAGATTGTCCTGCAGGATGTCCTCAAAGCAAAGTTCTTTACCTTTCCACCTTTTTTACTTGACGAAGGATAAGGTCTTGCTGATTCCCAAGACACCCTCAAGGCCTCTCTTTTATAGTCCTAACTGTGCACACTTAGCTTCTATTTAATACTAATCTCTTTTAACAACCACATTTGCTGTTTAGTCCCGTTTCTCAGTCTAGAGCTGTCTAAAAGCCACAAATAGTAGCCATGTAAAAGCCTGAATGTGGAGTTGCTTTGAGATTTCCTCACCTGATTAGGTAGTTCACCACCTTCGCCTAGTAGACTCCCATCTTCTAATAGCACATGGTTCTGTAGATACTGCGCAACATCCAAATACATGATACTTCAGGGGGACATTCCAGATCCAAACCACAATAATGTGTGGGGAAAAACAAAGATAAGAAAGTTTCCAGCGCTCCCTTTCCTGGGCCCAAGAAATACAGGATAAATGGCTTCTCAGGCACAGCTGATGCAAAAAGACAACAACTTGAAGCCCTCAGCCTTTTCTACCTTGCCATGTTCAGCATCTGTCTCAAGTAACATCTACTCTTCCTGTCACACTCCTTCACGTATTTCTCATTATCACTTAAAATCACAAGTTTGATTAGTGGCAAAATTCACACTGAGGATTGCTGCCCTTGACCCCTTCCCAAGGATCTTCCCACTTTACCATCCTTCAAATCTTGATTTTTGGGATAGTCCAAGAAACATTCTTTATGAGTACCCTTTCCTAGTGTCTTAGTTACTTTTTGCCACTGTGACTCAAATCTACGACTTTAGGAGGGGAAGATTTATTTTAGCTTACATTTTTCAGAAGGTCCATTCACAGTAGATGACTGGGAAATGGTGGAATCATATGGTGGGGCTGGTCTGCAGCCGGAGCTGAAGACAGAGAGAGCCTCACCGCATAGCAGAATAGAGCAAGTCTTCGAGAAAGGGTGGAGCTACCCTACCAAAACGAGCCCCAAACATCTGCCCCTTGCATCCAGGCCCACCTCCCAACAGTGCACAGTATCCACAGGTACATGAAACTTTTGGGGAACACTTCAGACCCAAACCATAACATTTAGTTTTCCAGTTTGAAGTGTGTGTGTGTGTGTGTGTGTGTGTGTGTGTGTGTGTGTGTGTGTGTTCTTATAGTACTTCCCCCCTATTCCTCTGTAGCTTATTTCTTTCACCATAATTATAAGAGTGTCTTAATCAATTTCTCTTTGCTGGAACACAAGACCTGACACTACAACTCACAATTTCAGAAAGTCTCGATCAATTCATGCATCACTGGCAATGGTAGAAAACGAAGGCAGAGGCTCTAGTTGGAAAAAAGCTGCTAATGTCATCGTATCCAAGAGGCAGAGAGATTGAGGGGAGACTGAATATACCCCATCTAGGCTCTGCTCTCAGTGATCTTCTCCTCCTGACCAGGCCCCACCTCTTAATAGCACATGATATCAACAGATTTATCAATTTGATCCAGTTAACACCTATAATCCAACCACCTTGCAAAGACATGAGGCTTTTGGGGGAAATTCTAGATCTAAACTATAACATATAATTGGTTTCCTCATTATTGTTTCCCACCAGACTGTTGTTCTAGCGCCTAGCTTAATCCCTGTCATAGAATGTATACAGACAAAAATTTAACAAATTAAGAAACAAATATGCTGTCATCTAAACACGTTTATGGTTAAAAGGACCTCATATCTCTACATAGCATGAGGTTCCCAATCTTGGTTAAGTTCTGTGTTTTCCAGGTGCCAATCGATATTTTGCAGTTTCTTCTCTTTTTCTGGCTGTATTCATAATAATTCATCTTTTCTTAAGCAGCAGGCTGTCTCATTTTGCTCTATTACATGTACAGCTTGAAGTAGGATTTCTTTTTAAGTTTATTTCAATAGGTTGGCCTGATTTCCATCAGCGACTTCATTTTAAGTTGTTATTTTATCCTCTGATTAGAATAACTACTCTGTAAAGGAAAGGGAAAAAGTGTTCCAAGAAGATAGTCTTATCTATTGACACTACATTAAAATGCAAATGCAATGCAAACTAGATGAAGTCAACCTGCCAAAAAATCCAGATCATTTCTGGGTCCAGGAGAAACATTCAAATTACTCATTTTCTGTATAGCCAGCAATTGTTAAGTGTCTGTATGCAGACTTCAGGGAAGTCCACTAACTGCAGAAGTGAGCCAGTGCGTACTTATTCTCCACGCTTGGTTACCCAAGGAGACGTTGGTAATAACACTGACATTTTATAACATATTTTTGAAAATAAAAATACCACTTAAAACTATATGCAAGTTATTTCTGAGCCATTACGAGCCTCCAGGAAACCTCAGGCTCGCCTGCAGCCCTGTGTGCCTCCGTAGACCTCCTGCACTTGCCAATAGGCCTTCTTCACTCACCTTTGAGGGTCATTGTTTTGGAGTTTTCCCTTTCCCTGCGATTAGGTGAACAGTTGTATGAAATCTGTCCAGCTTCTTGTTTTCTTCTAGAATGTAGATAGAAAGATGCCTAATTTAAGGATTTGCTTAGCCAGGCACCATGACACTTCTGTCGTCCCTTTAATCTGGGAGGCTGAAGCAGGAAGTTCAGAAACTTGAGCTGAGCCTGGATAATTTAGAGACTTAGGGATACTCCGTCTCAAAAATGAAAGAAAGGGGAGGAGGACGCTGGCGATGTAGATTAGTGTGAAGGCCGGGGGTTCAATCCGTGTAATGGAAAGAAGGAAAGAGAGAGAGTTTCCCGCCTACCCTCACTCAAAGTGTCTGCCCCGCCCCCTCACACCCGCTTTGCTGACCTTCTCTTAATTCCCAGATTCTCTCTCACACACGCTTCCCCTTTCCTCATTATATTTCAACTTCTTCGATCTCCTTGCTGGTCCCACCTCACCACACACACTCAGGACTCAGGGGCAGGCCCGCACTGTCATCTCTGCTTGCGCGCTCCTCCTTCGCACTGGACCCAGCCTCCAGGGCTCCGTCACTTCCTTTAGGTCATTTCATAAGGCTTGCTTTTGTGGAGTTGAAGATCACACCCACATCGGTGTGCACAGGCCCAGCCACTGCTCCGCCACGAGGTGATACACCAGGCCCTCCTGCAGACCCTCCTTCTAAGGCCAGCCGATCCAAGGGGCTCCGCTCTCATATTCCTTACTCTTCTCTCCCCATGTTATATATTTAATTGTTTTACATCTGCCCTGATCCTTCTGATACAGCTACACGAGAGGCGGTTACTTACTTTGTTTTCTTTATTCTTTTTATTTCTGCACCTAAACCAGTGTCTAGTACATAATAGGCTCTCAAAAAATGTATTAAACAAAAGAATGACTAAAAAAAAAAAAAAAAAGCCAAACTACTTGTGAATGGGGTAAGTGGCAAAGCTCTGGAGACTTTAAAATGTATGTGTGTGCATGTGAGTGTGTGAGTGTGTGTGTGTGTGCATTTCTGTGGTTTTGGGGATGCAAAGTAATGCCTTCACACTGAGCTACGACCCCAGCTCCTTTTGCTGTTCAATTTTGAGACAGTGTCCTGCTAAGTCATAAGGTGTCCAGTCTGGGCTTGCACTTGTGATCTCCTGCTTCAGCCTTCTGAGTAGCTGGGATTAAAGGCACGTGTCTTGCTAAACAAACAAACAAAACCTCTAGGATTTTGGCCTGTGTTTTATAACTCCTTTTTAAAAAGTTATCAGAACCAGTACTATTTATTGACTGGGTTTTTAGTTAGGAGAGGAGCCTGTTTTTTCCTTGTCTCTTTCACATCCATGACCTTCAAAGAAGGCAGATTTCTACGTACCAAAAATCTATATGTAAATGACATCATAACTACATTCTGTTTTATTAATCTATTATATGAGATTAATATGTGGATACTCTGTCCATGAGGGTTTTAGGATACTTTCTTCATTCAAACCGTAACACTGAACTATCTATTTGAATAAAGAAATCCATAAATTCATCTATAATTATTTCCACTGAAAAATGTTTTAATAGAACTGTCATCTCAACATCATGTCTAGGATACTCTTACATTTCCTTCTGGAAAAGCCGTGGTGATTTATCAGCAGTACAAGGGACTGTGGTAACTATGAAAATAGTATTTCTCATTATTTCTTAAAAATGTTGCCAGTGTGACAGGTAAAAACATGTTCATTTATATCAATACTACAATTCTTTGACAAGTATAAATATTGAGAAGTTTTATTAATATGTATTTCTTGATCATGTACATTTATCTTCGTGATACCTTCATTCATTTTTTACCTCTAAAGTTTAGAAAAAATTATATATTCTAACCCCCCCTTTAACTTATGTATAGATAGAGGTGCATATGTGAAACTCTTCATTTCTGATCTTCATGCCTCTTACTTTTGTGGAGAGGGAGGAAGTGAAGAGAGAGATATTATAAAAACTATTTCTCTCCTTTCTTTTTCATTAAAGTTTGGTTTTTGAGTGTACTTCTTTGCACAGAAAAACTATCACACAATTTTAGTGTTTGTAAAATTTGCAACATTTTGTTAGAAGCTTCTCTCCAGAAGCATTTTGAAGAGTTTAAAGAAATAATTTATTTTAGTTATTTGGAAATTATCTTGACTTAATGATTATCTAGTTGTTTTATCATTGCCATTGTGAGCCATTTTTATCTTATTTTAAGTTATTTCCATATATACAAATGTATTTTTCACTTCCTGATCCTTCTATTGTTGTTTCTTCCTGATTTCATCTCATCACTTAATGTTGTTTCATCTGAAACAATTTTTTAATCTTAGTTACTTTTTCATCGCTGAGACACAGTGCCCCAAAACTACATCCTGAGTGAGGAAAGGTTTATTTCAGTTCACAGTTTCAGAATGGGTAAAGGGAACAGCTAACAAAAGAGTTACTTCCTCCAGATCGAGTGCCAGGAATCAACCCTTTCTAGGGGTGGGGGTGGGGAGTACACAGCCCCAGTGATGGGCCTCTTCTGACCAAGCCCCACCTCTTATCAGCCCAGGAAATTAATGGATTAATTCCCCATCATTGAATCACCTTCCAAACATCAGGCTTTTGGAGAACATTCCAAATCCAAATCGTAACACCAATTTATTATCTTGTGGGAAAAATTCCCCTTTGTTGTTTTTCCAACATTTCCTTGACAAGTTTTTAAGCAGTAGGTTTCTCAAGAGAATCTTGTGATTATTCTGATGCAATCCAGAAAACCTGAACCTCTTGCCTGAATTCCAAAAGAACTTGCATTTCTATGACATACTATTTTCTAACAGAAGGTGTCTTGAAGCAATAATAATAAGAATCATGGGGTCCTGCTACTGCAAGTACCAGGTCATGAGCTCGGGGCCCCGAAGGCTGTCTGGCACTCCTGCACTTCTAGGCCTTCAGTATCTCCTGGACCCAACCCACCTCCTCATTTTTTTTTTTTTTGAACCTCTGGAGCTGCAGGTGCTGCTGCAGCCACCGCAGCGATGCCATGAATGGACGGATCCCTTACCATACAATCCCCATGGCCCTGGCTGCTCCACCTGGCCTTCAGACCTGCGCAAAGATATTTGCACATGGAATGGAAGCTGAATTTCATGTCTGTAACATTATTACATTAAAAAACCCACATGAATTCTTGAAAGCAGGAGGTGAAATTTTACTTCACTTTGACTAGTTAAATTTGCTGGGTGGTGAGAAAGTGTGTGTGTGTGTGTGTGTGTGTGTGTGTGTGTGTGTGTGTGTGTGTGCACGTATGTGTGGGGAAGCAGGTAATAAAGCCCTTAAGGTCTTGGTCTGGAATTACCAATAAAAATAACTTATTGAAGTAGAATTTTCTAATTATGGTGAGATGAAATAACGGTCATTTGGGATTCCATGATTAAGGTATTTATAATCATACATTGTCCCCATTGTGTTACGACTTTGAAACCTGTTATAATTCTGAAGACTTTCGTGTCTATGTCCTGATGTAGTGATTCCATTGAGGTTTTCTTCTGTAAGCATACAGGTCACTTGAGTCATGTGGATCTGGTCAGAACCAGGGTTCACCCTGTCTCCAATTCTCCACAGGAAGCTATTCTGAAACTACATTGCACATATTAACAGGTAAGCAAAGGCTCATAAACTTTAAAGAGCTATTTGATCAAGTCACTGTTCATGAATTAGACAGTTTCAAATGAGAAGGGGCTGGGGACATTGCCCACTGGGAAGGCTTTTATAGTGAGAATAAGGAAGTTGAGCAGACTCCATCATGTTATTACAGGTATGCATTCACTTTATTTGGTCTGTCCTGCTGGAAAATTTCTTCTTATGAACTATAATGTAGCTGAAGGCTTCTGATTGTTTAGTCTCGTTTCACTTTTCTTTAATGAAGTCATTTACAAGAAATAGCTCAAGTTACATTCCACTTACGTTTGCAAAACAAGCAAGGTTAAGGTCACTTACGAAAAAGCTAATGGCTTCTTCTCTTCAGGGATTCTTTAGGCCTGGTCTCCACCTAATTTACTTTAACATTTCCAACATGGAGGGAATGAGAAATTTTTCCTGAGACTGCGTCTAAAAGAGGGACCCTTATAAAAATATTTCCTATTTCATCAGGGTAATTACAAAGAGATCTCAAGCAGCAAATGTTTACTGCATTGATTTCAGTTCGTTTGTTTCTCTTCTGTGTGCACAATGATCTTGTCACAGTGTGCAGTTTTGCTGCTGAAGGAAGAGCTTGGCATCAGCTAGTTTTCATCTGAAATACTTCAGCTCCGAGTGGAGTTTTCCTGACTTTCTGTTTTCCTCAGGCTTTCCATGCATTTGTGCATTTAGAAAAGAGCCAAATGCTGTCACTGTGGTTTGTGCAGATGGCAGCTACTATGGGTTTCTATTCAACCTTAAGATGGGGGGAGTGCATCTGGGTTGTTTGTTCAATAAAGTTTCTAGAAATGACCAGGGGCAAGCGTTAACTTAACCCTTCGCAGGTGTGTGTAATCCACCCTCATGGCTGACCGTGCCCTGGAGAAGCTGAGTGTGCCACGCAAACTCCTCTGAGGCTGAAAGTTAACCATTGTGGGTACTGGGGGTGACAGGCTCCAAAAACTGGCCCACGTGACCCTTAGTCTTGAAGCCATATGTAGTTCTTGGCTTTCCTAAGAGAATATTTCCTACGTACTAATGTGTGTGTGTGTGTGTGTGTGTGTGTGTGTGTGTGTGAATGATTACTAATGCACAAGTAGATACTCAAGTAGTTTGAACAACCTATGTCTGACTATAATCTTCTAATCTTAGTCGAACTATGAAGAAGTCTGGTTTTAAGGGTTTTTTAACTGCATTTTTTACAAGTAGAATTTGGAGAAGTAGTAGCTTCATTTGTGGCATAAAAATACAGGGACTGAATGAAGAAGAGGATGAAAAAATTTTAAATTTGTTTTGGCCATAGAATTCATCATTCTCATTGTATCTACTAATTAGTTTTAGTTAGAATAAAAATATCAGCAGATTGCCTTGAGAAAAGTACAAGAAATTTATTCTCCAGTTTGAACAAAAGAAAAAAGACGTAAGTGTGAGAAAACACACTGTGATCATTTCTCTCTGTATAAATTTAGCACTGTGTTCTTGTCCACACCCCTAATGTTGATGTTCCCCTTTCTATGGCAAAATGCTCAGGGCTGGAGCAACACCAGCTCCCCTACTGGCCAGAGGTCTCTGTGAGTTCCTTGGTGGAAGCAGGCAGCCTACTGTCCAAAGGGGATGTGTTTGAGTTTCCTGAATGGGGAGAATCTGTTTTAATTCAAGGTTAAAGTTAAATATCTCCTTGATGTGTTAGAAACAAATAATGCATAAAATTTTAAAAAATTAGACATAGAAAAAAGGTTAGCAGATAGCAAAGGGAAACACTCTAAATCTCTTTCAATATAGTAATATCTAGGAAGAAGTCCTCTGAGATTTCTGTTGGTGTTAAACATAGTGCCGCCTTACCCCGGCAATGTAATTTACTTTTCTCACCACGGTTTCCTCTGTATTCCTATATCTATCCATTCCTCTAGGAATAGCTAGCTAGACAAAAATATTTTGGGAGTAAAATGCACATAATTTTAAAAAACATTTTGTAACTACAATAGTCTGTGAGCTCCATATTAAGTACTAGTTGAGGTACATGTTCAATTTTCTTAAACTCTTATTAAAGTGACTTAATTTTGTGGTTTTGGTTTCAAAAGTGAGAATATTTAAAACCCTGAATAGGAATAAGTTCTTAGATTTCTTTTATTGTTATCTAACCAGCTAACTCAGTACGTGGATACAAAATATGCAGGTCACTTTTTGTATATTTAATTATAAAAATTAATTTGGCACAGTAATATATAGTGCTTCTTTTAAGTAAGAGTTATCAATTTTGTTACTTAAAATCTGAGACCTTTATCAAGTTCCTTTATTTGAAAATATGTGCTTAGATGAGAAAAGGAGAGCAGAGACAGAAAATTGTTTTCTAGACAAAGTATAATAACTTCCCCAAAGTACCAGAAATAACAAGTGTAGACCTAGATTTTACAGAGGGATTTGAGTGGGATGGAACAAAGGGGAGATAGGTTTTAGCACTTGTTCTATTGGGAAATTTTACAGACTAACCCTCAGTACAAGCTAGTGGAGATTGATGGGCACATATGTTGAGTAATGCACACTGATTTTTCACAGGAACAGAAACATTTGTAGAGATTGATAGAGCAATTCTTCTCTGGCAATATACACTTTGCCTCTCTAGCCATTCACACTAAAAACAAAATAAAACAACACGAATTTTTCGCTTAATCTTTTTCACTTCTGAACTTGATTTTGGTCAAAAGGCAAACATGTCTTTTGAATTGCATGCGTATAAAGTTGTCCTTTTGGATGGAGATGACATAAATAAATAGAAAGCCCCTGCTTAACCAAAAATCTTCTTTTATTATTTATACAACCCTGAGGAAAGTATTTAATTAATTTAAACTGTGGAACTTGCATTAGCATTAAGATGATATTTTGTGTTGTCTTTGAGATTTTAAATTTTATGTCTCATGGTGGATTCATTTTCTGTGATTTTCAAGCAACATGGTCCTGCTTTCTTTTATCTAGTTGCAGCACTGAAATATTGTAACCCTACAATCCAATCAATGGTCTTTCATTGCTTAGGAATCTTCTGACTTCAGAATGGTGGTGAAGACCCTACCGCTGCTCTGTGCAGCCCCTTCCCCTGTCAAACCGCTGTCCTTCCTCTCACATTCCACCTCTAGTGTTGCTCAAGTGACCAGAGCTTTTGCTACCAAACTTTCCAAGTAGGCTGGGCTCTTTCCAAACACCACACATTCATTGGTTGAGCCCTTTCTATCAAATTCTTATTCCCACATTCTCCGCCTAAGACGAAAAATGTCATTCTGTAAGATCCATCGCAGTTGTGATTGTCTGAGTGGACCTTCACCTTCCCGCCTTTAGAAGGGCTGTTTCCTTCCTTTCATGGCCACCGTGCTCTCAGGTTGGCTTCCAGTGTACCTACCACTTGTTATGTTGTTACTGCAATCATGTAACTGTTCACTTATTGCTGCGCTGTCTGCTAGACTTCAGTTCTAGGAGCATGGAGATGGTGTAAGTTTCAAATTATTGGAGGACTTAAAGTCCTATGTTTGGCCAAAGGGTGGGGCAGGTCATAATAGGAGTTTAGTGCTGAGTGGGTAGCTTGCCAAGAGGACAGGGCACATTGCTGTGGTTCTCAGCATTTAAGATTTCCTTGCCCACCTTAACTGGCTCAATCTGGAAGGGGGAAAGGATATTAGAACAAGGGCTGGGCAAGTAGTGAAATCTCTAGCAGTGTATCTTTCCCTACTTACGTCAGCAGCTTTGACGGGTGTATTTCTTTTTCCTCGTGTGGGAGGTCCTAAGGCTCTGATAAATACAGAGCACTGTCCTTCCCATAATTAACACTATTAACCATTTGCTGTATGCCAGACATTCTCCTAAGTGCTTTACATATACTAATTCTTTTAATTCTCACTATTACCCCATGAATGGGCATTCTCACTATCCTTATTGCCTGGATGAAAGAAATACAGACATAGTTTATAAATGTTGCTTAAATATACATTCTGAATTAGTAGCAGCTCTAGGGTTCAAACCCAGGCAACATAATCCCGATCCCTGTAGCATTCTGCCAGCCATGATCAGCACATTATGCCCAGAGCTGTGGTTTTCTCTTCAAAGAGCTGGCCTCTGAACACTTTCTTACTTACAAGGAGCAGCAGTAAGAGAACAGAGCTGTGTTCTGTTGCTCTTTTTAAAGTCCAAGAAACATGCCAAGATCACGTGATCTCATTATTCTTCCCGCTTGTCCTTCTTGTGACTTCGTTTCGCTCTTTTCTTCACTCCTGGGAAGTGTGATTAAATAATTCAGTGAATGTTTACTTTTTAAATATTACAGTGAAAGACACATTGCCATCAATACTTCCTCTTGTTTGAAACACACCCCATCATTCTTGTTAATTTCAGAAGCATTCCTGGTTCATGAGTTTCTTTAGTTGTGCTGTTGTGGCTGCCTCAAAGGCCTGAATTTATTTAAAATGCTACCTTTCTGATTATATTCATATTTTATAGAAAACACTTCACTGAAATGCTCAGAAATAAGTTTTTATCAGCTGTTTTGGTATCCCTTAGCTCCCTCAAGGAGACACCTAAACTTAAGGTCCTAGAAAAATCTATTAATCTTAAAGTGTTGAGCTAGGTCATGAAAAACTGTCTAGATAGAAGGACCTAAGAGAATAACTACTTATACTTGGCTTAATTTGCATCACAGGGTCAGCAGAAGAAAAAGGTGAGTTGAGGCCACAGTTATAATAAAGCCTTAACTGGTTCCATTTGTCCTAGTTTCCTGAGACAACTATAATAAATTACCACAAACTAGATAACTCGAAATACATGTTTTTTTCCTGCCATTGCTCCAGGTGACAAAAGCCTGAAATAAGTGCCAGTGAGCCAAAATCAAGGTGGGAGCAGGGACATGCTCCCTGACGAGGCTCTAGGGGACAATCTCCCTCCTAACCTCTCTTGGTTCTTTGTACTCTGACTTGTGGCCACATAACTCCCATCTCTGTCTTCACCTTTATGTCACCTTTTCTTCATTGATTGCATTTAGGGACCAGCCTAAAAAAATAGTCTGACCTCTGAATCTCAAAACCCATAATTTTACCATATCTGTGAAGGCCAGATCTCCATCAAGTAACAAGAATGTTTAGTTTCCAGAGGTAAGGACAAAATATCTTCGGGGGGCTATCTTTCAGTTTTTCACATATGAGGAACGCTTAAACTCCGTTATAATGACACTCTCCCATGAGGCAAGAGAGTTAAACTTTTTCATCTCAAAACCGATAGGTCAGGTCACGCACAAGGATGAGCGTGTGCTAGAGCCTGAGAAGGGATCCCTTTGAAGACAGTTACCAGCGGAAGCTGGCTTTGAACCCACAACAGGTAATATCATTAGCAACTGGACTTAATGCTTTGCACTTAAAGGGATGATTGTCACATTGCCACAGCTACTCAAACTACTACTTTTTATGACTCAGAACTGTTCGATAGTTAGTGATTTGGGGATTGTATTTCTTACTCTGCCATAAAGACTTCTATGGGTCTGACCACTCCCTACCCCAAAGTTATATTTTACATTCCACTTTGTAAAGCCTTCCTGCGCCTTGTCTCTGTGCCCTTTTATCCCACGCAGAACTGTATTTTTAAGCTGTTCCCATGTGACTTTATTGATACCTCTTTAGTACTCATTCTCATTGTGTAATGATTATTATTCATGCATCTTACCTTACTAGACTGTTGGCTCCTTAAGGTAGGGTACCTGTGTTCCTATTTGCAACTGTCTCAATGTCTGCCAGACAGTAGGTGCTCATAAATTCTTAATGAATGAGGCAATAAGCGTGGCTTAACGCAGCCACTCGGTGCCGCTTCATCAGTTAGTGGAGCAGACGGACTAGCCAACTCTATGAACAAAAGCCATCAAGCATGTCCGACGGAAATGACTGAGTGTGTATCGGGATGCAGTAAAGTAAACAATATCTCAAGGGTCACAGCTGTTTCGCTCTGCCTTTCAGCCAAGAAATGCTATGATTTACTTTCTGCACTTGCCAAGGATGAAGAAATAAACTCATAAACCTAAAGTGAAGGAGTGAAGAATTACTCAGCTTGGATGGACGGGTCAATCTGCTTGTCCACCTGTGGCCAAGGAAGCATGATCAAAGAATAACAGTCCTTCATTTCCACACATCACAGTCTATTTTCAAAAAAGAATGAAGGGATCTTTCTTCAACAGGAAATGTAACTTCATTATGACATCCCTAACAAGGTTGCTTTCATACACAAATAGCATCAGGTGCGCCTAACATCACTGGACTGGCCTCAAAATCTGCTCCTAATGTCGTCCTCCTTTGGCCAGTTTGATAAACTTCAAGAGAGACTCAGTGTAATACCTATTTCAAGGAATCTTTGAATGAATGACAACTAAGAATTGATATAGAATGTCCTAGGATGGTAAGCAAAGTATGTAACTAATAACTGTTTTTAGATTCTTTATTTTCTGGAATCAGTCTAAAATCAGTTACAGTCATTTATTCATATAAACAGTTTGGAGGCAAAGATCAGTTTGGCAGCAGATAAGAATTTTATATTGGAAAGTTTACATTTGTTAAGGAAACATATGTCCATAGCAAAACCTAAAACAGCACAAAGCATTATTAAATGAATAGAATTTATTTGCTCTTCTCTCTACAAACTCTGTTAGCACAACTTTTTTTAAGTAATATTTTGGAACATATTTTCCCAATTTATCAATTTTTAAGAAAGTATGAACTATGTCTACAAAACAAGAGGAATTTAATTGCTTTGTCCCTCCTACTTTTGTAATTTATATTGCTCCATAACTCTTGAATCAGATTTTCATTTAGAACTAAGAAATATTTGCAAGTCTCTATTTCTGTTGTTCTCATGATGTGGGCTATTTCTTGATATCTGTAACTTAAGAAGAACAGCGAAATTATAAATTGTCAGAGCCTTATGCCGGTGATTAAATGATAAACTGATTTCAATGGTAGGGGAGAATGGGAAGTGATTGTAGCTGGTGTTTATTTTTGTGGCCAACATCAAGCCAGCTCACTGTCTTTAAATTTTCTGTATCTTTTGATGGCTTCACTTTGGAAACATTTCAATAATCCACATTAGCAAAATTATGATCACAGGAATATTATTCAATACAGAACCAAATATTATGGTTCCTGTAGAGAAAGAAATTTGATGTTGATGGGAAAGAAAGTAGACGCTAAAATAAATTATAGTTTCAGCTCTAATTGTGCTTCAAAATAATTAAATTCATCAATCCAAAGGAAAATATGCTTCTTTCAATATTTAAAAGATAGAAGGCAGCAGGAGCAGCAGGTAACAGAAAGTGAACACTGACACTTACACGGTGCTAATCACAAAACATGTTTCACAAAATATTTGGATACTCATCTTATTATTAAACATTAGCACTAAAAATGAGAGTGGAAACAGAAAATTGTTTCCCAGACATAGAATAATCACTCCCCTAAACACCACATATAATCAGTACAGACCTAGACTTTATGTAAGGATTTGAGTGGCGTGGAACAAAGGGGAGAGAGATTTGTGGCCTTATGGGAAAATGTGTAATTCAGCCTTCCTGCCTGAGAAGAGCACCTCAGGCTTGTTGTAAATACTAAGATGTGCTGTTGCATGTCTTTGTTTAATTTTTTTTTACTGGTCTCCATCATTTGTTACAATAAAATAATCTGTTTCTTCACTGTTCAGATCTGTCTGTTCATCCATCAGCTCATAGAGTGGTAGTCACTACCTATCTGTGGCCACTGAGCACTTGAAATGTAGTTGACAAGACTAGAAAAGGAATTTTAATTTAATGTCCTTTTGATTCTGTTTTCCACATTCCAAATCACCACATGGCTAGTGACTCCATTCTGTTAGTGCAGTGCTTGAAGAAGCTGTGGACTAAATTTTAAAAAGAGACTCCCCTTGGCTGTGGACTGTGCTATTAGGCCTGTGAAGGAAGCACTCTGCACAACACTGCCCTTTGACAGTCTTTCTTGCCTCCAGTGAGCTGTATTAGAAAGAAAGAAATATGAAAGCCAGCACAATTCTGTGACATTAAACTTTGTTCCTGAGGGTTGACTCATCTACGCATAAAATAACTTTTATCTTACAGTCTTTATTGCTCAAAATCATGATATATTTCATAGTATTTTGCCATCTACAGTTTTGTTTCCTGAGGTCTCAGTTACCCACAATCAACTGTGCTCACAAGGATTATAGGAAAATTTATAAAAATAACTTATAAAGTTAAAATATTTTATTATAGTTGCAAATTTCTTATTGTAGCTATTGTATAAATTAAACTTCATCACCTAATATAAGTAGGGGTTGGTACTACTAGGAGTTTTAGACATCCACTGCGGGTCTGGGAGTATAGCCCCTCAGATAAGGGGAGGCACTGCATTTGCTTTGCGTTTGGATTATGAGATACGTATGTGTGTGTTACTGCCAGAAATTCTAAATGTTTTTGCTTTTCCTTCCAATGTATTACAAGCTTTCCATTCCCTGTCTTTTAAATGCTAATGTTTAGAGGAATCTACTTTTTGTGAAGATAGTATTCTTATGACCCTGTAAATTTTTGCATTAAGCATCTTCTTTCTTTAATAGCAGAATGGCTGGCATCTTGAGTGTTCCTGTTATGTGCCTGAATCAGTTGTTTCATATATTCAAGAAGTATTTATTGAACACCAAATGGAAGATACAATCAAGAACACTCAAGTCTCTGTAAACATAAAGATGACATTTCAAGAGGAGAAGACATCAAGCAAAAAATAATGAAAAAAATATGTCAAGTCATGAAAATCCAACAGAGGAAAGGGGTTCGAGAATACTGTGAATGAAGAAATATTTCTGACTATGTTATCGCAGCTGGTCATGGAAGGCTCTACTAGTGTGTTGATCAGATTCCTCATACTGGGACACAATAGCTAACACAAGCAATGTGAAGGAAGAGAAGTTTAATTTGGCTCTTGGTTTTCAGAGTTTTCAGTCTATGGCTGGTTAGGTCCAAGACAGAAATGTCATGACAGAGGTCAGGGTGGAGCTAAGGGGGTTCGTTCACAGCTGCCGGGAAGTAGATCAAGAAAACGTGGCAGAGACAAAGGACTGAGGAACCAGATATATTCCTGAAGCTCATCTCCTCTATGATGACCCAGATAGGCACAGAAATTTCTTCCACAATCCTCATGGCAGCTCTGATGCCAATCAAGTTAAGGCAATCAAATGTAAGTGCCGCAACAATTAAGATGGTAGTTTGAACAAAGGCCCCAAAAAGAAGAAAAAAGAAAACTATATGAAAAATGGGTGAGAAACTTACCAAGCAGAGGAAAACAGCAGGTACTAGAGTTTCTCAGGAAAACTACCTGTGTTGTTTTTTGAGCTCTTTGTCCATGACTAGATTGACAAACCTTCGTGTTTTGTATGATTGGGAGAACACCGGTAGGATAACTTAAAGACAGCTTTGATGCTTTGATTCTGGAGTAGGAACTCCACTAGAAGAGATCTTAGCTGTGTCATGGTTGAATACCATTACTGGAGAAAAAAGACATTGATTTTTTTTTTTTTTAACAATAGTCTGACTCACCATGTGTGTATGGCAAGGCTGCAGGTTAGGTAAGAAAACTGGCCTGGCTATTTTGCCAATAGTTCTTGAACTACTTGGACTTCTGCATCTTGGCCAAGCTGAGTCTTATGTCCACAGCTACACTTGACATACACCTGACATTTACAAGACATCCTCCTTTTATTCTAGACTATCTGTGCAATGATTCATCTTGATTGGATTGAGAGATGACTAGGACATTACTAAAATACACTTCTGAATATGTCTGTGAAGCTGTTTCCAGAGTGGATTGGCCTGTGGGATGGGAGACTGGACACATGCCCTCTCCCGCTCTGTGCTGGCTACCATGAAGCGAGTAGCTCTCCTGCGGCAGGCCCTCCACTGTGGCTTTCCTGCCTGAGAGCCGACCGACCGAGGATCAAAACATATGAAATCATGAGCCAAAATAAACAGCCCCTCCTTTAAGTTGTTTTTCTCAGTTATTAATATTTTGTCCTGGCAACAAAAGGTTGACAAATGCAATCTGTGTTCTCTCTTCTGGTTTTATCAAACAAAATAATCTATGCTGCTTTCCATATTATAAACCTTCCTAAAAACCTCTGACCACTCATGGCCTCATCACAAACTAGAGCTAAATATTTCACTCATTACTTAATAATATTTTAATAGAATTTAAGGACAAAACAAATCTATGTATCCCCTTGAATTTAACACATGCTGAAGTGACTTGACCTTAAGACATAGCACATTACAGTGGCCAGGCCTGATTAAGCCATTGCATTGAAGCATTAGTAAAGAAATAGCCCTTTTCTGACTGTATTCTGAGAAGCCCATTACATGGCAGTGTCAGGAACTGGAGTATCACAGGAGTTTGGGTACATGTGCTATGCTGAAGATTAGTTTTGTAGAATACAAAGCAACAGTTTCATAGAGTGACCGTAGATCTCCAATAGGCATATGAGACAATAAGGTTTGGCATACAAACCAGGAGCCACTATTCAAAATACCAATATTAGCATAAGTTAGACATCTTCTTCGAAAATCTAAAGCCATTTCAACTGACAAAATATGTCCATAGAATCTTGGCTGCATGTTTGTAAAAGATTAATGTTTTAATGCTTTTTACTCACTTTTTTTTTCCTAAGAAGGGAAATCTTCAGAATGCCTTGCCTAGTAGGAAAAGGCAAAGATTCTAGAACCAAGAGATTGAACTTCCTCTATTAAATACAGCAGCTCGTTAAATAAGTTATAGCCTGCAGGCTTGGAGGCCTGGGAGCTAGAAGTGCTCCCTGGGGACTGTGGCTCCGGTAAAAGAATGTGCACTGATTATCACTAGGTTATAGTCAGATAACTGTTCCTTGGGGTCAGAAAGACAAAAAGATATATTTTCCTGAGTATAAAGAGCTTACGGCTGGATTGTGAGATGGACACAGAGAGACACGATTGCATACAGATTTAGAGGCAGAAGTTGGATAAGGCACAAGAGTGTAGAAGGGAAGGCTGAAAAGAGGACCAGCACCTTTGCTCAAGGTGCCGAAGACCGAGGAGGAGTCTTCAGGTGGGACACCCTCCCCCCCCACCCCCTACTCACCTCCCCCACCCCAGTAGGCAACTCATCCAGGCAAGGCACTCATTCCAGAGGCTTATCTTGGAAGGAAGAGATTCAGTGGTTTTGAAAGGCTACTTCTTGGGTGGCCTTTGGGGGGCTTCCCCTTTCCGTTTTTACTTTTGCATAACAAATCTTCCCTCAGCAATGTCCTTTTCTTTTCTTTTTCAATGACTGAAAACTCATCCTCTTACAGAATGAGGGGTGATAAAAGGAGTTGGGTTTTATAATACTTATCTACATTATTGATATTCTCTCTACTTAGAGTTTTATTCTGTTCACAAGGTGGTAGAGATAAAGCCAATTAAATCCCGCTAAGAATGTGCTGTGGAGGAAGTGTCCATATTATTTTGCCATTAAAACTGAAAACACCACCATATTCCTTTCTTAGGAGAGAATTTGAAATAGAAGGCGTGATCTCTATTGCAAACTCAATTGAATCTATATAAAATTTTCCTATTGCAATAAACTGGTCCTCACTCAAAACTGGAAAATGGTTATTTCTGCAGATAGAGAGAGAAAAGAGCATTTTATTGTAAAGTGAGTATGGATTTTTTTATTACATGAAAATATGAACATTGTGTACCAAACAGAAAATCTCCCCAGGTTAGTTAAATATCTAACATTGTGGAATATTTCCTTATAGTCAATTTCCTATCTAAATGACATTTCATTTGGAAGTTAAGATAATTTAAACCATTTATATCACAGTATTTCAATAGAATTCAGGATTCTGTATTACCTTAGTTAACTTGAAACTCCTGATAAAGTGTTTTCACACAACAACATTAATAAAAAAAAAGGTGTTAACTGATATTTAAACTTGGCTGAAGTGCTGTCTTCTGGGAATATTAGGGTGATAAAAGACAGCAAGGGCATAAGATGGATTTTGATCTCTTTTTTCAGCTGAGGTACAGAGCATGAGTTACTTAGAGCTAGGTAACCATCCACTTTCAGTTCAAAGGACAGGTGATGTGGAGATTTCCCTCCCTGGAACATTGCGTTAAGATGAAATCAAAGTGTAGAAGAGGGAATACCAAGGACTGGGAAATCCAGATACTTACTAGTAGAATTCAAGAAATCTGTAAGTGGGCTAAGTAAAACATTTTTATTAAATTACTGATTAAAACACTACTTACACTACTATGATTAGCATAACCTTCAGTGTAGCAGTCCTCACAGAGAATGCACTTACCTTAAAAAAAGAATAGAAAGGTTGCTGTCACGAAAAATTGTTGCATTCTTTGTTACTGAGATTTTCTCTGTAGTACTAGAGATTTAACCCA